>BSBN01000844.1:0-600000 GCA_027924645.1 Cunninghamia lanceolata
GTGTTCTAAAAATTCACATGTATATATATTAAATAAACTTGACTTAAAAGTAGTTCTCACTATTCATTAAAATCTTGTATTTGAAAATTTCTAGCAACACGGGGATAATTTGTCACGCTTTGGAGATTTGGAGTACGCAGAGGATCCTGTGCACAGTACATTTGAGGTAAATTTATAATATATAAATTACTTGATAAATTTAGACATGTTGAAAGTACAAAACTTTAAGATGACTTTACATATATATACACATGTACATTAAATTAAATTGTGTACTTTCTTGTGTAAGGAGGTGCATCAGGACAGAGATTGGGATCCAGAGAGAGATCAAGACATGGATCCACCCATGGATTGGGAGATAGATCTATACATATGTAGTCATATTAGACATTCTACTCTCTGACTTGTTATGGTTTCGCATGTTATGACCTTTCACGTTATGGTTCATGTCTTATTATGTTTTACAGTATATACATTTTACATTATGGTTTCACATTATATATATTTTATATTATGGTTATGGACATTATGGTTCATGTCTTATTATGTTTTACAGTATGTACATTTTACATTATGGTTTCACATTATATACATTTTACATTATGGTTTCATATTATGGTTCTTAAATTGTGATTTGTCATGTATTACGGTTTGAATATGATTTCTTTAATGATCTCTCTAGAATTAAAATAGATTACATTTTTGGTCTCATTATTTGATACAACTTAATATAGAAATATACAAAGTCTTGAAGCTAATTAGGGTTTTGAGTTGGGAATCTAAATAATATTCTTGCTCACTTTAAATCTATATAAAAAATTGAGTTAATTTAATGTTCATAATCAAATTTAGGAAAAACATACAAAAAAGACATGTATATATAGTACATTGCTAGTTGATGAAAGGAAATGCACAACTAGTTAATAGCTAATACTAATCTAGATAATATTCTCTAATGTCTAAATTTTGTTTACTCTATTTACATATAATAAATGAAACCCAAGTATAAAGATACGAGTCAGTTTGTTTTATAAAGATACATTTAGTTTTACTAGTGTAATAAAGTCTCCTTCATCAACCACCAAACACATAGAATTACAATAAATACAAATTAGGGAAATAGATTTGAAAGCTAGCAAATTATTAGACCAAGGCTCCTTCTCTAATAAATATTTCTTGAATCGTGCACCTTCAAAACAAGGGGAGATCATTTTCAATTACATACAACTAAATTCTAAACTATCACAAGAGCTATTGGTTTGATTTTAAAATTAATTCATATCAAGTTTGAATAAATATCATTGCATTGAAATAAACCAATAAATCCAACTTGGTCCTTCCTACAAGATAGCCTCTAATTTCATCAAATCACAATATCTTGAATTCTCATAAAGATTGAGAATTTTCATAAAGATGGCACTAATATAAGCCCCTAGTGCAATAGCATCCTTGACTTACTTAAAAGAACATTGTGGATAGAGTGTTTGAGGGATTGGAATAGGAAGGGAAATTGAACTTCATCCTATGCCACTATATGGTTTTTTTTGTATAATGTGTTTGGCACATTAAGGTTATTTCATGTTGGTTATTGTTCTGAATAAACATATATTCATTGATAAAATTGAAATTTTGATCATTATGTGTCCTTCACTTTATGTAGATAGCTTAAGTAGAATAAGGAAATGTAATTTGGATAAAAATTGTGTCTTAGATAAATTTTTAAGTTTTAACTGATTATCTATTGGTTTTGTCCCTTAATTTTTTATGTTGTAGATGAGGAAGAAATTGGAGATGAAAGAATTAAGTATAAAGTAGAATTTAAATTAATATATACATTTTTGTTTAATTTTTCTTATAATAACTCAATCATGAACTCTTTAGAATGATTAAAAGATGATTGCATAAAAATAAGTTAACCTTGTAGAATCATTATGTATAGATACTTTTAAAAATTTATCTTTTGTGATATTCGAGATGATTCCTAAAAATTATTAGTAAAGATTCTTACTTCATTTAGATAGAGATGATGGACTTGTCTTTGTGTTTTTGTTATAGAGATTTGTTTTAAAATAATGCCAACTTTTTAATGACCTCCTAAATGTATGTTCCTTATAGATAACTCATTTTTATTTATGTACCAACAAAAGAGATTCGATAGGCCTCATTTACTCATTAGTTGTACTAGTATTATAGTCAACAACATAACCCTTCAAGTTATCCCAAGAGGTAGTAAGAGTCTTGCACATAGTAAGGAAAATTTTTTTTTTTTTGACAAATCTATTATTTGAAACAAAACTATCTTAGAAGCTATATGATATGTTTATCATTTGGATGCTATGATTTTATAGAATCAACAATATGGTGTTGTCTAGTTTACATTATGTTTAGGAGTTATATTTCTCTTTTACATGCCTTTTGCATTTGATGTATGGTGTCAATGTTTATGAATAGTAAATGACACAAATATTAAATTAACTATTGACTCAAATCTTAAATAAATGACACAACTCATAGACCTTTTAATTCTTGATTTGTGTCAATCTTAAATTAACTATTGACACAAATCTTAAATAAATAACACAACTCGTAGAGCTTGTCCCCTTTAGACATGTCCTTGATTTCCAACAACCCATATCTTTTTATTTTTATTTCTTGATTGCAAATAAGAATAACAACCATTTAATGTTAACTAATGATTAATTTAAGCACTCCACACTAATTTACAAATTAAAAAATATATATATATTTTTTAACTTATTTAATAAAAATGATTTCTTCCCATTATCATTCATTAAGAAGATCTTAATTGTTTTTACCCACTTCATATTAATTGAAGAAAAACACTTAGCCCTAAAGTAGGGCCCTTTAAAAGCACCACTCCAACCTTATAGAGACTTACAATTATGAAGAATTACACACATTGATTATTAACCTAGGCTCATGTAACTAGATAGTGTAAGGTTTAGATTCATTCTTGAGAGCTTGGAATGCATGGACATCATCTCATACAAGAGTTTTTTGAGCCATTTAAATGATTCTATAATGAATCAATAAATATTTTATATATTCTATTTGATTCAAATCTTAAATTATAATTCCTTACTTTTATTAAGTTGGATTAAACAAACCCTTTTATTAACAAGAAGTTGTTAGTCCCATGGCATTTACTATAATAGATTTAAATCACGTCAATTATATAAATAGGAAGAATGCAATTTTCATGCCTAATAATAGAACATGGTAACAAAATTTGAAAGACATGGCTTTGTAGTAGAAAGGGGTTCTAAGTTTGATGGTGCAATCCTCATATTTAGTTGATAATAGGATGAATATTAAAAACTACAATTTATCAATTAAAAGAAGTCATAGATGTTCCTCACAACTAGAAAGACGCTAATCTAAATTCATATACCTTATAACTCATCTTATCAAACTATGTTTCTTTATGACACTTAATAAGATGCTTTACAAAAACACTGTGACCTATCTCAATATAAGTGCCAATTAAAATTGATGTCCTTCATAGTCAATGAAGACAATATTTATCTGTGATAGAAAATGTAGAAGATTAGAATGCAAAATAATCACCTTTGATGGTTATAGATCACCTCCACATAGTGTAGGATCTACCTTGTAGGTGTGGATTCAACTTGAAGAAAAATGAAATCCATGTGGAAAAATGAAAGCTCCTACATAGTGTAGGAAAAAAGAATGCTCCTACATCTTAAATAAGTGGCTCAAGTGTGACACCCCATCATGCAACCCTAGATAGTTAGGCTAACAGGTGCTAAGATAACAGATTTTTTTTTTTAAAAGCAAGTAAATGCATTAACATTAAATAAAGTTGACACTATTCACAACATTTAAATAAGATGAACAACTAACACCTCTAGGGAACATAACTGCATCAGATAAACATAAATTCATAACAATACAAGTAATACCAAAGAAAAGGGTTACATCATTCAATTGCAGATATGAACAGTTACAAAAGTTCAAATATAAGATTACATGATTACAAGATTTATGACCGATCACATCGGTTTACAATGTACAACAAGATTATACAATTTTGAAGGTATAGCAGATCTCTAAGGATGTAATACAATCTGGAATAGGAACACTTCTACAGTGATCACGAATTAGGATGATCAAGGAAAACCAATGGATTAAGCTCTTCCACCCAACCATGTGGAACCCTGAGGTCCACCCCTCAAGCTAGGAGATAACAATGAGGTTCCACTAAGTCAAAGGATACAAGAAAGTAGTTATAGACTTGACATAGGCAACTCAGATCATCAAGACTACGCAAATCATCAAGACAAGACAGTACTCCAGAGGCAACAATAAAAGATAAAGAGGAAGTAACTAGACTGGAGTAGGGAGAGTGTCATTGCATGGTCCTAGCATGGGTTATCTAAGCTATCTCTCTCTAGAAATTGGGCCCCATCTATGGTTGCCCTAGAAGCCTCTCTCTAGGTACCGGCCCCATAGGGTGACACATGCGGAGCCAACACATCCTCTCATGGAGTCAAGGAGGTTGACCTTGTCAACTAGGCCTTCTCATCCCACCCTTAGCCTGTGAGAGTACTCAATGCATGGGTGAGGCATGATACTTATCTTGTTATGTGAATTACTACCCAACCCACCTAGATAAATTATTAAGTTATCACTTAATTACAACTTCCATGGGGTTATCCAAGTAACCGGCCCCACCATGAAAGCCACTCTCCTATATGCAACTAGCACCCCTAGCCAACAAACAGAAACCAAATAAATGACATGCATGGACAAGGGGTTGTAAGGCATCTATCTTTTGGCAAACCAATACATTACATAGACCATTTCAAATTTCATCCTCAAACAATAAAACTTTCCCCTATCCACTTCAAAAACTCTCAAATCAATTAAACATTAAAAACAACATGACACAATATTATACTGGAACCCAAGTAGTCTAGCCTCTGGAGTCGGGTAAATTGAAACACAATACATAACCATTTCCTGATATGAAAAAAATGAAGATTTAAATGACTATGACATTCCATCAGAACAATATGACTCAGAAACAAAGAATAATATAATAAACCAATTACTTCATTACTACTTGACGCTAATTACTAACAATGGAATATCAAGCAAGACCATGTTTAAAATTAACTCAAAATATCACCATTGAACAATTTAAACCGGAAAGCACTATACAGTTATCACTCTCTTTTAAATAAAATCCAAATACTATTCCATTCTAGAATTATAATTTCATCTAATATTTGTTTAACCATTACCATAATAATTCACTTCACAATAAATCTCTAATTTATTATTTATTTATTAAAATCAATGTACCACAGGATAGTATATTACTAAATCATAACTAAACAAATTTATATTTAACAAGATAAAATGAGTATAACTAATATTTAACTCAATATATTTAATTCTAGAATTGTAATACCATTCCTCATTTGTTTATTTACTAGCATTACCATTATAACCTATTAATACTCTAATTTAATTCATTTAACAAACTTGCATCTACTAAAATAACTTTATTTTAATAAAATTAATTTAAAATATTACAAATCTATCCTAAAATTTAATGAGTTCATCCATTTTATTCCTAAAAAGTTGATAAAAAACTAGTTGACAAATTTACTAACTCAAAGTGTTATTCACTTAAGCAAAGTTTGCTAAACATTCATGGAGTATCTATTAGAAACTTTCTAAATAAACTCATTTGTCTATCCTCCTATTCTAATTCAATGCATTCTTGCTAAACTTCACAATAAGAAAAGAAGCCATTAAAAAAATTATAATTTCAAATGAGAGCCTTTTAATTCAAAGAGGAGAAATTGAAAGAAGACTTCTGAGGTTTTTTTAGAAAAATTGGAGAATAGTCCACCAAGAAAAGCCATGAGAGCAAGATAGCAATGTAGATTTCATTAGCACAGGGTGAATCCAATATAATTTTTCAAAAATTCCAATGCAAGAAAGTAACAAGAAATTTACAGAGGGACAAGAGACCCACAAAAATGTCTGGCAGAGGAGGAGAAAATTATAGTAGATTCAGGAAGAAAAAAATGACTCCAAGAAGTACTGATCACAGGCAAGAAACAAGTTTTATTATCTTTTATTATTTTTTTATTTTAAAACTGAGTGGAACAGCCTAGCAAAAAGTCGTACCACGGTCTTGGAGGAGGTTTAAAATTTGATTTCCTAAAATTACATCAGGCTTCTACCCATGCCGTACGGTCAGGAAGGAGATTACAGTAAGATTAAAATTTAAAACAAAAGAAAATGCAAAGAGAGCAGGGATGAGGAGGCTGTACGGCGACAGTTGGGAGTAAGCTGAAAGCATATTAAATTTTGGAAAAAAAAACATTGACCCAAAACATCATTCCTAGAATCTGACAGAAATAAGGGAAAGAGCTTTTCCAGTAGGCAGAGATAAAAATTAGATAATATTCCATTGCAAATTCATTCCAAAATATATAGCTTTAAAGCCTCGTTTTCTGGGAATAGAATCCGAGATGCGAATGTTGGGTAAGCCGAATTCTGTCACTGAGGGCAGCAAGATAGGTAACAATGTGGAAATATATTTGAATAGAGCAATTTCTCATGATCTATTGGTTTGATAAAAGAAGTTTGCAGATTTTGTCATATGGATCACTAAGGCTTCAACAAGAAGAGAATCAACTTAAATTTTCTCAAGGCACTCAGGCGACAAGGTAAAATTATCAAGTTCAAAGTTATAGGAAAGGAGTCAAGCATTCCACTAGAATAAAGAAACAAGTTCAAATACACACTAGAGATTCTACAGAGATTCAAACTAATATGTCTGAATTTCTAAAGAAAATACAAGTAAGAATACCTAGAATTTCAATCCAAGGCTTCAAATTCTTTAGCTTCCCGTAACATTTTTTCCAAATTTACTCCCCCTTTCTCTGAATGACTCTCCCACAAATAACTCCCCATAAACTGAAAAATAGGCAAAATCCATTAAGTCCCATTACTCCAAAATCTATTACAAAATCCCACTAACCCCCTAAAACTAAAAGCAATTAATTTTACTTTCCAGAGAGATTCTCCAAGTCAGGAATCTCATATGAAAACTCACAAGAAATAATTTATTAACTAATATTATTCTTTAACTTACCATATACTATTTTAATAAAACAATATTAAATACTCATGACTCAAATCTTATTAAAATAATTAAAATAATTAATTTAATCTTTATTACAAATTACTTAAATAATATTCCCATATTCTTATTAATAATTTATGACTTAGACAATACTTTTATATTTAACTTATTAATAACATTATTATTATACTAATAAATTCATTAATGCATTACCAAAAATACACATTGGCTTTATAAGCAAAACTCAACAATAACTCTACATACCACATGATGACCAAATCCGAGGCAAGAACCAAAGAGTGACATCCAGACTCACGACCACAACTGACGATGGAAACTGACCTAGGGGAAACCCCATGTTATCTCCCATCAACATTATCCATTAGAGTAAGGGCATGCTCAGACCTGCTAAGTTAGGTGGAGTCGATGCATGGTACCTGCAACTTGCATCAAAATGATAGGTTGTATATGAACATATGCATATATATCAAACACATGGAGTCAGGGAATCGCAACATAGTAGGGTGCTCAAAACGAGTATTACTACACTGTCCCTGCTCTCAAGCATAACAATAAACACAAACATCTCTAACTGATAATTAGATAACATTCACTCCATAAAGCATAGTAACATTATTTTACATAATCAATTATCCATCAACTAATCATGTCAAAATACATCATAAACAGTAATAACAATAATGTCACCATCCTACTCATAACACATGTCAATAACCACATCAGTCAACCATAGTCCATCATGAACATAATAAGCATAAACCATAAGTCTAACAACCAAATGTCTCAAAATTGTCTAAGTGCAAAAGAAAAACTAACTGTCACATGCCAAAATGAGGGACATTACATCAAGAATGACCCTTAGCATAAAAGTGTAAATCTCAAGACATTAAATAAACATGTATGGGGATAGGTGCAAACATAGGTGTGATTCAAATGATACATGAAGATGACAAATATATAGGAATAAGTGTGAATGAAAAGAATATAACCCTGTTGAAAAATAGTAAAAATGTCTTTTCCTTGCTCTCCCTCATGAACATTGGTATATATTAAATTCTTAAATAATTCAAATTTATAGTTTCTAATGAGTTTATTATGAACTTAGAATGTTTTTATATTAAATTTCACAGGTAGGAACTCATATTAAGGGATGATTTTTATTATTATTTTGATTCTTCCTAGAAGATATCCTGACCTAGGCCATTTATTTGACTCAATTAACTAGGACATAGTCATATTTTTTAGGATTTATGTATTCAAATTTAAATTTTCATATATTCACTAAGAACTAGGATAGGAAATTTAAATTAGGGGTCTAGACACCAAAATGTAGGAAAATGAAACATGTGGGCTACAATTAAATGATGACCTGTCTAATTCGATGATTAAGAAAAAAGTAAAAATTATATTTGAATTTATCCACTTGCTAAGACAAAAATATATAAATTGTGAGAGAAGGATTATAATTTCTTTTCTTTTTATTCAAATTTGTTAAATTTGTAATGATGAAGATTCTATTATTCATATAAATTCAATCTAATTAGACTCAAAAATATGTTTTAACATATATTGTGGAGCATGTGATGGATTTTGGACAAAGATCTAAACTACACATGGGAAGTTATATTAAATTAATCATTGTGTGGATTTATAGAGGTGGGATCCAATAAACAAATCTACTAACTTACCATGTTGTACCTAGTAAATAGCTAGTGCTAATCAAATTTAATTAGATAATAAAATTATAACTTGCAATTTTTGTTGGATCTAATAACATTTGATGAAATAATTTAAGCATGACTTCTTCATTAAACAAAATTACTAGATCACCACATTTGATTTAACTTCATGGGCTACTAGATCACCACATTAAATGAAATTATTTGAATTCAACATAAAATAAAAAGATTTTCAAATTTAGGTCCAAATGTTACATGTATATATATTGTCATAGAAAATATATATGTACAAAAATAACTTAAAGTTCTTGGTACATATAATTTGGATCCTCTCTATCTTTTATTATCTCTAAAATCTTTTCATGATCTTCAATAGACAACCTCCACCTTTGTTTGGCACTTCTTCTTTTTGGTAAACTTTCAAGATTTATTCGTGTTGCTATAACTAAGTGACTATAATGTAGAACCTTTTGACATGGCATATAATCAATAACTATAATATCATTTGTATCTATCTTTGTTTGTTGATAGTATGTGCCTTCAACAACCACTTATCTAGTAGGATACTCTTGTCCATCACCATCTATCATTGATTATGACAATTTGCATTTTGGTTGCGTACATCTTAGTAGATAGTAATCTACACCTTCTGTATTGTCAGGATTTGCAAGAACAATAAAAATATCTCCTGTACACACCATGCAGTAAACCATGCTCAACTTAAGTAGAATATAAATCAATTGTACAAGTTAAAATTCAATTTAAAAATTTAAAATTTATCTGTAACAACTAAATCTAATACACATTCGTAATCAGCTGAATACAAAGGATCATAGACATCTACAATGTCATTATCTTCAAAAGGGTCTGACATGGCCACTAATTATTTTATTTCCCATTCTGAAACATACCCATCTCTAATATTCTCACATAGTAGAGTATTTGCATTGTTCTCAATGCAATCAGCACAAAAACATGATTTTCTTTCTCACTCGAATTATAGGAGGCCTGCTATGTCTTGTTGTCATGATTTGATCAAACTTCTAATACCACTAATTGTTTGACAATTAGTAAGAGTTAATTGATAAATATCTATAAATTTCAATCATCCAATTAAAAAGTGTATAAAATTGAAAATTCAATTCATGCACACACATTAAAATTCAAAACAAAAATCATTTATGTACCTTTAACCTCCCAAAAATAGTGTGTGTTGTATGTTGAGTCATGGATGACAAAATAACTTTTGCACCATTCAACAATTTTATTTGCATTCCTTATGGCATTACTTGGAAGTTCATGTTGGTGAAATGTTAGGTTAAGAGGTTTTCTAGTTGAAAGGAAAAGATGATCTCAAAAAACATAATGTTACTTGCAAGTTCATGTTGTTGAAGTGCATGCTTCACACATGCTCCGGCTCCATCATGCTCTTCTTTTCCATGTCCACTCTCATAGAAATTCCACATAAATTTTATGTTCCATTTAATATGTTGTTGGCTTATCCAATTAAAAGTGTTTGTAGACTTAAATTGTCCTATGAAGTTATAAACAATTTCAAATTTAAAACTAAAATAGTTTAAAAAAACTATATACATACCTACAACATATAAGTAACTGAACAATTCAAGTCTACAAGTTAATTACACAAATATGTATATAAATTAAATCAACACTTACTAGCACATCCATCAGACCATATCCAATGTTGTGAAGCATCTATTTGACGTCATCTCAAGTCTTCAAAAAATATTGCAAAACAATGGGCTACATATCTTCTATCATGACCTGTATCATCACTGATATAAAAGTGAACCTCTTTGATGATAATTCGTTCATCTTTGCTATTTTGTACACCATCCACATGTTCTTCGGCATGCCTATAACAAACTTGTACAAATATTGCAACTTGCTCTGAATGATAATATTGACTTTGAATCTCACTTTGAGGACTAAATGTATAGCTCTCAGAGAAATCAACAATAGAGAGAATACAACATGGTGGAAAAAAAAAATTGAGTCACGAAATTGCTTAGCTTGTCATCTGGCACCATGACAATATTCAATATGTGGATATATGATATTATAAAATTTATTTATAAACTCATTGTAAGACAATTCACTCTCTTTGAGAATAGTTTTTCTTTTCTCAACTCCTAACTTTGTTGTGTATTTCTCATATTCAAATCTCTTCCACATAACTTGCATTGAATGATCAATATTGTCAACTTGTACAAGATTCTTCAAATTTCCACAATCATTACATATATTTTTTATACACTGCACTTTGAATTCATCTGAATCTTCTAATTTTTCACATAGAAGAGACTTCACAAATTATGTTGTACTTCCACGGATGACTATATTTAGATTAATAATTACTGTCATAACTTTTTTATATGATTGTAAGTGTAGATGAAATTTGACATGATTTTGACAACAAGAAGTCTCATGTACCTTATTTATACATACAAAACTTGGTCGTAGTCTCTCAAACATCCTTTGACAAATCTTCACATCTAAAAATTCTTACTTGAATGCTTCAAAAAGTTCACTTTGTGTTGTATCTATAAAATGTTTTGGATGTGAAATTTTTGTACCATCTTCACCTTTTATTTGTATAGTGTCCCTTCTATTAGAAGAAACACAAGAGTGGCTGGTCCAATATTCAATCACCCATTCCTTTACATCTTCTGAGATTCTATCTTTTTAGGGAACCCTACAAATATTTACCCAATTATTCTCAATATTTCCATCCAATCTATTTCTCTTTGAAATATATCTTTGAACAGTTCTCCTAGAAACATTAAGTAATTGGGAAATTGCTTGAACTTGTCTTCTATGTGATAATTTCTTACTAGAAATTATAGTCATCAATGCTCTATGTGCAACACTTAAATCAACAGCTTGACTCTTGCTTTCAATAGATTTCAATGCTTCCTGTAGGTTTTCAACTATTGTTTGCTTCAAAGAACCTAATGACTTTTTCTTATTATCAACCTCTAACAACTCCGAAATAGGGGTCATTTCTTTCCTCCTAAATAACTTTGCAAATAATTGTGCTCTTCCAATTATAGACTTATTTTCAAAAAAATAGTCCCATATTCTTTTAGAGTATAATTTTACTGTGCTTTCAGATAACATATCTTTAGATGAAATATTATTAAAAAGAGAATCCTCATCCATCTCCATCAGATTTTCCATATCAAAGAAAAAAATTCTATCACCACCTTCAATTTGTTTTGGTACCTTTACTCCTTGGTCATCAACAGTTTCCATGGGTTGTTCTTGAGTAGATATTCCTTGATCGACATTTGTAGTGTCACTTCTTCAATCATACAACCTTTTTCTTATCTTTTTATTGCCCATCACAAATTGCTCAAATTTGAATTCACCTGCATAGAAAAATAACACATACAAATACTTTAACCTCTATTTTTGAGGATCTACCTACATTCAATAAATCAATGATTTAATCAATTACACATTTTACATCATGGTACCTAAGAATACAACTCTGCCCTTGTTGAAATTAGTGTTTCTTTCTTCTCCAAATTTCTATAATTTAATAAGCCAAAAAAACAAAAAAAATAAAAAAAGTTAAAAAAGGCATTAAAAAAAATTCAGTCCAAATTGGTTTCAGATCATGGTGTTTTTGAATATAACTCTACGCCTATCAAAATCAATCTTTTTTTGTAATTATATAATTAAAAAATAAATAAAAAAGCTAAAAAAAAAGGAAAAAAAGCACACAAATAGATCCAGCCGAATTGGATTCGGCTGAATCCTTTTTAGCCAAATCTATCTAGCTAGCATCCTACTTGGTAGCCAAGTCATCATTTTTCCAAATTTTCTAAAACTTCCAACTTTTGCTAAATATTCCTGCAATCAAAATTATTTTAAAAAAATAAAAGAAAAATACCCTTTTGTAGAGCTCGTAGTGCTGAATCTGGAACTATATATATATATATATAGCTTGAGTAATTTTATGATATAAATATTTAAAAATAATGCAAGTAGGTTGTTCAAGTTCAAAAAGAGGCTGATTTGAAATTTAAAAAAAAAATAGTGAAACATGATAAAAAAATTAGAAAATATATGATTCCCTAGAGGAGAGAATCCTCTTCAAAAGGGTATAATTTGTTTTTTGAAAATAAAAAAAAATTAAACAATAGTTGACATCAACTGAAAACTATAAAGTTTAGGTACGTTTGACTTTCAAACATTATTACGAGAAAAATATAGATCAAAAAATTAAAAAAAAATTCCATGCCCTAGATATTGAAGTCATCTATTTGGGAAAAAAATTAGGAGAAAATATAATTTTTTTTCTATTTGTTTCTTGACGTCAACTGAACATCACTTTTTCTTGAAATTTTCAACATTACCAAATCTGTTCTTAAATTGATAAAAAAAATATCAAAACAATTTTTAAAAAATTTGAAAAATTATAGGAATAAACTTCAACAAGAGATCTACATTTTCTTAGTTTACATATTTTGAAATTCAAAACATAAAAACCACTTTATGTGGTCGAAGTTGAGAATTTTTTTTGGTGTTGGTCGATTCCTTTATAAAGTGTGACACAGGTTTGTACTTTTACCCTAAGGATGACCTTATGGTTCTTGCTATAATCATTTGTAAATGCATGAGAGATGTCTTGTTCCTATTGGAAAAGAACTCTTATCATATATTTGTATCTCTTTATGTAACCTTTGTTTCTTGTAATCTTGATTTGTGAGTAATGCAATCGAGGAACCTTAGAGGACCTAGGTTTAGATTATTATGTTAAGTTATGCATCCTCTTGTTATTTTCTTTAAAAAAAAATAATTCTATTAATTTGACCAAATTTAGTGTTGTCCTCTAGGGTTTCTTGGTAGGGTGTTACACTTGGTATTAGAGCCATGGTTGTAGCACTGGGATCTCTAGTTAACATTGTCACCCATGTCTAGTTATAGTAACTTTCTCTATGCATGTGTTCTTAGATATCTGATGTATGGCTAGAAGGTCCTAGGGACCCTTGTGTTAGATACCATGTTTTGATCTAAATACCTATTTAGAGTTAAGTAGAGGATCATTATTGTTCTTTTGTGAAAATGGAACTTGTGTATAATTTGTTGAACTCTAGATGCATGAATGTTAATGTGGAAGTATTAATGATTCTTGGGTGCATTTAGGAATTCATGGGAGTAAAAGTAGAGTGAAAAATATTCTGGAAAAGGAATCATATTAAATGTACTTATGGTATGTGATCTTTTGGAAAGTAATGGAATTGGGTATGTAAATGTAACCCCCCTGTAAATGTGAGAAACTAGTAACTGTGCATTGGTTGAGTGTTGTGAATACCGTGTACTTGATTTGTGTGCCCATGGGATGGTGATACTAGGTACCCATCCATGGGGAATATGTTGCATTTTAGGTGTGGTATTAACCATACCATTATGTGTGCTTGTATGTTTGTTACCTGATTGAGGGTCAAGCCATGTGTGGTTGAAATTTATATATATGAGTAGCCAAAAGATAGTTTCATAGATTCTTTTCTTCTGGTTCTCTATTCCCTCAATCTGTGAAGGGGTAGTAATAGCCACAAAGTTCCTTGGGTGGGGTGTGTAGCATATGCATATTGCGACGCAGAGCGGTCATAGCTCAACCAATCTCGAGGAAAAGTACTCACTACTTCCTCTTATGATGGATTAGGGTACTTGATCCATATGTGCTAGCCTAATCCCCACAGTTCTTGAGCATATTGATGGTATTTCTTGGATGATCATCTACCTTGTCTTCACGAAAGGTATGATATGCCACATGAGTTGTTAGTTAGGGGTCGGGGTCTAGGGTGAGAGGGACCTACGTGGACAACCCAACTGGAACTATGTGATGACATGTGTCGCCACTTAGGGGCTGGGGTCTAGGTTGAAAGGGACCTGCATGGACAACTCAAGTGAGACCATGTACCCCATGTATATTTTGAGGTCTAGCATGTGGAGGAGGTTTGTTACCCATGCTGAGATGGATTTTGTGTCTGCACATGTTTCGACATGATGCAATAGGTACGATGCCAGACCCCAGTGATGTTCTGACACAATGCTAGTGATGATGCTGTGTTGTTAATGATAGCGAGCTGGGCTCGAGGACACGATACCACATGCATAGACATGTGAAGGTGCACTATGAGATTGTGTTGATAGCCTACTTGTTTGATGATCATAATGGGGCCTCGTACACTTGTAGAGGGATACTCATGTTTTCTTTCGATGGTGTTTGGGTCAGTTAGCATATGGGTATGTCCTAGCCATGTATACCTCTGGCTATGGTGAGAGCCTATGTGTGCCTTCTCCATGAGGTGTCACTATGCGGGGTGTGTTATGTGCGTGCCTACTTCTATGGAGCCACAGACACACTGCCATGAGGCATATGACTAGTATGTGCCTTCTCCGATTGGCATATGACCATGCCACCCTGAGACACAATGCAGGATGTGGCTGAGGTACACATCCCATGTGGGCAACTAAGGAGCGCATGGGGCACTTAGCTAGTCCATGCCACGTGATGACGCGATGCAGGGTGTAGATGAGGAGTACACTCTGAGCCATGTGGATGATGTGCTCACTCCACACCACCTGAGGGCTACTGCTATAGCCTGACGTTGTTCCCTCCTTCCTCGTTTGGTGGCTAGTATCTAGTCATGCAATGTTGTAAAGTGCAATTTTGAAGATTGTGGATTTTCTTTATGGTATTGATGATTTTCTATTGACTATGAAGGTTGACATTTTGTTTATATTGATTGGAATGGTTTAGCCACACCTTGTGATTTTATTTGCATGTATCCCTCATGGTTACATTTGATTTAGTGTTGAAATTGCGCACATTTCTTGCTTTATTGTTGAAATTGAATTTTTATTTGATCTTTCTTTATGACTTTGGTGGCTAAACTGGTTTATCATTATTGTTTTTCATGTCAGCCATGTGTTGTATTGTGATTCCTCTCCAAGGGCGTATGAGGCAGACTTGGTGAGTGTATACAAGGAAGCATACATAGGGAACCTTGAGGATAGGGGTATGTGAGGCCGTTATATAGATAGGACCACTACCCACCTATGTGTGATGACTATCTCTTAGAGGCTAACCACATTATACAAAAAGAGAGAGGTCATTGTGGTCTTGTTTGGATGGACTCACCCTGTGTGTGTGGCCTGAAACCAACAAGACACTGAGTGTGAGGTATGGATTATGTGAGATGGATATTGGCTCTTAGTTCATGGATTATGTATTATGGTTTAATATGCTACTTCCTGGTGTCCAGATGGACCCTTGTGTAGCCTTGTCATGTGATTCTCGATGATGTGCATTCATGTGTATGTGAAGAATGCATGTTAAATCATGAATATAGTACTTATGAAATGATAAAATGTGTTTCCATACTTCTAAAAAGGTGTGAAATCATGATCTTTGTTGAATATGTTATGAGATTTAGTGTTGTAAAATGAATAAAATGGAATGTCTTGATGGATATTTAAGGAAGAATGTGTGCTTGGTGTGTATAATTATGGTGTTTTTTATGGAAGTGTAGCATTCTGATGTATCAATTACTTAACAGTGGATTGGAAGAGGGATTGTAATGAAATGGTAATGCATTTTAAATTGAATACTTTTATGAGAAATTCTGCTAGTCAGGATTAAAAGGGTGCAATGATTTCTTTGCCTTGAGAGAAACTAATGGGTGTTAATGCTAATATGTAAGGATTTTGAGTGGTTGGATAGGTCATGCTTGAAATATATGTCCTTGTGAGATGGATTATTTTTATCTAAACAAAACTAGTGTATATTATTTTGATGTAATGAATTAGCTCTGATGTTGGTAATAGAAATTTGTAGTACTAATGTGTTATGTTTCCACCCTAGTTTGCAACTTCCAGGAGTAAGTCAAGTTTTAGGGGGGAGGATGTAGTACCCTCTATTCTCACCATGGATGTGTCGGTAGTTGTCTTTGGAACTTGGAGGTGAAGGTAAAATAATAGGGATATTTAAAGACAGTTAAAATGGACTTCCAGGAGGAAGCCTAATCCTAGGGGGGAGTGTAAGACCCCGTCCCTTGTGGCCTTATTGATCCTGCTAGTCATTAATGGTTTATGTCATATATTTTATGATCTTTTATGTTTAACAATATACATTAGTGATTATTTTCCCTATGCATCAAGTTGATTATACTTTGATTGTTAACTAACTAACGAGTGGTTGTTGTGATTTCATGTAATAGCCAGATGAGTTCTATTCCTTATCTATGTAAGTATGCAATGATGGATATGTTTCGTTGTTGGTAATACTATTATGTATATGAATTGGATAGCAAGTGTGAGTAAGCATGAATATAAAGGTAATAATTGATATTATATATTTTCTTGTAGTAGTATTTGTTACAAGTTAATTAGATTATTGATAAGTGGTAATATTTTGATATTAAATAGTATGATCAATCATTGGTTGACTCTAAAAGATATTATGGAAGTAGGGAGAGTTAAATTATAATTGTGTAGATTGAATCCTCTATTCAATTATTATTCTTGGAAGGTTATTTTTCATATGTCATTTGTTTCAATTACTATTAATTATGAGAAGTACTGACACTTTTGGCTGAGTATACAGGTAAAAAAATGGCCAATGTTGATAAAGGGTTCACATAGCTACTTCCCTTATGTTATTCTTGTGAATGTGTTTTAACCTTGTTTGTAAGGGTTGTGAATGTGTGGGAAGTTGTTTTATTAGACCCTTGAGTCACCTTTTTAAATGTGATTACTTATTGTATGTTTTATGAAGTCTTTCTGTGGTTTTAATTGTATAAACATTTTCCTAGGTGGTAGGTCTATGGGTTAGGGGTCCTTTTATTCCATTAAACCCCTTAAATAAAGTCTAAAACCCACTCTAATTACCCACTTAAAAGTGGCAAAAATTGGAGTTGGTTGGGTGGTTGGGGAGTTGGTTGCCTTTTTCCCTTCTATATATATATATTCCTTCTCTTTGAAAGGAAAGGGGGCTTTTTTCTTTTTTCCTTGGCTTCTCTCACTTGCTCCTAGTTGTTCTTGTTTTTCCTCATTTTCGAGGAGATTTCTTGATGGAAAGAAAAGGAAAGGATAGGTGAGGAAAAATGGAGGAAAGGGCTTGGAGAAAGTGAGGTTTTCTACAATATTTGTGTTGCCAATTCTCTTGCTAAGATCTACCCTTTTGGATTTGAGTTTTATTGATATGAAAATAAATTATTGGAGTTTTTGTTGGTCTATATATATCTTTGTTGATCCTTGTTTAAATGGGTAGTTCTGATAGAAATATATGTGAAGAGTTAATGGTGGATGTTACATGTGTGTTGGGGTTTGTATGGGTAAGAGTTCCATCTTGTTGAGTTTAACATGAATAGCCATTTTTGTGTTTTAAAGTTAAGCTTGAGTTATGTGAATATTCAAGTGTCATGTTTGGAAATGTAAGCTATGTAAGTTTGGAAGAGCTATGTGACCCTTAGAGCTCTAGATAGATTTAGCATCAATCCTATGGTTGGGAGGAGAGCTTGTGGCCATATTGTTGTATTTGTTGTCCTCTCCTTTCAGGAGAATTCTAATGACATTAATATTACATTTTCTATATTAGGTTCTTTTCTATATGCTTTGGGATAATATGTCATTTGTAAATTAAATTGATGTAGTTCAACTATAATACTTTGATGATGTAGAGAAAGGACTCAAACAAGACTAACTGGACACATTCCAAATAGGGTTTCAATACAAATGATGCAAATATGCATTCTTGTTTATTCTTAGACAACTCGCTCTTAAAGCCTAAAACACGGGTGCTGCAATTTGGATCGTTTTTGTCATAACTTTAAGTAGAGACCTGATATTCAAAATCTAAGACCTGTTTGGAATACCATTTTGGCCCTTATTAAACATATATAAAAATGGGCTAGGTTTTTTTTGTATGGAATATGGAAAAACAAGGTTGTTCCAAACTAGGAACCCTAGGCAGGGTTCAGACCTGTTGTTAGTAAAAATGCCATAACTCACTCAAAACCTAATGAAATCACATGCAACTAAAAGAATTGTAAACTAGAAACAAATATAATTCCATCCATATATTACATTCTCTAATATAAGGCCATACTAGGCTGTACCATGTATGTTTTTAGACTGCATTTTTAGAAAACTGAACTTTACAAACCTACCCTCAATAAAAATGCCATAACTTATTCAAATCTCCATGAAATTAGATGCAACAAAAAGAAATAGAAAGTAGATTCACTTTACTTTCATCTTGAATCAGTCTTAGACCATTACTAGGTCATATAGATCCATACCATGCAATATAATAGTAGAAAATAGGGTATTTTTATTGCTTCAACTTCCAAAATCCAACCACCAACCCTCCATTCGACTTGGAGGCTCATATTTATGCTTGTAAAATCAATTTATGTCCCCCCAACCAACCCACAACTATGATTTAACAACTTTTAAAAAGTTGTCATTTGACAAGAAAAGTTGTTATGACAACTCTTGACAACCTTTGACAATCTTTTCATTTTTCTCAATTAAATGACACTAAACCTTCATCAATGACTCCAAATGACTGATATTGGCCTAAAATGACCTTATTAACATTGAACAACAAAAAATGAGACAAAAACTCAAACTTTGCCTCTTGTAGGCATCAGGTCCTGAGGGTGCTCTTGCACCAATCGATCTACTTGTGTGTATGTCCATAGCACAATGGATCTAAATATATTAATACAATTTACTATGTTCTAGAAGAAATACAGATCAAATAAACTTAGTCCCAAATGGATGTCACAATACAACCATTAGATAATACATCTCACATATCATGGATAGTATTGTTTCCTCTATGCAAGGACATATATCTCACATGGATAAAGATTAGAATAAATCACAAGACATATATTATACTTTTCTACATAGTTCTACCCTATCCAAAGTCATAACCAGTGAGATAGATCCATTACAAAACTTAGAACAAAAGCTCCATTTTGATCATAACACTCCTATTGAATAATGAACCAACTATCTTACCATTATACTGTATTTTGCAAAGCATCTACATGATTAAGCTACTTACACTTAGCATAGTGGAACAATATATTCTTTGCTCTAGTAATCTGCTTAGTTAATAGACCTATATCTACGCATCTAAAAGTGAACATTAGTTCCACAAAGATTATCAATAAACATAAAAGAGAACTATATACTAGCCTAATGCCCTCATGGGCTGACCTAATGTATCGAGGGCTCATCCATGATGGCCTTCCTTACGTGCGCGTAGCGCAAAGACTTCATAGTTTGGGACATGAACTTGCAAATTTATGATTAACGAAGATGTAATATACTCATAAAAGGATTACATCTCACTCTAGAGTCTTTAACAAATCAATATTCTCATATTAGAATGAGATAGAAAACAAGAACTATCTACATTATATCATTTTCATTAGTTCTCTTAAGGTTTCACATAACGAAATCAGGAGGTCTAACTCAAACTAGCAACTCACCACATATCACCATTTGTAATGCCCCTCGCATTTTGGTTTGTTATAGATGCTAGTTTCATATTTCTCTCTGATATTTCTGAAATAGTTGATAGTCCTTTATTGAATATTTACAGTTCGAGACATTTGGACTAGTATGTTATGGGTGATGTTCCCTTTTGATCTTGATGGACTATGTTTGATGGATATGTTTAGACATGTGTTATGAGTTATCATGACATTATGATTATTTCAGTTATGATGTGTTGGACATGTTTAGTAATGCATTATTATTTGCATGTTCTATTAGATTTTTTGGTATCTGATTTTTAAGTGGTGTGTTCACAATCTTGTTCATGAGTGAGGATGGTGTAGCATTACTCACTTCAAGTACCCTGCTGTGCTGTGATTCTCTGACTCTTCATGTGCAAACATATATGTATTTGATCATATACAACAAGTTGTTTGGATGCAGGCTGCAGGTACCAAACGTCGACTCCACCTAATATAGCAGGTTTGAGCGGGTTCTTTCACCATGGATATTGTGACGGAGATAACATGAGGTTTATACCACTAGGGCAATTCTAGTCCTTGTCGTAGTCTTGTGTCCCTGTCGTAGTCATGTGTCATGATGTGACATTACTCCTTGGTTCTTGTTGTTGGTCATCATGTGTTGTGAAACTTTGTTGAGTTGTTAAGCTTGTCTATGTGTTCCTTGTTACCTTTATGGTCTTATAGTAACTTTTGTATAGTCGTAGAATTTGGAATATTGTTGAAGTAAAGCCTTTTATTGGCAAAATCAGTTAGTGTAATGTTTTAAATGTTTATGAAGGTAATTAGTGCATAATTGATTTAAAAATATATATTGGTGAATAATTTAATGTTGATAGTTGTTGGATACACTTGGAGATTTGGGAATCTCTAAGTTAGGTAAAAATTTAAAAGTTTCCTTTTGGTGAGGGATTGGGTAACTGATTGGGGGGTTATTGAAATTAATGGCCGTGGCCTATTTTTGGTGGTCTTAGGGGTTTTTGTTTGGGGTTATGTTTGGCTCAGAAAAGAAAAAAGGGGAGATTGGAAAGAGGGGAAGGAAGTTCCAGAGGATTGGGGGGTGTAGAAGGAAGAAGGAGGAAGTGAGTAGGAAGAGGGCTTGGAAGCTCGAGGTTATATTTTTGGGTATGTTGTTTTTAAATTTAGAATCTCTCTCTTTACTTTGCTTCGAATTCAACTCCTATATGATCCTTTACCCTAGAATTTCTTTCTGCATGTCAACCCTTGTCTGCATTCCACCAGATTAGAGTTATTTTGAATTCTTGACAATATCATTCTTTCCTTGGGCTCGCACTTTAGCAATTATGTTGATACTATGTTTTGCATGCTTGCCATTGAGAGCATTTCCAACTAGTTAGTTCACCTTGCTAAGACCCCCATCTTGGTGTATGCTAGGGTTATGAAATTTTGGCCCAACCTCGATATATCACACTAGCCTTAAATTTATGCTGCCCTTATCAATAAATCCTTTTTGGTGGCACCTTGTGACCTTGCATTATGGTGTTTTGTCTACGCCACCCTTTATTTTTTCAGATCTTATTAACCTCTGGGTCTTATCATTCTCTTTCTATAATCTTTCCCCTATCACAAAATGGATAATCTTACCAACCTGTTCTATATGTGTAGTGTGTGCCACCGAGTGTTGGAATCTAGTCAAATTTTGGTGTCTATTGCACTCCATGAGCTTAACCCTTGCGGAGCATACCTCTTATCTATATGTCAAGGCCCAGTGCTCGTGCTGGCCTAGCAATCATTGCATCCCATGAAGGGATCTCCTAGGGTATTTGATCACTAGCTAGGCCACAGGTCTGGTATTGCACTTGCCGATATACCTTCTTGATGGAGCCCTCAGCCTTTCCAGCAGTCTCCCGTGTTTAACCTATCATCCTTGCTTTTGCTTTATGATAGGCACTGTGAGATATATGAGAACTGCCACCTAAGTTTATTCAACCGTGAAGTCGACCCACAACCTCACCATGGTATTCTAGTGTGTATTTCTGTGCTACAAAGCAATCTTGCCCACTGTACCTACCTGGAGATTTTGTTGGAATCCACTGCCATCTGTTTGCATCCTTGTTAGTGGTAGGAAAATGTTAGTTCATTTCATTTCTCAATTTTTCCAACTTTCTATGCTCATTTTTTATCAACTCAGCCCAGTCGGTGTGCTTGTCTTAGTTTAGAGTTGGAGTCTCTTCTTAGAAAGATTCCTCTCTGTCTGTGAGTCACCTATAGAAGATCTCCGGTTAGTGTTGGCATGTGTTTATGGAAGGATAAACTTTCTTTCCTTGTAGTTGTTGTCGGGTCTAGCGCTACTGTCATCGTCGGTGCAGCGTGGTTGATCTTTTTAGCTAGTGCTTGTAAGCCAAAAGGGTTTGGTCTCTCTCATAGGTTCGCAGGGGTGGCTCTTGTGAATAGCAATTGATGTACTATCCTCTTAAATAGTTTTCTTTGTAGTAGTTGTAATGATAACTTGCTAATAGAATCCATGCACGTAGGATTATACTTTTACACTAATATTGGGAAGTGAAGTAGTTGTATGCTTAGGAAAATTACCTAGGTTGATAGTATTTATTTGAAATAGTAATAATGTTAGCATGAGACTTGGGTTTTAAGGAAAGATTTATTGATGTTATTTGATGCACACATGGTTGTTGTAGGAACATCCTTATTGTTTTGTTTTAAGAAAATTAAGTTTTGTGTAATGTATTGTTACTATTATTAATCATAATATGTCTTGACCTATTTAAGTTATGTATCCCCTTCATTAGGAAAAACATTCTTGTCTCATGATCTTCACTATTCGCTGATCTAGATTATTGATAGTCTTGTTTGTCGAAACATAAGATTTTTGAGTAGTAATTTGGGTGTGGCAAAGATTCATAGATAATGTTCAACTCTAGAGGGGTAAGTTGTGGGTAATAAGGTCCATGATGTATTTTCTTTTCTATTCAATGTCGATTACTTTGTTACATGGAATTAATATTGAGTTAGAGTTATACTAGACTCCTATGGACATTAAATATTAGCTATACTTCTTTCATCTTGTTAGATTTAAACTTGTTAGTTATGGGAATATGCTAGTGGTAAGTGTTAGTGAGTAAATAAACAATTAGTTAAGTTTTAGTGTGTTTTGAGTTAAGCATGTTAGTTTCTATGGTAAGCAACTCTGTATTTATTAGATGAATTGAACACATTATTTTGTCCTTTCCTTGTTGTCGATTTAGGTCACCCGTTGGTATTATGTTGAGTCGAATTTGTTTTTTATGGCCTTGTTTGGGAATCTTCCTGTTAGGAGTAATGATTATATAGGGTAGTCATTTCATGATACACTATTGTAGTAAATAATATAGAGATAGAAATTTTGGAGTAATTTGTATTAATGTTGCTAGTCTCTTGAGGTGACAATATTGTACTAATCAAGTAGTAATTACCTTGTTAAATGTAAATTGCTAGCCTTGCTTGTAAATTTCTTTTCGATGTTATTGTTGTTCCTGATCCGAAGTATACTAGTGATGCTTTTGGCTCATTGCAATCATTTCAGTGTTGAGTCTTGTGATTGTGCTTTGTCTTATTAGTGCATTGGTGGGCATGTGAGTTCTATAAGAGATTAGATTGGTATGTAACACATTGGTTAGTTGATTTTGTTTGTCATGATAGATCTATGTAACTCCAGAGTCTTGTCACCTTGGAATCTAGTGTAGTCTAGTGGCAAGAATAAATTGGTGTAGTGTTATTTTTCCTTCTCTTTATCCCTGGTTGATCTTATACCAGTGTCATGATCATTAAAGCCTAGTTCCTTATCGGGAAGGGTGTTGTTGTATCCCATTAAAGTGATCAGTTGCTGATTGCAGAGGTCTAATTGGTTGATATTCATCTTGATACTTGTGCCTTTTTTGTTTTCATGTGGTGTTGCTCCAATTTTGAAGGGGTTATAGGAAATTGTATTGTTGTGGCCTAGCGATTGGCATATGTTATGTGTTGGAACTGATTTATAACCCTTATCCTGGTATATTGTGTTACGAATGATTGATCATAGAATGCTAAGGGAGTGGCTTTCTTGGTGGGGTTGGTGCCTAGAGAGAGGTCCCCTGGGTAACCCCATGGAAGTTGTAAGAAAGTGAAAACTTAATAACTTAATTAGGAGGGTTGGGTAGTAAATCATGTAACAAGATAAATGAGATGACCTCACCCACGCATTGAGCACTTTCACAGGCTAAGGGTAGAATGAGAAGGCCTAGTTGGCAAGGCCGACCTCCTCATCTTCATGAGAGGACATGTCAGTTCTGCATGTGTCACCCTATGGGGCCGGTGCCTAGAGAGAGGCTGCCAGGGTAACCATAGATGGGGGTTGGCTTCTGGTGTGAGATAGCCTGGGTAACCCATGCTAGGACCATGTGATGACACTCTCCTTACATAGCTCAGTTGCTTCTTAATTTATTGTTACCTCTAGAGTGTAGTCTTGTCTTTTAGTTGGATCTTAGCTGATGTTTTGATTCGTCATGTTGAGTATTTTCAGGTTTGTGTAGTCCAAGTTTCTTATCTGTTTGCATAGAGTATGGATCTGGTGTTTGTGTTCATGATTGTAACCTTGACCTAGCAAAACCTCATTATTATCTCCTAGCAAAACCTCATGGTTGGGAGGCAGAGCTATCCATTGGTCCTTCTTGGAGATTCAGATCAAGCCTTGTGCGGAGCTGTTCCTGTTCCAGTTTGCTTTCTATCTCCAATGGTGTTGTATACCTTCTTATGTATTCTTTGTAAACCGACATGATCGGTCTTGTAATCTTGTAATCTTGTAATCTTGTAATCAAACTATCTTGTTGTTGTAAAAGTTATTTGTTTATTTAATTCAATAGCTTAATGATTATCACTCATATGGTATTACTTTGTATTTCTAATGTAGTTGTGTTGCCCTAGGGTTGTTAGAAGTGCAATTCTCGCTATGTTGTGTATTGATAACTTTGGTTCTTTAATGCAAGTTAATGCTTTCAAAAAAAAATATAGTTCTGTTTTCCACACTTTTGTCTAGCACTCTAGGTTGCATGACAGGGCATTACACCATCAACTATGCTTATCCATGAAGAAAACACAATGTCTATATTCAAAGCTACTTACCATTAATTGCATAATCTCATTTTTCATACATGAATGAGTTAGAAAACTAATTCCTTATTTAGACATAAACTCAACCATACCATTCCCTTACACATGCTTAAAGTGAACAATGATCATGCAGTAAATGAGTTTTTATTATCTTAAAGTATTGTTTCCACATGCATCTAATACAATTTACTAGAAGAAATATGGATCGAATAAACTTAGTCCCAAATGGATGTCACAATACAACCATTACATAATACATCTCACATATCATGGATAGTATTGTTTCCTCTCTGCAAGGACATATATCTCACATGGATAAAGATTAGAATAAATCACAAGACATATATTATACATTTCTACATAGTTCTACCCTATCCAAAGTCATAACCAGTGAGATAGATCCATTACAAAATTCATAACAAAAGCTCCATTTTGATCATAACACTCCTATTGAATAATGAACCAATTACCTTAGCATTATACTGTATTTTGCAAAGCATCTACATGATTAAGCTACTTACATATATTTAGATCCATTGTGCTATGTACATACACACAAGTAGATCAATTAGTGCAGGGGCACCCTTAGGACCTGATGCCTATAGGAGGCAAAGTTTGAGTTTTTGTCTCATTTTGTGTTGTTCAATCTTAATAAGGCCATTTAGGCCAATATAAGTCATTTGGAGTCATTGATGAAGGTTTGGTGTCATTTAATTGAAAAAAATGAAAACATTGTCAAAGGTTGTCAAGTGTTGTCATAACAACTTTTCTTGTCAAATGACAACTTTTTAAAAGTTTGTTAAAAGTTATTATAAATGATAGTTGTAGGTTGGTTGGGGGGGGCGTTACTTGATTTTACAAGCATAAATATGAGCCTCCAAGTTGAATGGAGGGTTGGTGGTTGGATTTTGGAAGTTGAAGCAATAAAAATACCCTGTCACTACTAGAAAAATAGAAATAAATGACTAAATAAACTACCAAAATTTGCTCATGTGATCATTAGTTTGGTCACGTGATCATTGGTAGTTTATTTCCGGTCATTTATCTCATGACCAAATTTATGACCAAAAAAATTTTAGTCATTAATTTAGTCATTAATTTGGTAGTATATTTAATCATTAATTTGGTAGTATATTTAGTCATCAATTTGGTAGTATATTTAGTCATCAATTTGGTAGTATATTTGGTAATTTGATAGTATATTTAGTCATTGATTGTTGTTAACTAGTCATTTATTTAGTCATGGTAGTCATTTATTTAATCATGGTAGTCGTTTATTTAATCATTGTAGTCATTTATTTAATTGTTGTAGTCATTTATTTAGTCATTACAAATTTTGTGTTTGCATATTGTTCCATTTACTTTTGCTAATGTTGTTAGATAGATTGACATTAGTTTATTATTTTTTGATCACATGATTTTAAGTTTTAATTATCCCAACTTATTTGTCATCAAGTCATTATCAATAGGGGCGTAAATTAATAAACAGTTAGTAAAACCAAAATTTAGTAAATAAGATGGACAAATTTAAAATGATTGATTAATATTATTAAATCTCAAATACATTATTTAAAAAGTAATTATATTATTTTAATATGTGTTCTTAAAAATAAAAAATAGCTTCACCTCTATACTATACATACATAAAACTTTAGGGTAGTGGAGAGAAAAAAGAATGAAATAAAACAAAATACTTTTTTTCCTAAAATAGAGTTGTAGCTCTTACATACACAAAATAGAAAAGAAAAGACACATTCCTCTTTTTAGCTAACAGTGACTTGACTGCATTTAGATTTCAGAAGCACCCAATTCAAATCCCCGTCATAGTAAGGAAGACCATTAACCCCAACAATTACAGGGTAAATTGGAGCATAACCCATCTAAGCATACGCCACACAATGTTAAAAGAGGCACATAACCACACCCACCAATTAATTACATTCAAATAGAATTTATTTTACAAAAGTAATCTTGGGATCATTGCTTCTTCTCAGACTTCAAACTAGGTTTAAGCTCGTGATTAAAAAAAATGCCCCAAAAAATAAAATAAGGAGTAGCAGTGGAATATAAAAACAATAGAACAAAGTCTCCAAGCTTATCTGGTGCACCCATAGTAGCCTTAACATAGACTTCCAAATCCTCTACCATTGTAGCAACCACAAATCACAACCCAACTCACCCACAAATTTTTTTGTGTGAGGCCAATGTGAGGTTTAACAGGTAAAACCTTGGTGAAAGCAACAACCAATGTAGCTTATCAACAAATTGACAGCTTAAGCTCACCCACCTGCTACAATGACCCAATCATTCATAGCAAAAAAGATGCACCAAATTGTTAGCCATGTGCCCCTAAATATACTAAATAACTCTAGTTAACACAAAAACCACTATGGCTAACCATGTACCCCTCCTGCGAGGGGTCGCTACCGCTACCACTACCGCCACCGCCACCACCATCGCCATTGCCATCACTGACAAAAATAGCCCCAAATCCTTCCCCTCTGCTCTCGCCTAGGCCAAACCCTATTTCCACCCCTTCTCTGTGATCTGCAATAGAATACTTTGTCATTGCAATGCAAGACAAATAGAGTTTGAAATAATTATAATAATTGTATTAGATTCTTACTCCGCTGCAGGAAAAAAGAGAAGCCCACATTGGTCACCATTCTTCTCTTCACGTGAATGTACTCTCCACCTTGGAAACATCCAACTATGATATACAAAACAAAACAAAGAGAATTTCTGAGAGGTTAAAGAAATCTAAAAGTTACAATTTAAAAGAATTTCATTTCCAAAAAAGAAAAAAAGAACATTTTGAGAGGGTTTACTTGGAAGATTATTTTCTAGCTGGGTTTGTCAACTTCATAGCCCTAACAAGTACTTTTTTCATATGACAACATTTCAATATCAACATCCGTTACGACAAAATCCCCGTCAAGAGTCACATAATCATCAAGACTTCTATTCACTTCAAGTTGTGTGATATCTTCTTTAATGTCCTTCACTTGCTTCTACAAATCTTGTACATAGCTAAAGGCATCCCCAACAATCAATGCCTTATCCATCTACACAAGAAAAACAAAACCCCCCTTAATTTCAGAATAATCAAACAGAAAACTTCACCCAAAATCTTCTAAAAGAAAGAAAAAAACCCTAATTTAGAATACTACCTTTGTGATTTTGGGAACAAGAGAACACAAAGTATAGAGCCTCTCATTCAGCCGATCACACTACCTTCTCTCAGAGATCAAAGTCTTAAAGTCAGAAGACTGACTGGATTTTACCGATCCCTCATCCTCTATTTCCTTCGACGAATACATGTATTTTGCCGATTCTACACTACGCTTGCCTTGCAGGGCATTCGAACGCACTCTTAAACACAACAGAGAAAGATGGGCAATTTAGATCTCCACTTGATTCTGATTTGGAGCAGGAAGGCCACTTGTGGGCAAGGAGGGTGATTTGCCTTAGCGGTGGATTTGATCAGCCATGGCTGATCTGAGTGCATGAGACTTCCATATTCAACCTCCCGAGTTAGGGTTTACCTTTAGGGTTGAGATGGGTGCCAAAAGCGGTGAATTGAAAATAATTTTGGTGCCTAGGTTAAATATATTATTTTAAATGAAAATTATGTTAAAAACTGCCCATATTATTAATTAAATATATTATAATATTATATTATATAATTTTAAATATGTTATAATATAATATTATAATATTAATAATATAATATAGATATAATATTATATTATATTATTATATAACATAAATATTATATTATATTGTAATATAATATATATTATATAATATTGTAATATTATATAATATTATAATATAAATATTATATTATATAATTATTATATAATATATATATTATAATATATTATATTATTATATAATATATATTACATAATATTATAGTATTATAATATTATATTATTATATAATATCAAATACATTATAATATAAATATAATATTGTGATAATAATAATATAACATAATATTATATTATTATATAATATTATATATTATATTAATAATATAATAATGTATAATATATATTATATTATATTATATCATATCATATCCTTTTTATATAGTCATTTTAGTCATTTTTATTTGTCTGACCAATTAATTAGTTGTGTTTTTTGGTTGATGACCAAATTAGTCATTTATTGTCATATTTCTACTAGTGTGTTTTCTGCAGTTTCCAAACATTTTCTGCTGTTATCTTGCATGGTACAGATCCGTATGACCTAGTACTAGTCTAAGAATGATTTGGGATGAAAGTACAGTGAATCTACTTTCTATTTCTTTTTGTTGCATCTAATTTCATGGAGATTTGAATAAGTTATGACATTTTTATTGAGGATAGGTCTGTAAAGTTTAGTTTTCTAAAAATGCAATATGAAAACATGCATGGTACGGCCTGGTACAGCCTCATATTAGGGAAAGTAATAGATAGACAGAAATATATTTGTTTCTAGTTTACAATTCTTTTGGTTGCATGTGATTTCATTAGGTTTTGAGTGAGTTATGGCATTTTTACTAACAACAAGTCTGAACCCTGCCTAGGGTTCCTAGTTTGGAACAACATTGTTTTTCCCTATTCCATACAAAACAACCCTAGTCCATTTTGACATATGTTTAATAAGGGCCAAAAGGGTATTCCAAACAGGTCTTAGATTCTGAATATTAGGTCTCTACTGAAAGTTATGACCAAAAAGATCCAAATTGTTGCACCTATGTTTTAGGCTTTAAGAGCGAGTTATCTAAGAATAAACAACAATGCATATCTGCATCATTTGTATTGAAACCCTATTTGAAATGTGTCAAGTTAGTCTTGTTTGATTCCTTTCTCTACATCATCAAAGTATTATAGTTGAACTACATCAATTTAATTTGCAAATGACATACTATCCAAAAGCATATAGAGAAGAACCTAATATACAAAATGTAATATTAATGTCATTAGTAATCTCCTAAAAAAAGAGGACAACAAAAACAACAATATGGCCACAATCTCTCCTCGCAAGCATAGGACTGATGCTCAATCCACCCCTAAGCTCTAAGGGTCACATAGCTCTTCCAAACTTACATGGCTTACATTTCCAAACATGACACAAATATTCATATAACTCAAGCTTAACTTTAACACACAAAAATGGCTATTCATGTTCAACTCAACAAGATGGAACTCCTACCCACACAAACTCCAACACACACAACATCCAACATTAATTCTTCACAAAGATTTCTATCACAACCACCCACTTAAACAAGGATCAACAAAGATATACATAGACCAACGAAAACTCCAATCATTCATTTTCATATCAACAAAACTCAAATCCAAAAGGGTAGATCTTACCAAGAGAATTGGCAACCCAAATATGGTAGAAACCCTCACTTTCTCCAAGCCCTTTCTTCCATTTTTCCTCACCCATCCTTTCCATTTCTTTCCATCAAAGAAATGTCTTCCAAAATGAGGAAAAATAAGAACAACCAAGAGCAAGTGAGAGAGGACAAGGCAAAAAGAAAAAAACCCCCTCTCCTTTCAAAGAGAAGGAATATATATAGAAGGGAAAAAGGCAACCAACTCCTCATAACTTCCCAACCACCCAACCAATTCCAATTTTCGCCACTTTTCATAAGTGGGTAATTAGAGTGGGGTTTAGACTTTATTTAAGGGGTTTATGGAATAAAAGGACCCCTAACCCATATACCTACCACCTAGGAAACATTTTATACAATTAACACCACATAAAGACTTCATAAAACATACAAGAAGTAATCACATTTAAAAAGGTGACTCAAGGGTCTAATAAAATTACCCCCCACACAATAACAACCCTTACAAACAAGGTTAAAACACATTCACAAGAATAACATAAGGGAAGTAGCTATGTGAACCCTTCATCAACATTGGCCATTTTTTACCTTTATACTTTGCCAAAAGTGTCAGTACTTCTCATAATTAATAGTAATTGAAACAAATGGCATATGAAAAATAACCTTCCAAGAATAATAATCGAATAGAGGATTAAATCTACATAAGTATAATTTAACTCTCCCTACTTGTATAATATCTTTTAGAGTCAACCAATGATTGATCATACTATTTAATATCAAAATATTGCCACTTATCAATAATCTAATTAACCTGTAACAAATACTACTACAAGCAAATATTTAATATCAATTATTACCTTTGTATTCACGCTTACTCACACTTGCTATCCATTTCATATACATAATAGTATTACCAACAATGAAACATCTCCATCATTGCATACTTACATATATAAGGAATAGAACTCATCTAGCTATCACACGAAATCACAAAAACCACTAGTTAGTTAGTTAACAATCAAAGTATAAGTAACTTGATGTATAGGGACAATAATCACTAATGTATATTGTTCAACATAAAAGATCATAAAATATACGACATAAACCATCGATGACTAGCAGGATCAATAAGGCCACAAGGGACAGGGTCTTACACTCTCCCCCCTAGGATTAGGCTTCCTCCTGGAAGTCCATTTTAACTGTCTTTAAATATCCCTATTATTTAACCTTCACCTCCAAGATCCAAAGCCAACTACTGGCACATCCACAGTGAGAATGGAGGGCTGCTACATAATGTATTACAATAGGCTAGTATAAGTCTCTGCTCTGTTATATATCATTCTCTATCCTTTCTTACATCTTATCATCCTAATTCACTATCATTATACACTATAGTGTCATAGGGACATGTCCCTTACAAAACAACCTGATATGTACTAGCCTTGGTCATCCTTGTGCTCCACAATCCCTTTATGGTGAGTTGTGGTAGCTTCTCCTATTTGCCTTGTTTCCTACCAAAACTTGGCTCCCTAAAGTCGGTGCATTCTCTTGGCTTGTCTTGAAAAACAAGATTCTTACTAGCTTAAAATTAGAAAACACTAGGAATATCATAGCCATTTAATTATGTATTATATATGGATCTACTAAACAGGACACAAATCATCTTCTCTTGAACTACACTTTTGCATATAAATGTTAGATTTGGTTATGTATGAAGTTGGGATGGCAGTGCCCATTGCTAAATATAATTTTGGATCTCTATCTTAGTCTCCCCGTCCATCTTGATTTGGAATATCTGGTTGGAAAGAAATAATATAATCTTTAGAAAATAGATTATGAGTTGTGAAGAAGTTTTATACATAATTGAAAAATCTATTTTAGAGAATGTGATTTCCCAAGTCTTGAAGAACTCATATTGTTGCAAGTATGAGAAGTAAGTGTTGTCATTGATGTTAACACCTAAGAAAGTTATTTGAATATGTCTGAACAAGTATTTGGGGAATTAGTACAAAGTGCATAATTGCTTTATCTACTAGAGCAGTTCAGTGTTTTGCTCCGCATATCCTGTAGATTGAATATCATTTCCCGTGGATTGGAATTAATGTTAAGGGATGTCTATAGATGCTATGTTTCAAGTTTGAGCCTCCGATGTGAAGATTTGAGCGAGTTCTATTCACTAGAGTAAAAACTAATTTTCTATGTATTAAATGATCACAGGGAGAATATATTCTACTCCGCATTTATTTGCATTTAAGTTTTACAGTTTGTGGTTCTAGAATTAAGTTTGTAGTGATGTTATGTGCCTTTAGTTCAAATGGTTCATGATTTGGTGATTCGCAAGTGATCTTTTCTTTATGATAGTGGCTGATAATGATGTTCAAGTGCTCCAGTTTGAAGAATCATGTGGATAAAGTATTTAGAGGTTGTATGGATGTTCTTGGTGATTGTAATGTGCTTGTGGATGTCTCTTGATTGTGTTCCTACCTCTTGTTTGGTCTGCAAATTGTAATCTGGATCATGCATGAAGCATGTTCTTAAAGGTCTTAGTGTGAATGCTAGTTTTAGCCGACTTGGTTGTTTTCACTACTTGTGATTATGCTTTAGAGTTTGTGATGGCATGTTGTTGCGTGGAAGATTGCATTTGAGTCCTAGCTAAGGAGTGGTTTGGTCCACATTTATTCTTTCTCTTTCATTAATTTGTTTAGGTCCAAACCTATTTTAATGTATGTATGTAATGTCAACCTTGGAAACTGATCCAATAGTTGATGATTGTAATGCCAACCTTGATGATCATTCCAAGGTTGATGAATTCTACAAATACTTGTAATGAAGTCATGAGAAAGTATCCAAGTGTGAAAAATGTGAAGATAAAGTGTGAAGTAAAAAGTAGAGTAGGGCAGAGGTGATATATTGTGCTTCAATGGAACTAAACTTTGGCATGGCATAGATGCTACTATCTCAGTTCACCAACTTTGGTAGTGAGCCACCCACCGACAGTGAGCCACCCTTTGGCAGTGAGCCTTCTCTTTTGTAGTGAGCAATTTGGGCAGTGATCCCTAAGGCAGTGTGCCTCTAATTTTTGGTATTGTTATTAAATATTATATTGTGAGCTAACACTCATCGTGGTTGTTCTCTTATAGGGTTTTCCACATAAAAATCTGGTGTCTCATGTGTTGTATGTGTGAATATGTTTAAGTTTCTGATTTCATGCTTTCATGGTTAAAATAAAATAACAGTGATTAAGTGGATGATGTATTAATGGTTTTGAAGTATTGGTTACAACTGAGTCACCCCCCTCTCAGTTGTCTTGCCTTTTTCAACACATCTAATGTTAGATTTTCCTCATGGTACTCACTCCTTCAATAATGGTCTCTTTTAAAACCTAATTCAGATGGTTTAGGTGTAAATAAAATCTTGATTGACAGGAGTGATGAGTGTCAAGTAGCACTCATTTAAATATACCTTTTTACTCCCTTTTTCCCATCTATTCCTACTACCTATCCTAGTATTTGCACTATAGAGACTGAAAAGTCCTGTTTAATTATGCTAATAAAAGATGAAGTGTTGAAGATTATTGTTCTAATGAAAAGACTTATGTTGTAGTGAAACTGATGAAATTGTATAGAATTATCTCTTTTTGGTTTCACAGGTGGTAGGTAGTTTTGTAGAACTCCAGAGGTAATCCTAATTATCTCTAGAGCCTAGTACGAAGGACACTACAAGGTACTCCAACATTTTCCAGCTTGTTGGAGAATCTCTAGAATAGGAAGTAGAGTAGAGAAGATGGTGATCTTTGGAGCCATGTCTCAGCATCTTCTTGAAGCATCTCTGGAGCTACTGACAAAAGCATAATATCTCTGGAGCTACACAAAATCTTCGACACTATTGACTACTAGGAATCTCTAGGGTGACTCAAGTGCTACGGAGCTCTCCTACTCAGGCATAAGTGTCCCAGTAGATGACTCCAGTTGTCCATAGGAACATGATACACTTTCACTTGTTTTTTTATGAGATTAGAATATTTCTCTCGGTTTTCTATTTTGGGAAATTAATCTCCTTTTTATCAAGACTTGCTACCTATTATTATTATAAGTTAAAATCTGGTTCTAGTGGTACCTTCAGTATCACTAGAGTCCTCTTTCAGAATTTGTATGATAATATTTTAGATGGACAGTTGCATGTTTTAGTTTAGAATAAGAGATTGTTTATATCTCAAGATGAACTAATTAGGTGAAATTGTTAACTCCAATAATATTATGTCACTCAGATTGATATATATTAGGATAGGAACAACAAAATAATAATTAGGACTTTATAACAGTATTATGTAATTTCATTTTCAGAGCAGAAACATATACTTTGATAGACTAGAGTAAAGGGAGTCATGTTGTTACACTTTTATTTTGAGTTTCTTGTTTATCCTTTGATTCTAAAGGTGTGGAGCAAGGGCCCACTCCCACCAATGGCTAGGAAGCTAGTATCTTTTCTTTGTTGTCTTATTACAATTTTCATTAGAAGTATAATTTTCCTACTTCTATAGGATAGATCAATTATTGTCAAAGTAGTTTAGTTTCCATTTAAATGCATGTTTCTAGTTTTTGTGTGAATTAGATAGATTCCTTCAACAATTTACTACTTTAGTCTTTAGATCAAATTTCCTTTCAAGTAAATGATTAGCAGCATTGATTTATTAGGACAGTTCAATTGAGTATGTTAACTAAGGACTGTTGATTAATACATTCCTTATTACAAATAGCTGAGGACACAGCCCTAGATTTGACACATAAAAACATGATTAAATGCCAAGGTACAACGACCCTTGTCATTTTTGGCATTGTTAATAAGAAAACCCTAGTTTGCAATCATTTTAGATTAAATTGAATCTGTATGGTTAGACCTAGGGATTTAAAAGGTAGATACATTAAACAAACACCCAAGCAACAAACTATAGGTGAAAGCAGTAGGGTGGTACAAGATCTTGTTGAAGACAAAGAGGAACACTTAGAAACTACCTTGGAAATTACACCCCAATTCGACGTTCCCACAAGTCCTCAAAAATTCACTCTCTGAGTATATTCAAGAACTGCGAGACAGACGCAAGGTAGATCTGTTAATAGGATCTATTTTAGCATAAACTCACACTGAATCTTGGGAAGAAGAAGCATCAAATATGGGGGATAGTCATAATTATGAGGTAGATCCTCTACATGAGAATGCAAGAACCTTCTCATACCCCATTGTTCTTACTCCTGGAGATAATGCCCCAATGAAGAACATTTCACCTTCAAACCTACCAACATTTAGGGGTCTTGCTTCTAAGGATCCAGATCAATTTCTGTTTGAGTTTAAGGTCTTATGCCAAACATATGACTATGAATCAGATAATCAAAAACTCAAACTTTTCCCATCTACCCTAAAAGATTTTTCCTTGAGCTGGTTCATAGGTTTAGCCCCAAACTCCATTCACTCATGGGACCAAATGGAAACTGAGTTCCTAGAAAAATACCAAGACTACTACAGAATCAGTGATAGAAAGGAGGAGATGTTCAGAACTAGGCAAAAGGAGGATGAAATTTTAGAAGACTACCTAGATAGATTCAACTTTTCCCTAAGGAGATATGGCCACCACATCTTAGTCAAAACTTTGTTTATAAAAGGGCTGGACAAAGAGTCAAAATAGGCACTAGATCTAATGGGGAGATGGAATAACAACAAAATGGACATGCCTACTATAGAGTAAATCTACAGAAACTACTCTAGAACACAAGATGGAGCAAGGACACCAATGTTCTTAAAAGAGAAGAATGATATAAGACAGTTAAAAATAGATATCTTAGTCCAACTAAATACCACGCTAGATGGAATTCAAGAAAAAACTAGAACAACTGAACCTCTTTCAATATACTATCCTAGGTGTAGGAACAAACAACTCTTGAGAGAATGTCCATTGAATAAGTTGAAGATCTACCAAATCTCTAACAAAGAACACCCTACGATTCATTGTGATCAACTCCCAGCACTAAAAAGGCTGACTAAAAAGAATGTCATAATAGAAGAGGAGTTTAACTACGTAGGGAAAAAACAAATTAGCCATTTCCCATACAACTAGTACCCAAATCAGGCTCCCTTTAGGGGTCCTTCAAACTGGGGAAACAATCAATGGAATCCAACTTGGCAGGGACCTCAAAACATTCCTCCATGGGTACCACAAGACTGGTCAAGCTAGCAATGGAAAAACTAGTAGTGGAAAAACCAACCTTGGGGAAACCAACAATGGCCACAACAATTTCCATCACAATATGGACCACAAAACATATAGCCTCAGTGGGGTCCTCAACTGGGTTACAATCAACAATACCAAGGACAACCTAGACATTTCCAACCTCAACAAAAAGCACTCCTAATTGGACCCCCAACACACAGGGATAGTCACAAAATGATCCAGTTAGTCAACCACCCTTACCAGCTCAACCTGTAGAAAATCCACAAAATAAATGGGGAGCATTTGTTTACATGATAGAGCAAAAAAATATGGCTAGTGTAAACACTATTTATCTAAACAACCTCCATCTACATTCTTGAAAAGCACTACCAAGACCATCTCCTCTACTCATAGTTGAAGTAACTGATGATATAGAACCTAAAATCCATCCACTCAACCCCATGAGAAGATTACTATTGAAACTGTGGCAAAAGAAGAAATCGTAGGTAACTCTGGAGTTACTCCTAAAGGAACAACTTCAGAGATCACCTCTAGGTCTACTTCTGAGATGGACTCCAAAGCTATTTCAGAGATTGAAAAACAAGCACCTTACCCAGAATGGCTCAAACAACATGTCCCTCAGAAAACATTCCTACAAAAAAAGGTCCAACCTCCCATTGAATCATAACTTATATAGGAAATCAAGTAGCTGATTTATGAAATTCCACTTCTACAAGAAATTAGGGATGTTCCTGAACTAAACCAATTTATCAAATAACATTATATTAAAACCTAGGGCAGAGAGAAAAACTTTCCTACCACCATTCAGGTGGAAGGAAAAGTGGTAGATCTTCTTGTGGGAGAGATGCTCCTCCCAAAATATGGGGATCTTGGGAACCCTGTCATAAATGTCTACATTTCAAGGGTAGAAATATCTAATGTTTTGGTTGACCTAGGGGTAGAAATAAATGTAATGACAGTTCACACCCTAGACAAATTGTCCCTTACCAATGTTCAGGCCACATCCACAATTCTCCAATTGGCTAATCAGTTAGTGGCCATTCTGAAAGGGGTGTTAATTGATGTTTCAGTTATTGTGGAATCATGGGAATTCCTAGTGGACTTTATGATATTAGAGCCTAGAAACCAAAGGAATGCTTATCCTTTAATTCTAGAAAGGCCATGGCTAGCTACAGCAGCAACATCTATTGATTGTAGAACTAGAAACATGGTCATTTCAAATGGTTTGGACATGAAGAAAATCTCCTTGTATCCCCCAGCTAAACCATCTATACACTATTCAAGAAAAAGTGTGGGTAGATGAGCCTAATAACATGGAAAATAGTGCCTCAATAGCTATGGTTACCATCAAGGAACATTTGGGTAAGTTAGAAGAAGAAATGGACTATCACATGCCTGAAGATATAACTCACGTTCTCATTGGGAAAGATATAATTGAATTATCCTAGGACTTAAGAAAAGAATTTTTGATTGCTACCCACTGTACCCTTGCAAATATCATTCCTTGTGGAGAAACATTCTATAGAGATTTAGCCACTTTTCACATGTTGCTTCCACATTCTTGTCCTCTCAACACTATGAATCTAGAATATGGGCTAGGAACATCTATGGGTCAATTTACAAAATAGGTCATGATCTTACCTAGGAAAAAATTGAACATCAACACTCAACTAACAAAAAAGTAGGAAGGAGCACTATTTGATCTTCTCATCTCCTATTCAACAACTTTTACTTGGAAATATTAGGATATGAAGGGCATCCCTCTTGAGATATCTTCTCATCATATATACACAGAAGATGTAAAACTTGTTGGACAACCCTAGAGGAGACTAAACCCTGCACTGAAAGACATTGTCAATACTGAGATAGAGAAATTGCTATAGGCAGGATTCATCTATCCTATTTTAGATAGCCAGTGGGTTTTACCCTTGGTTATAGTACCTAAGAAGAATGGGAAATGGAGAGTATGCATTCATTACAAAGAGCTCAACAAAGCCACAAAGAAGGATTATTTTCCCTTGCCATTCATTGATCAAGTACTAGATAACCTAGCCAGGAAAAAGTACTTCTCATTCCTAGATGTGTTTAATGGATATAACCAGATTCAAGTAGCACCTTAAGACCAAGATAAAACTACCTTCACATGCTCATGAGGAACATTTGCATATAGAGTCCTTCCATTTGGTCTATGTAATTCTCTAACTACCTTTCAATTGGTTGTTTTAGCCATTCTTTTTGAATTAGCCAATGAGTGTATGGGGGTCTATATGGATGACTTTACTATGTATGGGGAACCTTTGAAAAATCCCATAAGAACCTAGATGAAGTGCTACAATGTTGTGAGAAAAATTAGTTGTCCTTGAGTCATGAGAAATGTTTTATGATGGTAGACGACGAAATTATCCTTGGACATCACATATTAGCAAAAGGGGTCAAAGTAGATCAAAACAAAGTAGAAGTGATAAAGTAATTACCCTCACCTAAGAACCAAACTAATGTTAGAAGCTTCTTAGGTCATGCAGGATACTATAGGAGATTCATAGAAAATTTCAATAAGATAGATGCTCCTATGATTTCCCTACTAACCAAGGATGCTAACTTTTAGTGGACAAGGGATTTCCAAACAACATATAAAACCATTAAAGAGAATCTTAGAGTCACACCTTTTTTAAGGGGACCTAATTGAAATCTTCCCTTTCACATACAAATAGATGCTTCAAATGAATCAATAGGGGCAGTCCTAGGACAGAAAGAGATAGGGGAAGGTATGCATGCAATTTACTACATAAGTAAGAACCTTGTCCCTACTGACAAAACTACACAACAACTGAAAAGGAATTCCTAGCAATCATCTATGCTATTAATGAATTCAGAAATTATATCATAGGATATAATATCTTTGTGCACACTGATCATGCAGCCATTAAATACTTAATGAACAAACCTATAGTAGGTGTAAGGATAATTAGATGGTTATTACTATTGCAAGAATTTGACATTACTATCATAGATAACCCAAGGAAATTCAATTTGGTTGCTGAATTTTTGTCAAGGTTGCATACAAGTGGAGAAAACTAGCCAGTGGAAGACATGTTTCCAGATGAACATCTCTTTGTTGTTTCTTCCACTACACCTTGGTTTGCTGATATAGCAAATTTCTTGGCTATAGGCTTGTTTCCCAGTCATTTCAATTCTAAACTAAAAAAGATATTGGTAAAATAAATTTTCTCTTACAAATGGTTGAATGGTCTGTTGTTTAAATGTGTTCCTAACTTTATCTTATGTAGGTGTTTAAGAGGTAATGAAATATTTGATGTATTAAGGACATGTCATGATGAACCTGTAGGTGGACATTATTCCTCACAAAGGACAATTCACAAGATCCTTGGAGCTAGTTACTATTGGCCATCTCTCCATAAGGATGCCAAGAGGTATGTGAAGCAGTGTGATTAGTGCCAAATGATGGGTAAACCAACCTTCACCTAGAAGATGTCACTTCAACCTTAAGTGGTTTTAGAACCATTTGAGCAATGAGGTCTGGATTTTGCAGGGCCAATTTCTCCACCATCTGTAGGAAAAGAACATATTTTTGTATGCACAAACTATGTAACCAAATGGGTAGAGGTTTAGGCACTACAATTTGCAAGAGAGGAAAAGGTTGCTGACTTCCTATATAACAAGATATTTTTGAGGTTTAGGGCCCCAAGGTCAATAGTTTCAAATAGAGGTCTACAGTTCACTTCTCACACTAGTACAAAAACAACAATATGTGATTAAAAAAACTACTAAAAACTACTTATAAATGACTAAACTTGGTCACATGACCATTAGTAGTTTATTGCTAGTCATTTATAACGTGAACAAATTTATGACTAAAAGTTATTTATTTGGTCATTTTGATTGATCGATTTGGTAGTATATTTAATCATTAATTTAGGCATATTATTCACTAATCTTGGTCATGTGACCATTAGTAGTTTATTTCCAATCATTTATTTGGTTGATTTGATTGATCAATTTGGTAGTATGTTTTTAGTCATTGATTTAGTCATATTTATTCACTGATTTCTATCAATTGGTAGTATATTTATTCACTGATTTCTGTCAAGTGGTAGTATATTTAGTCATATATTTTTTGTCATATTTATTCACTAATTTCTATTAGTTGGTAGTATATTTAGTCAATTGGTAGTTTATTTAATCATTTTTGTTCAAGTGTTGGAAATGAGACAATGCTTTTGAGGTTTAAACATAAAACATAGAAAAACACAATCAATCATTCATTTGCACATAATGAAACATCTATTAAGAAGGAAAAATACTAAAATTTTATTGAAAAGGTATTCTTACAACATATACAAGAGTTAAATATGTGTCTTTGCTTTGAAAAATGTGTTACAAAGTGTGTTTCTCAGTGTTGTGCCTAAGAAAACTAAGTTACAAAGTGTGAGGATTGTACTCTCTACAAAGAAATTTAGGCTTTTTGAGGTATACGACTTGCCATTCCAAAACTATGATATCTACCATTTTGGTACTGTATGCACAGGTTTCATGAGAGTCTTCATTCATTGAATAGACTTCAATGGAAGTCTATCATCTACAATGCATAAATTGCCTCCATGATTGTCCATGCAAACTTTGATTAATAACACTTTTCACATCATGCATTCTGATGGTTATTTCACTTGACACTATCATGGTAGCTTCACCCTTTACCTTTGATCTTTTGTCTTTTCAAGAACCACTGTGAACTATCATCAAAGCTCCTACTCTCTACCTTGCTAGACTTCTCAACACAAGTTTGGTCTATACTCTCACCTTGAAACACTTATCCTTTTATGCCAATCAAGATCTCAAAAACACTTATCCTTGTATGCTTCAGAAGTCACTGTGACAATCTAGGATCAAGGTGTTGCAATTCAAAAAGATAGTGATCTTGCATCCACAAAAGACTACAGATGGTGAACTGTGCTTACTCCATCATGCACCCCCTTCTTTAGACATTGATAACACTATTGAATTCCTACTAGATTGGTTTGCTATGACACTTATTTGATGTTGACTTATTGGATGAATGTCTGATATAACTCCTAAATTGACAAATATGTATCAAAACTCACTTCATATTGCTAATTGTTGCATTACTTCTTCTTCTTTGTTACATCTCTTGCCTTTGTCTGGACAAACAGAACCCAACAATGCAATAAGTAAATTGCCCCTTTGTAATAGAAATAAAATAAGTAACTTACTTTAACATGTTCTTTGCAAGAATATTTACCTTCTTGACTCCACAGATCTTCTTAGATCTATTCTTCCTCTCTTTCAATTGCTTCCTAGACTTCTCCACCTTAGTAGAAAGCCCATTCTATAGGATTCATGCAACATAGAAACCATTAAGCTATAAACTAAAACACTTCTACTAGAGGCAACAAAATAAAAGTACTTAGTTGAAATAACCTTTACATATCATGGTTAGGAGATATTGACTATGCTTCTACTACAAATTAATTAGAGATTAAAGTTGCAACTTCAAGAAGAAAAAGAGTCCAAATCCAAAACACTTTCAGCCCTTAAAGAAGCCCGTGATATGCAAAATATTGATAGTGGTTTGTAGGGGGAGTAATTCTATCCATTCATTTTGCAACATGTTTTTACAATTCACTATTTCTTGTGTTAGAACTTGCAAATGCACAATGACCTATTATTTATATAGATCCTCCTTTTATAATGACTATGAAGTAAATTCATTGACAAAAATTGCATATAAAAAATTGTCCCAAAAAATATCCAACATCAAAATTTCCAATTTAATGTTCTAATGAGAAAGGTGAGTACCCAAATATATGGTGACAGCATCCTTGTATGTATAATTCCTATTGGGTCAAGTGATAGAATCTAGAAACTTGTAACAATCAGCAAGCAATGAAGAGGAATGCAATGTAATGGCTGCAAAAATAAGCATGACAATAGGCCCTACAATCCATTCCAATTGAGCAACACTCCATGCTAATGATAAAACTCATGCTCCTATTACTGTTCTTAATAGATATGAGTTATTGTTGTCCATAGTGTGCCTGCCATTAACACCATACAAAGTTGAGAATCTATTTTGAAAAAATATAATAGTCATAATTTGATGTTGAACAACCAATGAAGACAAACAACCTATTCGTAGGAAATGATTATTCTCATCAGAAGATGAACATGGGTTTTTTGATTTGTTGTCTGTTGGATCAAGTAAATGAGAGTTTAAGTCTATCATTTCTCCAGAATATATCTTTTGTATATATCAATCTCATATTTTCATAGGTTTGATATTGCCAAGGTCAATATTATTGTCTACATGAATGCCAATAATTTCATGGGTGCCAAAGTTAACTAGCACCATAGAACCTATAGAACTATAGAAGATCATACATTCATTAAAACCTTTAAGATGCACCTTCCAGTCATATATAATCCCTAATGAACACTAACTATTTCTTTAGTATATGAGCTACATTAATCAATACCTCTTCATCTAATCCTTGGGATGAATCTACACAAGCATTACTGTTCAAGTGCATAAGAAATAAAATGATCAATACTAGAAAATATGTGTTTTGCTAATATCTACCATTTTGAAATGGACCTCTTCCACTACATGTTGAGAGAAATAGCCCTTATTATTTATGGTTTAGTTTAAACTTTAATTATTTGGGCATTAATGATCGCATTATGATGAAAAGCCTAAATGCTAGCCAAATAGGGATTTTTTGGCACCCCACAAGGTAAACACTAAGGGTTTACAGTATGGCAAGATCCATTTAATCCTCCACTGATACCCTACTACAATGAAAATGGGTATCAGTGATAGTGCAGGACTATGGTCATGTTACCACCAGCCTGCTATTTTAAACTAAGAAGCCCACGGTATAGCGAGTAAGGTTCTTTTGCCACCGCTAACCTGCCAACAACCTATGCAAGCCTTATGGTATAGCAGGTCACACCGCCAAACCACCACCAGTGCAAGGCTCATCAGTAGTAATGAGGTAAACAATATATATGTAACTATCACATTGTGTTATATGCAAACAATATGTAATGACACTAAGCATGAAGACATAACTGGGGTGGGGATGGCATGTTGAAAGTACAAGGTGCGGATTCATACTGAACATTGGAAACTATCTAAGCAAGTGGTTGTTTACTTATAGTTTGAGAAACTTTGGTAGCACTATTTGCTTGATTTCAGCCATCTAGAGCAGTTCCTTGCTGACAATGAGTTGGAAAAATAGGCTAATAAATGCATCATGCTCTCAAAATAATAATTCATATCTAGTATAAAATTTAGAATAAAGGCAACATGGATAAAACTAATTGGTATTACTCACCACCATCACAGTCCGCCCAGCACCAGTAACAACATTGGTAGGAGATAGATTGCCAGTCCCAATAGAATTAAGCACTATAGCAAGAATCTTCAAATAAATTTTTCAATTGTCTTAGCAAGGCTACTATTTAGAAAATGTTGTGTTCTAACAAAATTCAAATGTAAGGTAAGTATGTCATAATAGTAAAATCTAGAATGTAAATGCATACCCTGTTAATATCTAGAAAACCACCTTCACCTTGATCTTGAAGATTGAAAGTCCCAAACACTACATTGTGAGCAAATTGACCATTCCTTCTATGGCATGTACCTACTGTAGGATCAGTACCTATAAAAGGTTTTGAATGTCTAGAGTCTAATATCATAGTTGCTACCTAATAGTTACCAATCAATTGTAGATAACAATTACATATAATTGTGAAGAAAACTATCAATGTCACTTCTGCAATCAAGTAACTATAACAATTCCACCATATTGGCTTCTTTATACTACAGGTGATAGCAAGCATATTCATACACAAGCAGAAAGGTCACACTGTGAACATTAGTAAACAAAATTAAAACAAAGTCTATTTGAAATAGTAGATATTTTAAATATAATTTCCCTCCGTATATAATTCTTCTATCTCACTTTTCATTTTGCACAAAAGTTCAAAACCCATATTTTCTTAAAATACTTTCATACTTGCTTAGTGTGTTTTATGCAAACAATAAAACACAATGTGGTAGTTGTTTAGTGTCATTCCATATTGTTTGCATAGGCTCTTTAGGATTTGACAAAGCTCTTTAACATTTCATATAAGGTCTTTACCATTGAGAGTTTCCTCAGGTTTATGGAAATGCTACAAAATGTTATGTAGACCCTTTAATGGTTTTCACTTTTCATAAGGTTTCTAGGGTTTCTACAGACCCTTCACAAGGTTATCCAGACTCTACATAGAATATATATAGACCTTTCAAAGTTTGACAAACCTTGCAAATACTTATACACACCTTAGGAATGCATGATAGGGTTTAAAAATGCTTCAATGGCCCTTAGAATATTTCACAACCCTTTAGGATGCTTCTTAGAGTTTCTAAATGGTTTGACAGGGTCTAAAAGAGTATGTAGACCTATAGAAGGTTTGACAAGAATTTCTAGGGGTATACAAACTTATTTATACTCTTCCCTTGATTTATAAATCTTTGTACACACTCTGCACCCTAGGATAGACTTGCTCAATGATTTCATGGGCCTGTAGAAGGTTTGACAGAGACTCTAATGATTGGACATACTCCTTAGGATTGTCATAGAGCTCTTAGGATTTAATAGACCTTTCTCATGGTTTGATCTAGTCTTCTAGGGTTAATAAAGAGCTTGAAATGACTATGCAAGCTTTTAACCTCTTTGATAGACCTTCTTAGGACTATACAGACCCCTAAAATGACTACATATAGGCTTTAAATTTCTTGTGTAGACCTTCTACTATTTGATAGAGCTTATAAATGACTATGTAGGCCTAATTGTGCCTCTTGATGGCTCTGTAGACCTTGAGTTAGACAGAGCCAATCCGGCTACCCCATTTTTGCTCTTCTACTTGGAAAACCAATGGATCATCTGTCTCCATCCTTAGTAATTTTTCCCATACAAGTTGGAATACTAGGTAAAACCTATTGCATGAACACCATATGGCCTCATTGTTTCCCAACTTGGAGATGTGACCAGTCCTGTGAATTTACCAAGCAACATAAATATTAAATTATTGCTTATTTGTCAAGTGCAGAAGTTTGGTGGATGCTAGAAAAGTCTTTGACCACCTGAAAGAGCAAGACAACATCTCATGGAATACAATTATTGGAACATATAGAGGAGATGGGAATCCTAAAGAACAAACTAATCTCCAACTAGATCAAGTTATGTTTGGTAGTGTACTCCCAGCCTGTACTCAAATGGGAGCTTTGGAACAAGGTTTGGATATCCATCAAAGCATAATGGAAGGGGGATGTTTGATAGATATTATAGTTGGAAATGCTCTAGTAGAAATGTATACAAAATTTGGAATAATAGTCAAGGCACGGGAGCTTTTTGACATAATGCCTTAAAGAGATGTCATCCCATGGACATTTCTTTAAACTTTATCAATTATCATGCCATATTTTGTAGACAACAATGGAAGGTGTGCTTCTACTTCTTTCTAAAGATCAGAATTAGTTTGATTTAGAAGTATATTGAAAGGATGCAAGGTAAGATTAAGAATACAGAGAATGTATTCAAGACTATAATAGTGGGCAAAGATAAAAAGAACAAGAATATTTGGATGTTAGAATTGATCAAGAATTGGGTACCTTGAGAAGCACCATCCTTCCAAGGGAGCTCACGTCACTCATTTTCAATTTTTTCTGCAAGAGGAGTGTTAACCTCTTGTTGGAGTTATTAATCCACTTCAAGGAAATATGGCATAGGGAAAGAGGTAAGATATCATAATCAATCAAAAATATGTTTCAATATTGGAAGACTATAAAAACTAGAAGAGAAAATACCTTCATGGGGCTTGTGGAATGCTGAATTTTCTGGCAACATCGAACATTGGTGTGATTTCTTTTGGGTTCTCTTTTAGAGGTTGAAGCACATGCCATTTTTGATTGCAGCTTCATCCTGGAAATGTGCTTCACTTTGGAAATACCGTGCTTGTGATAGTGATCTACCTTTGTTCTTAGATCAATCAAGTTACTTGTCTCTGCTGCCTCTGCATTCATTACACATGTCATGCCCATAGTTCACATGCGGTCACAACACACTAACACGCATGTCATGTCCCCATGCAACATGTGGTCATGATACGATCTTCAAAAAAAATTTTCCTTCTACTTGGAAAAAACCCCCTTGCATGCGTAGGCATGCTCGGTTGTGTAATTTTAAGTCGACAATAATGCAAATGATAGCGGATTATTTTATTACCGTATGCATCCTCTATGCTCGACTTACTACGTTTATGTTCAGTCTACTTTTTCAACGTTGAATCTGGTTGTTAATTAATTGGCTCCTAATGGTTCTCTTAGTTTATTCAATACTACCTTGCGTTATTTATCTCTTTTTCTTACAAATTGTTTTTGATTAATTTCCCATTCAATTGTTTACTTGTTTATTTATCTACTTAAGATAATCTATACAGTTAGTTCTCTTAATCCATTTCGATATTGACTCATATTTTCTCCTCTATTAAATCGACCTATTTAATTGCTCATTTAATTATTGATCTATTTATTTTGCTTCAATACCTTGATGTATCATTTTTGAAATTATTAAACCCCGAAATTCAATATACCTTTTTATAATTCAAACTTTTATAAAAGTACAATGTAGCGTAAATTACATTTACCTTATTAGTAGTAATTCACAAATCTCAAACTTTTGATGGATAGAGATAAACAATTATATTTCCTTTCTTAATTAAAATTACACAATTAGGTTAATATCTATATACCTGAATATCTTTATTCAAATATTATTAGTTGATTTAATTTTTTTTTTAAATCTCAAGAATAATATATATTTATATATTTATATAAATATATATATATATTGAATGACATTTCAAATTTAGAATAAGGTATTATATTAACTCATATGAAAATTACAAAACATATATATATCACCCATTATTACATATATATAATCATTTATCTTATTCATATATTTAAGAAACATGTTTTGCTTTACATAAAATGGTTTACAACTATACTCCATTCCTACTTCTCCTTCTATAAATGGAATCCAACTTGTGACCACATCTAGATACAACTAATACTTTTAATCTATAAATATAAATATAATGTCTTTTCTTCTAAATTAAACACTACTCATAGCAACCAATGTTTATTATAAAACTTCTTATAACATCTAGGGTCATCTAACCCTAATCCTTAAGGTTGTTTTGTTTGAGCTCTTGGATGTAGGGTAATGGCAGCGAAGGAGGTCCAGCGGAGGGCAATGTGGGCACTGGTCGCAGGCCGAAGGGAGAGGCGGATTGGAGGGTGGAGGAGGTAGGCGGAGGTCAGGTTGCGGTAGATGGATGAAGGGAGGTCGCACAGGCAGCGGTGGGTGGAGATCCGCTGGTGGGGCAGAGGGGACCGCGGGGCCGTGGTGGTAGAGCTCATCAGAGGTTGCGGCTCCGGCGGTGATGGTAGTGGATAGCTGCGGGGCTATGGTAGCGATGGATCGAGGGTGTGGGGAGGGGTGGAGCCCCACCCACATCCCATTTCGAGGGGTGTGGGTGGGGCTACGCCCCTCCTCACACCCACTTTGCAATGAAAATCGGTGGGGGTAAAACCCCCACCTTTGTTATTTTTGTTTATATATTTTATTTTTATTTTTAATACTATGTATTCACCATAGCAGGGCTATAAACAAGAAAATTAATATGATATTCTTTTTAATTTCGTAAAAACAACAAAACATTTATATATATATATATATATATATATTTATATTTATATTAATTTGTTTATCAAGTATTTGTTGGGTAAAAGTAATGAAATAATAATGATATTACATTCCGCACAGACTAGATTTTCAATTACAAATCATGTATGCAATGTATTATACAGAGAAACTTTTGTCAAGATCCATTTGATAGAAAGTTTCCTTATAAAGTCCCAAATTAAAAATTCAAATATTTTCTTGTAAATTTAGAAGCATTTAACATAGAAAGGAAACAGGGTTAAATTAACTGGCATTCCTTTACAAAAATTAAAATGCATGATTATAATACAAATAAATTCATCTAATTCCATATTAACAAAGCTACAACTTCAAGTCACCCACTAAATTGGACAATTTCCACAAGTCTTGGAATGAAGTATTTGATACAAAATTTACTTAAATCTACAACTATTTCTTAACTTAACAGATAAATATTTCAAGGAATATAAGCATTTCTAATAGTTTTTCCATCTGCTTTTCTCACAAATAGTAAAGAGGATATACAACATAATTCATATCTACCTTAATATTTAAGGGAAAAATTGACTCTCTCTTCTCCCATTTACAATTCTTACAACACAAGGGAGAATAACTCTCCTCTAAAACATTCACCTAGGATGGGCCTTAAGAGAAACATGCTCTCCTTACAAGTAAAGGAGAAGAACCACATTCTCAAGACAAGGGTAGGACTCTTCTGATCTTTACCACGTGCTCCAAGATATACCTATAAGAGAATAAGAAGAAACACCAACCAACTAGCTCTCCTCCCTACCATAGACCCACAAGAGGGTCACCCTCGAGCTAGGGAGACCATCCACATACCCAGGGTAGAATAGACCAAATCACTATGCAACATTGAACATCAACAAACGAAACAAATAACACATACACTCCCATGGTTTATTCACAATACAAAGACTCAGCTTAGGTGAGTTCAGGGAGGGTAGGAAAGTAGACATCTCTCACTCAAGGTGTCGTTCTTTACACATTTTACCACATTTTATCACAAGGCCTCAAGCCTTCCAAATAATAAAATTTCCAGGGATATCCCAATAGACTCTCAAAGCCTTAAAGCCCTCCTGGCTCAAAAGTACCAACATGCCCTCAAGGCATTTCATATATCAAGAAAACAAAATGGCAGCCGAGGAGGTTCACACCTTCCCTTCCCTATACAAGATGAGCATTGCCTTCCAACTGGAAGGAGCTCTTTCAACACCCAAAACAAACCCCAAAAATAACAAAAAACTCATAGAAGACATTTGCAAACTCATTCATCAAGCAAGAAACAAACATACATATCAAGCAACAGATCATACAAGAGAGTAGTCTTGTTCACCAACCTTCCAAAGCCCAATTATGGATGAAATTTGATGAAGAGCTCCTCTCTTAGCCTCCTCTCCAAGATTTTCCTCTTTCCACAATAATCCAACCCCCTTACTCTCCTCCTCCTCTCTCTTTTAAAACTAATTCTCTCTATTTTCCTAATTTCCCAAGTGGCATTAAACAAGTAATCCACAACTCATCCATTATCCTAGTGGTCTTAAAACAATTCAACCCCACTATAGTCCTTTTAACAACACATGGAGAATTGAAATACAATAAGTAAAATAAAAAAAACACAAAGGGAGTGGATGACACACTACCCTTATTAAGGGGAACCCCACCAAAAGAGAGGCACAAGGAGACAAACACTCCATTATTAGGGGATCATGGAGTTGTTCCATGACTTGGAAGTGGGCCTAAGTGTGGATTCCACTCATCCCATTGTCCCCATACTTCCAAATTCGTCACTTAACTTCACTGTGAAGTTTAAGTGACCATATGGAGGTTAACCCAAGGTTGTCCTAGTCAAAAAGGTCCCTAGACCCATGGGGTATAACCCAGGTTTAAGTTTTACCTAGCTAGGACTCCCAGAGTCAAATAAAACACAAGAAAAGTGGTATAAAAGAAATAAAGTTTAAACAAGATTCAAAACATCATTTCTTACAACACATTTCACAATATAAGTAAATCAGAAGATAACCCTAATTCCCTTGACCTTATGCAACATTACAACATTACAAAATTACAACATTTCACCAAACACAAGGTTGATCTTAGTTCCTCATGGAACTAGATCGGCTCACAAGGGATACAACATAGGGTGTGGAATGATCTCCTATATTTGTGGTTCCGTTAGTATTACCTACATACTCAAACTCAAAGTTAATATCACATAAAGATATCATAGCCAAAGCAATTTAAATACATGCATACCTAAACATTCTACCATATAATCATATTGAACTCATATTAAAGATCATTTTCTAATATTATCCATTCACCGTTCTCTTAAAGGCAACATTTAACTATCATTGCACAATTGTTTTCTTAAACATCAATTTGGTTTAATAACAAGATTCCAGGATCAACAGTCCTTCAACATAAAAGTAATAGCAATAGTACCGCAAATAGTCTTATGAATAGAGGTGGAAAAGGTAGGCCTCACATCCTCCCCCCCTAAAACTGTACTTCCTCCTAGAAGTCGTGAAAGAGGTGAGGGTAAAAAGGTCTTCATTCCTGTTGCATCTTCCCATGTTGCAGTGAACCCATCATATAAGCCCTAATGAACCCTATCCAACTCTCGTACTAGAAGGCCTAGCGCTTGAAGTTTTAGCTAATTTTTATTTCATTTGGATGGAGGTACTAATCATGTATCTAGATATATAGACATCGGTTATTGGAACCAACTGGATTTGTTCATGATGAGGCACAGTAAATGAAAAGGATTATGGTGTACTCAATCTTAACTATTTAAGGTTGGTGCAATTCTTAGAGATAGATCTTATGGATGTATGTGAGGAAATTCATACGTTTAGTTAATACTACTAGAGAAGTCAAAGTTATATTCCACCTTAACTCCAATGTTATCTAGGAATGACATATATTAAGTGTTGATTTAAGGATTCAATGTAGTTCACCTTGATGTGAAACAAATGTGAAGTTTGTTTAAATAGATTCATAGTCTCTCTCCCTCGGTTAAGTAGATATTGCATGGTAGGTGTCCCAAATTGACACTTTAAATATGCCCTAACCTATGAGAGGAAGGATTAGGGAAACCGTCCAAATTTATATAGGGTTATGTTTTACTTTTACTAAGATTTGTCATAGTATTTAAAGACTCCAATGACTAGATAATTATCAAAATGAATATGCTTGTTAATCAAGGTCGACTGACAAATTCAGGACTGTTAAGCTACCCGTTGCAACATCCCAAGGTAATCAACGAAACCCCACATTATGATTAGATCGTTCATCATTTACTAGAAAAAAAATTACTTGAATTATAAATGGCATGATAATGAAGCTTTTCAAATGCAAAAGAAGCACTAACCAATTCTACTATCCATCTTTTCTATTCTTAGGTTGTAACAATTTTTCTCTTTAGTGAGAAGAAAATAAGTAACTTGAATAAAGTAACTTGAAATAACTTGAAATAAGAAATTTTCCTTGCATACCTACATGCGTCCTTTCTAAATGAGTCAAATGCTTAGAATGTATATATCTAATTATATCCACATCAATGACTAACTTTTACTCAAGAAGCAATTTGAGAATGCAACCACTAACATGCACGGAAATCCACTACTAAATGTTGAAATCTCTACTTGCATATGTTATAGCCTTTAAAATGGTAAAGTGCCCCCTTCATATGACACAACCTTTAATAACTCTCAGGATCAGATTTGACTGTTGACTTTGCTTATCAAACAAATTTTCTTACAACAATTGCTCTATAAGTGGGCTAGTAAAATACTTCAGCAGGTTTTGATATTTAAGTAAGTTTTGTTGCACTAGACAAAGTAAGTATAAAAGTTACATATACACTAAGAACTCATCAGATTATAAAGTATGATAACTCCATGTTAGCAAAGCATATTCCTATTCACAAAACACATCGTATTGACAAAGATCAACATAAGGAATTTCATGTTCATTTATCACACATGCATAAAGAATTCACACATCGTACAACCTGCTCATATAAACATCAACTCGATACATCAATTTCAGATCTTACATCTAAACACATTTTTCCATTCATCCACATTACAGGTATTAACTTCACAAGGTTCACATAAACGTTCAGGGAATGTCATAGTCTCATCTTAAAACCAAGTAACCAATAACCAGTGCCAAGTAACCAAAGATCCAAGAACCAAGTAGAATGATGGTCTCTAGGCCACGTGCCTGAGGGCCTCGCCATACATTCCCAAAATGGCCTACCTCTTGTTTGTATAAGGGGTTTAGCCTCCAAGAGATAGCCAATCATAAGAACAAGATCACTAGGAAGGTAAGTGGATAATAACCAGCCCATAGTAGTCCACACTACCCCCATCCTCATAAGTTTCCCGCGTCTGCTTCCTTATATACACTCTACCAGAGGTCGCTCCATCGACATGGCGAGAAGAACATCATAACACCAGACCAACACTTGCAAACAAAAATAATCTAGCTTAGCCACCACAAATAATAGATATTCCAAAAGAAAGGAGTTCAAAATCCAACAATAAAATAAATAAGTGTGCGCCAATCCAATGATAAATCAACCATAACCACAAGGGTTACGTGAAAAATGAAGAAATCAAGATTTGTGGCTAAGCTACTTTCAGACAAGATTAAATAACATGGTTGGTCCACACAGGCAAGATACAAAAAGGTCATCAAACAACCAAAAGAAAATGATCATAATCCATGAAAGTGCACATCACATCACTATGTGATGCAATAACATCATGTAGGTAAGTATTATCAATGCGCCTTCACGTACTCTTATGTGGAATCGTGCCCTTCTCAAAGGTAACACGTCATCAATATAGTACATCGTGCCCTTCTCAAAGGTACACGTCATCAATATAGTACATCACACCCTTCTCAAAGGTACAAGTAAGATACCAAGGTAAGAATAAACCTACACAAGTAGCATGGCCTCAAGCAATTCACATGCGCATACCAATCCATAACCAAGATCCCAAGTCCAATGTCAACAGTACCTTCAAGGAAATATAGCATGATAGGATAGCATAATGGGCCTCGCAAGGGTCCATTTACTAAGGGAAAGTAGGGGGTATTCTGGCATAGGAAGGTATGGTTGGTTGGGTAATCCCAAACCAATGCCACAACATATCACCATAGCTTCCTAAGTTCTTCCTCTCCACTACCTTTCTCCACACATGGAAGGTCTCCAACTCCAAGATTGGACCTTACAGGGTATACATACAAACAGCCACACAAGCATGAGTCCATCATACTTATAGTTATACACTTAACCCATGGATGGATACCCAGTATCACAACTCATGAGTACACTAGGCATGTACGAGATAAACACAACACATAGCATTCACGTTCTTCTCGTACTCACATCCACAAGGAAACACATAACACAACTTTCCTCTACCATTCGTTACTTATTGACGAGAAATCAACTTTCATACACAAGGTCACATAATTATTTACCATAATGATTTATAAGGAATCTACCCAACTTCATTTAAAATTCACCTTAATGAGGTCTAAAAAGAATCTAACTATAACTTTGCATTAAAAGACAAGGCTTTACACCCCAATCAAGTATACCAACATACTAGCATTTGCATAATAAGTCATAATTGAATCAAAGCAACACTATTTCAACTCACGAGATGTGTCTCACCTCACGCATCAAGGAGTTTTCTAAAACAACATAAAGTACTACATATGAATTATGCACCATGCATGTACTTATCTAACAGTCAAACTTGTAAAGGAAATGTATATCATAAGGAGAGTCTAATTAAAAGCCTAAATCGTTAATTTAGTATTTTACCAAAAGATGCCAAACATTATCCCCACACAAGGTATGTGCAACTTGTTATCTATTTTACACAAGGAAAATATATAAAATGCAAAATTCTCATTAAGGAAGTACTTTTACAATGTTCAACCAGCACTCCATTTACCCTTGTATCGTCTCGAGAACATAAATTATTTCTTAACAATTCTAAGCATAAGTCAAGTTTACTCCTATTTCTTTCATAACCTTTTACACTCAAAGGCAATGTAAACATTACTCAATGACTTGCACTCAGGAGATTCAGAGATACATTTCATGCAAGCATATCTAGTTACCCAGTCCAAGGAAGACAAAGCCAAAACTCACTTGATAACTAGGGTTAAGAGTCAAGAAGATCTGCTATTCAAACATCATGATAAACATATGCAAGTTACACAAGGCAAGAACAATCAAACAAGTCATTAAGACTACATTATGCATTCAAATAGTCCAAGCATAACAATGCACCATCATCTCTTTCACATCCAAATTCATAACATAAATCAAGGTGCAACATGAGACTATCTGTCCCCCTGATGCTAACCTCTAAACCCAATCACTAATAGTGCATACTACAAATCAACACCACACTTTACAAAAGAAACACAAGGTGAGAATGGACCCAATACCACCTTCTTATACTAGACAAACCTACTCAAGAGGGGGGCTCGACAAGAGGAACGCAACCATCCCCGAAACACAAGCAGAAGACTTCAAAAATTCGTGGGACAAAGCCACCACGATGTCAAAACAAAAGGATGGATATTCCTCCACGGTGAAGGCTGGTTGACAACCCACAACCTCACTCTCTCACAGCTACATGGAGTAGGACAAGGGTCAACCACCCTCAATCCACTCCATGTCGGCCCAAACAAAATGCAAGCTCCAGAGCTCCCAATGTTGAAACTTGGCTCTCATACCAAATGTCATGCCCACAGTTCACATGCGGTCACAACACGCTAACACGCGTGGCATGTCCCCATGCGACATGTGGTCATGATACGATCTGTCAAATTTTTTTTCCTTCTACTTGGAAAAAACCCCCTCGCATGCGTAGGCGTGCTCGGTTGCGTAAGTTTAAGTCGACAATAATGCAAATGATAGCGGAATATTTTATTACCGTATGCATCCTCTATGCTCGACTTACTACGTTTACATTCAGTCTACTTTTTCAACGTTGAATCTGGTTGTTAATTAATTGGCTCCTAAATGGTTCTCTCAGTTTATTCAATACTACCTTGTGTTATTTATCTCCTCCTCTTACAAATCATTTTTGATTAATTTCCCATTCAATTGTTTACTTGTTTATTTATCTACTTAAGATAATCTATATAGTTAGTTCTCTTAATCCATTTCGATATTGACTCGTATTTTGTCCTCTATTAAATTGACCTATTTAATTGCTCATTTAATTATCGATCTATTTATTTTGCTTCAATACCTTGATATATCATTTTTGAAATTATTAAACCCCGAAATTCAATATACCTTTTTATAATTCAAACTTTTATAAAAGTACAATGTAGCGTAAATTACATTTACCCTATTAGTATTAATTCACAAATCTCAAACTTTCGATGGATAGAGATATACAATTATATTTCCTTTCTTAATTAAAATAACACAATTAGGTTAATATCTATATACCTGAATATCTTTATTCAAATATTATTAGTTGATTTAATTTTTTTTTTAAATCTCAAGAATAATATATATTTATATATTTATATAAATATATATATATATATATTGAATGACATTTCAAATTTAGAATAAGGTATTATATTAACTCATATGAAAATTACAAAACATATATATATATATATATATCACCCATTATTACATATATATATAATCATTTATCTTATTCATATATTTAAGAAACATGTTTTGCTTTACATAAAATGGTTTACAACTATACTCCATTCCTACTTCTCCTTCTGTAAATGGAATCCAACTTGTGACCACATCTAGATACAACTAATACTTTTAATATATAAGTATAAATATAATGTCTTTTCTTCTAAATTAAACACTACTCATAGCAACCAATGTTTATTATAAAACTTCTTATAACATCTAGGGTCATCTAACCCTTATCCTTAAGGTTGTTTTGTTTGAGCTCTTGGATGCAGGGTAATGGTAGCGAAGGAGGTCCGGCAGAGGGCGATGTGGGCACTGGTCGCAGGCCGAAGGGAGATGTGGATTGGAGGGTGGAGGAGATGGGCGAAGGTCAGGCCCCGGTAGACGGATGAAGGGAGGTCACACAGGTAGCTGTGGGTGGAGATCCGCTGCGGAGGCAGAGGGGACCGCGGAGCCATGGTGGTAGAGCTCGTCGGAGGTTGTGGCTCTGGCGGCGATGGTAGTGGATAGCTGCGGGGCTATGGCAGCAACAGATCGGGGGTGTGGGGAGGGGCGGAGCCCCACCCACATCCCATTTCGAGGGGTGTGGGTGGGGCTCCGCCCCTCCCCACACCCACTTTGCAATGAAAATCGGTGGGGGTAAAACCCCCACCTTTGTTATTTTTATTTATATATATATTTTTTTAATTTTTAATACTGTGTATTCACCACAGCAGGGCTATAAACAAGAAAATTAATATGATATTCTTTTCAATTTTGTAAAAATAACAAAACATCTATATATAAAAATATAAATATATTTATATATATATATATATATGCATATATTCCTCAGGATAGGAATTTATAAAAATTAATACAAACTAAATTTTATCATTCATATTTAAAATAACTAAATATCTGAGATTGAAATATAAATAAATAAATATATATATATATATATAAATAAATAAATATATAAATATATATATATATATATATATATATTTATATCAATTTGTTTATCAAGTATTTGTTGGGTAAAAGTAATGAAATAATAATGATATTGCATTTCACACAGACTAGATTTTCAATTACAAATCATGTATGCAACGTATTATACAGAGAAACTTTTGTCAAGATCCATTAGATAGAAAGTTTCCTTATAAAGTCCCAAATTACAAATTCAAATATTTTCTTGTAAATTCAGAAGCATTTAACATAGAAAGGAAATAGGGTTAAATTAACTAGCATTCCTTTACAATAATTCAAATGCATGATTATAATACAAATAGATTCATCTAATTCCATATTAACAAAGCTACAACTTCAAGTCACCCACTAAATTAGACAATTTCCACAAGTCCTGGAATGAAGTATTTGATACAAAATTTACTTAAATCTACAACTATTTCTTAACATAACAGATAAATATTTCAAGGAATATAAGCATTTCTAATAGTTTTTCCATCTGCTTTTCTCACAAATAGTAAAGAGGATATACAACAGAATTCATATCTACCTTAATATTTAAGGGAAAAATTGACTCTCTCTTCTCCCATTTACAATTCTTACAACACAAGGGAGAATAACTCTCCTCTAAAACATTCACCCAGGATAGGCCTTAAGAGAAATATGCTCTCCTTACAAGTAAAGGAGAAGAACCACATTCTCAAGACAAGGGTAGGACTCTTTCGATCTTTACCACATGCTCCAAGATATACCTGTAAGACAACAAGAAGAAACACCAACCAACTAGCTCTCCTCCCTACCATAGACCCGCAAGAGGGTCACCCCCTAGCTAGGGAGACCATCCACATACCCAGGGTAGAATAGACCAAATCACTACACAACATTGAACATCAACAAACGAAACAAATAACACACACAGTCCCATGGTTTATTCACAATACAAAGACTTAGCTTAGGTGAGTTCAGGGAGGGTAGGGAAGTAGACATCTCTCACTCAAGGTGTCATTCTTTACACATTTTACCACATTTTATCACAAGGCCTCAAGCCAACAAGTCACTCTTTCTCAAGGCCTCAAGCCTTCCAAATAATCAAATTTCTGGGGATATCCCAATAGACTCTCAAAGCCTTAAAGCCCTCCTGGCTCAAAAGTACCAACATGCCCTCAAGGCATTTCATATATCAAGAAAATAAAATGACACCCAAGGAGGTTCACACGTCCCTTCCCTATACATGATGAGCATTGCCTTCCAACTGGAAGGAGCTCTTTCAACACCCAAAACAAACCACAAAAGTAACAGAAAACTCATAGAAGACATTTGCAAACTCATTGATCAAGCAAGAAACAAACATACATATCAAGCAACAGATCATACAAGAGAGTAGTCTTGTTCACCAACCTTCCAAAGCCCAATTATGGATGAAATTTGATGAAGAGCTCCTCTCTTAGCCTCCTCTCCAAGATTTTCCTCTTTCCACAATAATCCAACCCCCTTACTCTCCTCCTCCTCTCTCTTTTAAAACTAATTCCCTCTATTTTCCTAATTTCCCAAGTGGCATTAAACAACTAATCCACAACTCATCCATTATCCTAGTGGTCTTAAAACAATTCACCCCCACTCAATAGGTTCCCCACTATAGTCCTTTTAACAATACATGGAGAATTAAAATACAATAAGTAAAATAAAAAAAACACAAAGGGAGTGGTTGACACACTACCCTTATTAAGGGGAACCCCACCAAAAGAGAGGCACAAGGAGATAAACACTCCATTATTAGGGGATCATGGAGTTGTTCCATGACTTGGAAGTGGGCTTGAGTGTGGATTCCACTCATCCCATTGTCCCCATACTTCCAAATTCGTCACTTAACTTCACTGTGAAGTTTAAGTGACCATATGGAGGTTAACCCAAGGTTGTCCTACTCAAAAAGGTCCCTAGACCCATGGGGTATAACCCACGGTTGATTTTTACCTAGCTAGGACTCCCAGAGTCAAATAAAACACAAGAAAAGTGGTCTAAAAGAAATAAATTTTAAACAAGATTCAAAACATCATTTCTTACAACACATTTCACAATATAAGTAAATTAGAAGATAACCCTAATTCCCTTGACCTTATGCAACATTACATTACAAAATTACAACATTTCACCAAACACAAGGTTGATCTTAGTTCCTCGTGGAACTAGATCGGCTCACAAGGGATACAACATAGGGTGTGGAATGATCTCCTGTATTCCGTTAGTGTTACCTGTACACTCAAACTTGAAGTTAATATCACATAAAGATATCATAGCTGAAGCAATTTAAATACATGCATACCTAAACATTCTACCATATAATCATATTGAACTCATATTAAAGATCCTTTTCTAATATTATCCATTCACCGTTCTCTTAAAGGCAACATTTAACTATCATTGCACAATTGTTTTCTTAAACATCAATTTGGTTTAATAACAAGATTCCAGGATCAATAGTCCTTCAACATAAAAGCAATAGCAATAGTACCGCAAATAGTCTTATGAACAGAGATGGAAAAGGTAGGCCTCACAACACATCAATTTCAGACAACAACACAAGATATTGTCTTCCATTTTACTTGCTCCTATCTATTATAGTCTACCAAAGATATGTAGAGAGGAATATTTAATAGCCCTCCATAAAAATAAAAAATGAAATTGAATTGAAATTTAGGGAGTTGGAAAACTAACTTGGATGGTAGCACAAATCTTTGGTCAAACCTAGAACTATTTTTTTAGGTCAACTTTGATATATTTGATAATTTTGTTATTTATCCTGTGTGATTAACGATCAAAGCATTGTTTCACTCCAATGTAGGTACCCTGGAAGTTTTGAAAGTGTTCTAAGATAGATGGGTTTCTTATAAATTTCTACTTAAGAACTCTAATAGACTGGATGCACTAACCGATGAGTATAATCAACCTATACAAGGAATGAATCAAAAAATAAAACTCCAAAAGAGGAAAAGCAAAAGTTTAAAGTTCAAAGCCAAATTCAACAACCTTTACCAACATCCTCCCCACCTGTGCCAAAATGGGAGCTTTGGAATAGGGTATGGACATCCATCAAAACATAAAGGATAGAGGAATTTTGTCAGATGTTGTAGTTGCAACTACCCTGTTAGACATGTATGCAAAATGTTTAAGCATAGACAAGGTAGGTGAATTATTTGACAGAATGCCTCAAAGAAATGTGATTTGATGGATTGCAATGATTGTAGGATATGCACAAAATGTATTTGTTGAAAAGGCTTTAAAAATTTTAAAGCAAATGCAATTTGCTGGTGTAAAGCCAAATTCCACAACCTTTGCTAGCATCCTCCTTGCTTGTGTCAAAATGGGAGCTCTGGAATAGGGTATGGATATCCATCAAAACATAAAGGATAGAGGAATTTTGTCAGACGTTGTAGTTGCAACTACCCTGTTAGACATGTATACAAAATATGGAAGCATAGACAAGGCACGTGAACTGTTTGACAGAATGCCTCAAAGAAATGTGGTCTCATGGACTACAATGATTGTAGGATATGCACAAAATGGATTTATTGAAAAGGTTTTAGAAATTTTAAATAAAATGCAATTGGTTGGTGTAAAGCCAAATTCCACAACCTTTGCCAACATCCTCCCTACCTGTGTCAAAGTGGGAGATTTGTAATAGGGTATGGACATCCATCAAAACATAAAGGATAGAGGAATTTTGTCAGATGTTGTAGTTGCAACTTCCCTATTAGACATATATACAAAATGTGGAAGCATAGACAAGGCACGTGAACCGTTTGACAGAATGCCTCAAAGAAATGTGGTCTCATGGACTGCAATGATTGTAGGATATGCACAAAATGGATTTGTTGAAAAGGCTTTAGAAATTTTAAAGAAAATGCAATTAGCTAGTGTAAAGCCAAATTCCACAACCTTTGCCAACATCCTCCCTACCTGTGTCAAAATGGGAGTTTTGGAATAGGGTATGGACATCCATCAAAACATAAAGGATAGAGGAATTTTGTCAGATGTTGTAGCTGCAACTGCCCTGTTAGACATGTATGCAAAATGTGGAAGCATAGACAAGGCACGTGAACAGTTTGATAGAATGCCTCAATGAAATGTGGTCTCATGGACTACAATGATTGTAAGATATGCACAAAATGGATTTGTTGAAAAGGCTTTCAAAAATTTAAAGCAAATGTAATTAGCTGGTGTAAAGCCAAATTCCACAACCTTTGCGAGCATCCTCCCTACCGATGTCAAAATGGAGCTTTGGAATAGGGTATGGACATCCATCAAAACATAAAGGATAGAGGAATTTTGTCAGATGTTGTAGTTGCAACTGCCCTATTAGACATGTATGCAAAATGTGGAAGCATAGACAAGGCACATGAATTGTTTGATAGAATGCCTCAAAGAAATGTGGTCTCATGGACTATAATGATTGCAGGATATGCACAAAATGGATTTGTTGGAAAGGCTTTAGAAATTTTAAAGCAAATGCAATTGGCTGGTGTAAAGCCAAATTCCACAACCTTTGCCAGCATCCTCCCTGCCTGTGTCAAAATGGGAGTTTTGGAATAGGGTACGGACATCCATCAAAATGTAAAGGGTAGAGCAATTTTGTCAGATGTTGTAGTTACAACTGCCCTGTTAGACATGTATGCAAAATGTGGAAGCATAGACAAGGTACATGAATTGTTTGACAGAATGCCTCAAAGAAATGTGGTCTCATGGACTACAATGATTGCAGTATATGCACAAAATGGATTTGTTGAAAAGGCTTTAGAAATTTTAAAGCAAATGTAATCAATTGGTGTAAAGCCAAATTCCACAACCTTTGCCAACATCCTCCCTACCTGTGTCAAAATGGGAGCTTTGGAATAGGGTATGGACATCCATCAAAACATAAAGGATAGAGAAATTTTGTCAGACGTTATAGTTGCAACTACCTTGTTAGACATGTATGCAAAATGTGGAAGCATAGACAAGGCACGTGAACTGTTTGATAGAATGCCTCAAAGAAATGTGGTCTCATGGATTGTAATGATTGTAGGATATGCACAAAATGGATTTGTTGAAAAGGCTTTAGAAATTTTAAAGCAAATGCAATTGGCTAGTGTAAAGCCAAATTCCACAACCTTTACCAACATCCTCCCTACCTGTGTCAAAATGGGAGCTTTGGAATAGGGTATGGACATCCATCAAAACATAAAGGATAGAGGAATTTTGTCAAATGTTGTAGTTGCAACTACCCTATTAGACATGTATGCAAATTGTTGAAGCATAGACAAGGCATGTGAACTGTTTGACATAATGCCTCAAAGAAATGTGGTCTCATGTACTACAATGATTGCAGGATATGCACAAAATGGATTTGTTGAAAAGGCTTAGAAATTTTAAAGCAAATGCAATTGGCTGGTGTAAAGCCAAATTCCACAACCTTTGCCAGCATCCTCCCCACCTGTGTCAAAATGGTAGCTTTGGAATAGGGTATGGACATCCATAAAAACATAATGGAAGGGGGATTTTTTCCAGATATTATAGTTGGAAATGCTCTGGTAGACATGAATACAAAATGTGGAAGCATAGACAAGGCACAAGAACTGTTTGATAGAATGCCTCAAAGAAATGTCATCTCATGGAATGGAATGATTGCAGGATATGCACAAAATGGATTTGTTGAAAAGGATTTAGAAATTTTAAAGCAAATGCAATTGGCTGGTGTAAAGCCAAATTCGACAACCTTTGCCAGTATCCTTCTTGCCTGCGCCAAAATGGGAGCATTGGAACAAGGTATGGACATCCATCAAAAAGTAATGGATAGAGGAATTTTGTCAAATGTTGTAGTTTCAACTGCCCTGGTAGACATGCATGCAAAATGTGGAAGCATTGACAAGGCATGTGAACTATTTGGCAGAATGCCTCAAAGAGATGTCATCTTATGGAATGCAATGGTTGTAGGATATGTACAAAATGGATTTTTTGAAAAGGCTTTATAAACTTTTAAGCAAATGCAATTAGCAGGTGTAAATCCAAATTCAACAACCTTTGCTAGCATCCTCCTTGTCTGTGCCAAAATGTGAGCTTTGGAGCAGGTTATGGACATCCATCATAATATAATGGAAGGGGGATTTTTGTCAGCTATTATAGTTGGAAATGCTTTGGTAGACATTGTTGTACGCAATCAAAAATTTTGCTTCATTAAGGCATTTTGAACAAGTCTAGAAAATTTTTCATCAAAAAGTAAAAAAAGCAAAATTTCTAAAAATAGACGTCAAATTAGGTTTTCTGGGTTACTTAAGATATGGATGTTGGCAAAACTTTCTAAAAATAGAATCTTCGACTCAGGTGTTGCGCTTGATTCTCATTGGTCAATTTTGCTTCATGATCGATGCGGTCCAGACGGAATCTTCAAAAGACCAAATTTTCTCTACTGGGTCATTTCTACTTTTTCAAAAAGTGAAGCACGAGCTCTAAAGTCATCAACATAGAAAGTTCATCTGGTAGACCTCATCAACAAGTTTTCAACATTGTTTCAACAATGCTAAACTGATGAAAAGTCGTCGACTCGATGACACACGCAAAATGATGCAGGATGGATCCAAGGTGGAATGAAAGGTTGGAAAATCATAAATTTGACTAAGTGTTGAGAATCCAAGTGCCCCAAGTGACTTGGGGTGCCCAACCTTTCCTGTGTTAGATTTTTTCATGTTTTTCGAGAAACATAAAAAATGCTTCTGTCCCCTCTTTCTCGGTTGGTCAAACTTGGTCAAACTCAGTCAAACATCAGTAAAAGCTAGGATTTCATCACAGATATGTTCAAGATGCTCAAATCATCCTCTGTCCCACCTCAGCAGTCAGCCAGACAGTCAAAAATGAAGATCAAACAGAAGCTGTTGGCACAGAAAACGAGAAATGGCATAAAATTTGAAAATTTCAAAAAAATTTCTAAGGAACGGAAAACCAAGAACCCCAGGAGGCTTGGGGCACCCAAACTCACTAGACTTAGTTTATTTTTAAGTTTTTTTTGAAAAACATAAATCTCCCTCTGTCAGCCCAGTCCAGTTCAGAGCAGGTCAGTTTGGCACATTTCTTGAGTTAGACAAAGAGTACAGTCAGCTCAATTTTCATCAGGCCTGCCTATTTGTTAGATCATTAGACTCATTTTTGTCCCAGTTGATAGAAATCAATATCCAAATAGGGGTCATCAGTCATCCGAATGCGCACGCAAATTGAGAAATTGAAGAAGTTGCAAAAATTAGAAAAATGGCTAAGTCTGGTGAAACTAGGCACCCCAGGTCACTTGGGGTGCCCAACTTGCCTAGAGATAGAATTTTTCCTATGTCTACAGTGTTTTCTGACAATTCTGTTCGCAATCTTTGCCCGTTAGCAGTTTTTAGGAGGTCAAACTTGCTCAAACGATGCCAGATCGTCAGTCGAAGGCCAGAAATGGAATCTCAGTTGATAGGTCTCCAAAATGTCAAGATCAGTCATCTTTTTCAGTCAACGGTGATAATTTGCCACCTTGTTGAAGTCAAAGACATGCCATATTTAAGTCAAAACGAGTGTTGAAGTGTCAAAAACAAAGAAAATTTGGCTAGCACTTCTTTCAACTCACATGTTTGATGACATCATCAAAAGAAGATATTTTTCATCATCTCACCCAAGAAGCCATAGGCAGCTACAAAATAGGGATTCTTCCTATTCAAAGACATCCACTTGGATTTGTGCTTTAAAATTTGCTTTCTTCATGGATAAGAGCCAAGTTTTATTCTTTCACAAATAAAGCTGCTTTTTCGCCCTAAAGATCTATAAAGACAAGCATTTGGCTCCTTTATTTCATTATCTTTTGCAGGTTGCATCCAGAGGAAAGATTTTTATTTTTGTTTCAATGAAGATTCGAAGACCCAAACGAAGTTCTTTTTCAGCGTTCATCATAGTTTCAGGTTGAGGAAGTAGGGAGGCTCTCTTTTTCATGGTCCTTGTTTCAAGGGGATCATTTTTTAGAAATTTGACCAAAGGTTTTTCAGTTTTCATCGAGATGGGTCCATCTAGTATTTCATCCTCTTGAAGATTGGAGTTTTTCTTTTTTCAGGAATCTACTTTTTTCCTATTTTTTTGGGAAAATCTCCACTTTTTCAAAATCTGATGATCTGAGTTGCTTCGAAATGGAATTACCTACAAAACCCATGTGCCAGCATTTTTGCCCACACTCTACTTTTTTCTAAAGATCAACAAGTAATTTTCAGCCATTTGTCCAAGATTTTTCCAACATAGGCATGTTCACAGTCAATTTTCAAATCTTTCAGTATGCAGTACTCTCCAAAAAAAATTAGGCCCAAAACGGCGTTGGTTCACGATTAATTGAGAACTTGTGAAACAGACTTGCATAAAGTACTTCCAGTAATTAATTTACATTCCTTGGAGGATGCAGGAAATAATGCTATCAGGAATCTAGGACACTTCGGTTTGCTTGCAACAACATCCTTTCTCATCACAGTGTAAAGCATCGAGTTTGTAATTGCTTGCATGACGCATTACAATTCGGTCACAAGGGAAATCTAGTCAAGAGATGGATGCGTGCTCTATAGCCTGAGGCCAAATGACATTGAGAAGTGTTTTACAATACCTGTTTGGAGAGAAAACTTAACTATTTCACTTAAAGAATGCAAGAGGGTTTGGAACAATGATAAAGAAAAATACTAGAAAAAGATTGGTTAGAGGTGGTTAAAGAGAAGCAGAATGTCATGCCAAAGAATGTTGGACATGGAGAGTTCAAGGAGGAACACGCAATAATGATCACTCTGCTAAGTCGGATCATGGGTCAAGCAGATGCTAACAAGTTCCAGCCTTGGATGTTTTACATCATGTCCCAGATTGTTGATGGAACCAAATTCTATGACTAGTCGACACTCATCAATGATAGTCTCCACCAACAAATACTTGATTTTCAAAGGGCTCATGAATTCCACATGATGTCATACCTTGTGTATTTGATGGCTTTTCAAGGTCAATCTAGAGGTTTGAATGTTGTTGGAACTCTAGGTATTCAGCATGTGTATCATCACTTCCCGTAGCTAGAAATTTCCCAAGCTAAACGAAATTATAGGCGGGTGAATGATGCATTCCTAGTGCATGCAATGTGAGACTTAGATAATGAGTTGCATATATAGTTTTTAGCAGATGCTAGAATAGTAATGGCAGAATGGGTTGATTGGTTTATCCAATTTCCCACTTTTTCCTACATTAGAGTATATGGCTTCTTAGGAGAGCTAGCCATGTTACTGAGATATCCTACAGATGAAATAGCATTTATGGAATTTTTGAGGCAAGCCTATGAAGTTCATACATTTTTGCGTAGCAGACGCAAGGCAGCTTTCAATTTTCTACTTGGGATGAGTATTTACAGATGCAGATCTAGAGCAGATGTCAAGGCAATTGGTAATGAATCATCCAGATATGGTCTTAATTTTTTCAACAGGAGGTCTTCATATGATCCTCGTGGTGTTTTTGCATCACATCTTGGTCAAAACTGTTCACACAAGTTTGTGGTTGAAGACTTTTGGGCTAATTGTGCTGATGAGTTTGAAGTGTCCGAACCTAGTTATAGCAGGTTCACTCTTCAGTAGATGTCTGATATCCTATCAAAAGCTATAGAAGGTTTGACAGAGAGTGGTGAAGTTCTACTTCCCACATATTTCAGGGACCAAATTGAGAAACAACCATTGCCACCTATTAATTGGTCAGTAAAAGAGAGCACTTCCATTGAGGAAAGATCGAGTCGAGTGGTTAAAAATAGTTTAATATTCTTGAAGAATAAGCAGAAGGATGATATTCCGTTAGCAGAGCCGCTAGTTGTGTAACCATCCAAGTCTTCCACTTCCAAGACAAAAAAAAGGGTTAAAGCTATGAGTGTGCTTCCAAAGGGAACAAAAATGGCTAAGTTAAAGAGGAAAAAGGACAAGTCTCTAGCTCATGTCCAACAAGAACAACCACAAGTTGAATCAGAAGTTCTTGTTGAAACAATGTTGCATGTTGAAGCATTACCTCTAGATCATGTCTCTCCACCTTCTTCACCGATCACTTCTCCTATCCACATAGATTTAGAGCCAGATTTGCCGGTTCGCAACTCTGATGCATGCATTGATTCATCAGGAGCTGATAAGGTTAGAACCAAGTTTCAAAGAGATGAAGGCTCAACTTGGCTTGAAAATATTCTGGGAAGGAAGAGGAGAAAGCCCTCATATCAATTGGATTTTACAGAGCTCAAAATCATCTACCAAGACATGCCAGACAAGAAGCTGAAGAAGCAAGTTCGCATTGAAAAGAATGCAGATGGAGAGATAATCCTTGAAACTGCAACATCGCCAGAGGATAGAAGTGCTAATGATGTCGATGTTGATGACTTCATAGTTGTCAAAGCTAACCTTGGTAGAAGTACCTGCCATACAGATGTAAATCTCTTTGAAGTTACAGTGGATAATTTGAAGGAAAGGGTATTGAAAGATGGAAAAGACAAAGCAACTCTCAAGGCTAAAGTTATGCAGTTGCGGTAGTATATTTCAAACCTTTTCCATGGCACATCACAGGCTGATTTATTACTTCCATCGAATCTTGAATCACCAACTGATCGATGGCATTTCAGTTAGTTGGTCCTCTATGGGAGGCACATGAATAGTTGGGTGGAAGAATTTGTGATTAAAGGGAGAGTTGTGCTTTTAATTTTTTATCAATTGAAGTACAATGCTCATGATTTACACCAAGGCATACAGGGGTTGCAGTAGACCATGGCAGAAAATAAACCAGTATTTGAGATCATTATCTTCGACTTGAAGATAGCACATGATTCTGTGGATTTAGCTGAAGATAAGAAGACAGTTTCTACTTAGAAGGTGCAATACCTTTTCACAGTAAAAATGTATGATAGTATGATTTTAGAGTTGACAGAATGGAAAGAAAAGGTAGTAAACGTCCTCAAGTTCATCAGATCTTTTGTTTCTCAGATCTCATGTTCATATGAAAGAGAAGATGGTACCCTATATGATCTCAGGGAAGTGTAAGCAGAGTTCCAGACTCTTGTCCGTAGCAATTTTAATGATGATATCAGTGCCGGCAAGATGGGTCATTTTTCTACAATGACAATGAAGTTTGACAAGGCTGTGGGTGAAGTTCATGAGTTTCTTCAGATCATTGCCAATGGTGAAGAAATGTTAGAGAATCAAAATATCATTCTAGAGAGTATCAGTGTTCCTGGCAGAGATGCAGTCACTTGCTTTTTAGAAGATATTGTTTCCCAGAATATCAACGGATGACATCACCAAAAAGCAAGAATGTTGATGAGGAAGCATTTCAAAAGAAAGTAGCTTTAAAAATAGATGCTTTTTGATTTAAAGCATTTGCTTTCATCCTAAGCTCATCCATTCTATATTTAGAAATAAATCACTTTGTAATAGTTGGAGTTTTCTTTGCTTTAAAGCAAATCGCTTTAAAGCATTTGTTTATTGTATCTGTGTCTTAGAATTGTAATAAAGCTTGCGAGTTGGCAAGTTAGGGTTAATCAAGGATATTTTAGGGTTCCCTACTCCTTTGATTTTAGTATAAATAAGGGCATCCTTGCTCATTATATGTAATGGTAATTGTGATAGCAAATTTGTTGTGCCTATTCTAGCCTGCAAGTCTTGTTATTCCAAGTGTCTGTTCACTCTATGTTCATTGTAAGGAAGCGGTGTTGAAGATAACATATTTTGTTATGTCTATTCTAGCGTACATAATTGTTATTAAAAGTGCTTCTTCTCTCTATGTAATCTATTCTGTGGTGTGTGATCGCTTGTATGCCTTCCTTTTGCTATAGTATTGTTGTCCTAGAGTTCTGCCAACTTTATGATATTGAATAGAAGTCCCATGCCTATTTTTCTCTAATATTCTACCTCGATTCATCAGGTTTTAGTTGTCAGATGTGTTGCTTTGGTAGCTTTCATTTCAGATTTCATCACTAAAGTACTATAAGTCTTGTGATGTGAATCTGGAAGAAAACTGCTTAAGTTTTTGTTAAAACAATCATTCCTTGTTCACTTTTAATTTCCTTTGCTCTGAATTTACTCAAGAGATTTAAAGCATCATTAGTCTATGCTTAGTTGTAGTAGAAGTTTTAAAAAAGGAAAAAACCTCTTCTGCAGCGTTTAGAGTTTTATAACCTTGTGCTTGCAGCTGAGAATCAAAAAGAAGATAGGTGAAATTTGGTTTAATTTATCTTTTCAGCGAACATCAACAAAAAGGGAACTCCCCCTTCCAATAGGAGAGCAGTTTATCTGTGCATAGCTATCCATTTCCAACTCACATTCTAGATGTGTGAATTGAAATGCCAGTAGTTTTCTTGCACCCACCGTTGGGCACGAGGCGTAAACTTCAAGCAAGCTTAGGCTTATGTCATGGGAATGACTCCCTGGCATCCTTCTGCTCCAGTTCAACAACCAAATCTTACACCACTTGCTATTCATCCAAATCTTGTACGAGTGGAAGGAGAGAAAATAGACATCATTAGTAGCCTGAGAAGTTTCATATTTGTGCAAAAGGAAAGTCTTGATCAGTGGAGAAATGCAGTTGCTATCCTTGACGAAGAAGAACACAAAGCAGATCTTGCAATAGGAAGACCAATATTACCACCTCCCACGTGGCAGTAGATAATCTTAGCTCACAGGGTTTATTCAAGAAGGGGAAAAGGCAGTGCTACAGATCCTTTCTTCCAGATCTTGATCCTACAGAAATTGGAGTGGTATCCAACATAGTTCCTAAAGTTTAGATAGTTCTTGAAGTCAAGCAGGAAGAATCAAAAGAAGAACTAGTAGTCCAGCCTAGAGTAATGGGTGATGCAAATAATAACAATCACAATGATGCAAATCAAAGGTGACCACCACCATTGCCTTGGGGTAATAACATTAGACCTTTGGCCCTGCAAGCACATCATGAGTTACCACACAGGTCAAGGAAGCACTTTCCTCAGTTCCACAGCGATGGAACTCAACATCCCAATGAACACATCTCTACATTCACAACAGCTTGCGCTGTTTTGCATGTATCACATGAAGATGTTGTTGTGTGTCTCTTCCTTGAGACTCTCATGGGAAATGTTGTCGATTGGTTCAATCATTTGGAACTAGGTATCATTACAAGTTGGACAACTATGAGCGAGAAATTCTTGGCAAGGTTCAAGCCTGCTGAAGATGGTCACAGATTGTTCGCCCAACTTTCAAATTCAAAGATGGAAAATAATGAACCAATGAGGGAGTTCGTGGCAAGGTTTAATCACCTAGTTACATGTCTTTCTCATACACTTAATCCATCTCCACAAATTTTGTTGAGCAGTTTCATTAACGCTCTTCCTTCTAAGATAGCCTTCTTTTTTAGATCGGCTAATGAAATAGAATTATCCAATGCATAAGAAAATGCCATCAAGTTAGAGGATGACATGATTACCTCTGGCAAGATGAAGACAGATTCAATCTGGCCTCTTATATAGAGTTTTGTGGATCCACTTCTACATAAGGTAGAAAATGAAGTGACTATCATGAAGAGAGAGTTGCCTACTCAGGGTCAACCTGCACAACAACCATATCAGTCACCACAACAACAATACCAACCACAGCAATAGTACCAACCACAACAACCATATCAGCCTAAGAGGAACAATTTTTAGCCTTTCAATAATTATAGGCCTAGGTTGCCAATACTACCACCAAGAAAAGCAGTTGATGCTACTCAAAATGTAGTATTTTGTTCCTTTCATGAGACAGATGCGCACACTAGAACCACATGTCTCGAAAATTTAAGAATGAATCAAATCATGGGATATGTTGATGTTGCACCCATTCCAAACATTGTTCCTTCCCCAAGTGCAAATGTCGTCTTACCACAGACAGACAACTTTGATGGTGACTCTACTACGGGATACTTCTAGAATGAACCCGTTATAATTAAGGAAGAACAAGAGGATCTTCATCAATATTCTCTTGCAGTGAATCATGAAAATCTTTCAACTCCTATGTTTACACGTACTCAGCATTTTAAAGCATAGAAGGAAGGAGAGGATAGACAAAGATCAAAAGAAAAGGGAAGGAAGCGGCTTCCACTTCCAATGCTAACTCACCACATGAAAATGTCAAGGTGACTCAAGATTCATCTTCAATGAATTTTGATATAGTCGATTCCATGATGAAAACAAAGGTGCAGATTTCTTAGCTGGAGTATCTTCAAGACCATCCAGATCAGCTGGATAGAATTCTTAAGTATGTCAAGAAAGAGACTGTCGTACAACCCACATTGCTTGAATCTTTTGTTCTAGCAGGAGAAAATCCAAAGCCTTTCTATATCTCTCTGTATATAGGAGGCTATAAATTGAGCAATTATATCATTGATTTAGAAGCCTCAGACAACGTCATGCCTTTGCAGGTGATGAACGCTTTGGGACTCTCATGCACCAAAATGCATGACAAGTGTTATTTTCTTGAGTCTAAATCAGTGTCATTGGTTGGACAATTGAAGGATGCTCAAGTATGGTTGGTGGCTTGCCCAGAGAAGAAAATAATGATGATTATCTTGGTAGCCGACATTCCATCCAGTTACGGGATGCTGCTAAGTAAAAGTTTCTACAAAGATCTTGGAGGAGAAATACAATTGGATTGGTCATTTACAACCATTCCTTTAAACAAAGGTAATTTCAAATTGGAACCCGAAACCAAGTCATAGTTCATAGTGGTGAAATCCCAGGATCCTCAAGCACAAGTGTTATATCAAGAAATAGGTCCTGGTACATATGTTATGCTATCTGAGATAACCAAAAAGAAGCAGGAGGTTGTCTATGTGTTGATGAATCAGAGGAAGAATCTAAAGAAATGTACAACTTACAAACTTTCTTTGAGGAGGAAGAGGTGTGACAATCTTCTCAAGAGAAAAATAATGAAGAATTAGATTTGTTATTCTTATCTTTCGAAGGCTGGTTTGAAGAATCTGTGTCAGATACATCCAAAGGAGAGACCAAAGAAGAATTGCAATTGTAGAAAGAACATGATCTTCTTCATTTTGAAGATGATTTCTTCCTGGAAGAATTTTTCAGAACTGGAGATCATATGGAAGTTTCGTTATCAGATCTATATTTTTTTCAACATCAATGGGAAAGTGATTCTTCAATGGAAGATACTGTAGACTTTTCTTTACAATATAGCTCATCTTCACCTGCATCTCAAGAATCTTTCATACATACTAGTGAAGAGGATGGTGTTGAATTTGTCTATGAACTTGTGCAAGAAAAAGACTTTACTGATACTATAAAACCAGTGTGGAATGCAACATATGAAGAGGTTGATGGAGAAGAGTTCATGGAATATTCAGTTTTGGTCAGTAAAGAGGATGATATTGAAAAATTAGAAATTCTTGACAGATGTCTTGTGAGATACGTCATGTGTGAGATTGATCAAGAAGAAGAAGAGGAAGCATATGACTCAGATGGATCTCTCTTTGATTCCACTTACTTTATAGAAGAAGAAAGATATATGAATGTTGAAGATGAAGTGATATTGGATATCTGCATTGAAGAAGATTACTCTACAGAGGATGACGATGTTCAAAATAATGAATGGGAAAATGAATTGTCAGGTGAAGATGTTACTGATAATGATCAAGAGTTTGAGCATTTAGATCTTGATGATCTATCAGACTTTGGAGAGTGGATGGATGAAAACACAACCAATGAAGAAGAAGAAGCTCTTGAAGCACTTGAAAATTGGGCAATGACAGTTGTGGATCCTATAAGCCAAGAATCAATAATGAGAGTTGTGTATGAGTAACTTGCACCTTTTTCGGAAGATGATGCATTCACTGAGTATAAAGTTGTGTGTGTACAAGATATAAATGAAACTCATATTCAATATGTGGTTATAACCATTCCCACGGATATACTTTGGCCACAAGACTTTCCTGTATATCTTCAGAAGGAAGTTCTGTACCTTCACCTGTTGCAGAGATTGCTTGCTTTAGAGGAAGATACTCCACCTGATCTCTAGCATATCAACCAATTCCTCAGGAACTTCTCATGGCCTGAACGTGAATACCCTCCTAAATCGTGGCTCTTTGAGGAGATGTTGCAGAGAAAGAAAAGTTTTGTGCTACCAAGACAATCTTCACATCTAAGGAGAGATGGTTCTTACTTTTCTGAGTCGATTAATGGTTTTATGTGACAGTCCTAATTACATCTCATCCTTGCTTGGGAAAAAGAGTGTGTGAAACACTTTCTATTCTCGTGATGTGTTTCCCCTTTCTATAATGTGATCGTTATGTTGTAATGTTTTTCCCCTTTCTGTAATGTGACAGTTGTGTTCTTTGTGTTCTGGAGGTTCCAACTCTTAGGTGATTTTAGGAAGTCCATTTTTACGTGATGTAGGGAAAAGTCTCATTCTAGGTGATTAAGAAAGTGACCTGACTCTATTGCCCAATTGATAAGGCACTAGTCCAAGCTTAAAAGTCCAGAGATTCTTAGTTCTCCTATGCCGTAAGTATCCGCCATGGTCCCCAGATAGAGCCAATTGTTGTACCCAATCAAAAATTTTGCTTCATTAAGGCATTTTGAACAAGTCTAGAAAATTTTTCGTCAAAAAGTCAAAAAAGCCAAATTTCTATTTTTAGAACGTTTCTAAAAATAGACGTCAAATTAGGTTTTCTGGGTTACTTAAGATACGGATGGTGGCAAAACTTTCTAAAAATAGAATCTTCGACTCAGGTGTCGCGCATGATTCTCATTGGTTGATTTTGCTTCACAATCAGCGTGGTCCAGACGGAATCTTCAAAAGATCAAGTTTTCTCTACTGGGTCATTTCTGCTTTTTCAGAAGGCAAAGCATGATCTCTAAAGTCATCAACAGAGAAAGTTCATCTGCCAGAGCTCGTCGACGAGTTTTCAACGCTGATTCAACAACGTTGAACCAACGAACAGTCGTTGACTTGATGATTCACGCAAAATGATGCAGGATGGATCTAATGTAGAATGAAAGGTTGGAAAAATAGAAATTTGACTAAGTGTTTAGAATCCAAGTGCCCCAGGTGACTTGGGGCACCCAACCTTTCCTATGTTAGATTTTTTTTCATATTTTTTGAGAAACATCGAAAATGCTTCCGTCAGTGCTTTCTAATTGGTCAAACATGGTCAAACTAAGTCAAACATTAGTAAAAGATGGGATTTCATCACAGATATGTTCAAGCTACTCAGATCATCCTCCATCCCACCTTAGCAGTCACTCAGACAGTCAAAAATGAAGATCAAACAGAAGTTATTGGCACAAAAAACGAGAAATGGCATAAAATTTGAAATTTTTAGAAATTTTTCTAAGGCATAGAAAAACAAGAACCCCAGAAGGCTTGGGACACCCAAACTCAATAGACTTAGTTTATTTTTAAGTTTTTTCTGAAAAACATAAATCTCCCTTTGTCAGCCCAGTCCAGTTCAGAGCAGGTCAGTTTGACATGTTTCACAAGGCAGACAAAGAGTATAGTTAGCTCAGTTTTCATTAGGCCTACCTATCTACCAAATCATCAGAATTAGTTTTGTCCCAATTGACAGAAATTGACAGCCAAACAGGGGTGATCAGTCACCGAAATGCGCATGCAAATCAAGAAATTGAAGAAGTTGCAAAAATTGGAAAAATGGCTAAGTCTGGTGAAACCAAGCGCCCTAGGTGACTTGGGGCGCCCAACTTGCCCATAGATAGAATTTTTCCTGTGTCTATAGTGTTTTTTGATAGTTTTTCTCCCAATCTTCTCCCGTTGGCAATTTTCAAGAGGTCAAACTTGGTCAAACGATGCCAGATCGTCAATCGAAGGCCGAAAATGGAATCTCAGTGATAGGTCTCCAAAATGTCAGGATCAATCAACTTTTTCAATGAATAGTGACATTTCACCACCTTTTTGAAGTTGAAGACATGCCATATTTAAGTCAAAACGAGTGTTGAAGTGTCAAAAATGAAGAAAAATTGGCTAGCACTTCTTTCAACTCGCGTGTTTGATGACATCATCTAAAGAAGATATTTTTCATCATCTCACACAAGAAACCATAGGCAGATGCAAAATAGGGATTCTTCCTATTCGAAGACATCTACTTGGATTTGTGCTTTAAAAGTTGCTTTCTTCATGGATAAGAGCCAAGTTTTATTCTTTCACAAATAAAACTGCTTTTTCACCCTAAAGATCTATAAAGATAAGCATTTGGCTTCTTTATTTCATTATATTTTGTAGGTTGTATCCAGAGGAAAGATTTTTATTTGTCTTTCAACGAAGATTCGAAGACCCAAATGAAGTGCTTTTTCAGCGTTCATCATAGTTTCAGGTTGAGGAAGCAGGGACGCTCGCTTTTTCAGGGTCCTTGTTTCAAGGGGATCATTTTTCAAAAATTCGACCAAAGCTTTTTCAGTTTTCGTCAAGATGGATCCATCCAATATTTCATCCTCTTGAAGATTGGAGTTTTTCTTTTTTTTAGGAATTTGTTTTTTTCCTGCTTTTTCAGGAAAATCTCTGCTTTTTCAAAATCTGACGATTTGGGTTGCTTCGAAACAAAATTACCTCCAAAACCCATGTGCCAGCTTTTTTGCTCACACTTTGCTTTTTTCTAAAAATCAGCAAGTAATTTTCAGCTATTTGTCTAAGATTTTTCTGACATAGTTGTGTTCACAGTCGATTTTCAAATCTTTCAGTATGCAGTACTCTCCAACACAAATCAGGCCCAAAACGGTGTTGGTTCCCAATTACCTGAGAATTTGTGAAATAGACTTGCATAAAGTACTTCCAGTAATTAATTTACATTCCTTGGAGGATGCAGGAAATAATGCCATCAGGAATCTAGGACACTCTGGTTTGCTTACAGCAGCATACTTTCTCATCACAATGCAAAGCATCGAGTTTGTAATTGCTTACATGATGCATTACAATTCAGTCACAAGGGAAATCCAGTCAAGAGATGGACGTGTGCTCTGTAGCTTAAGGCCAAATGACATTGAGAAGTGTTTTAAAATACATATTTGGAGAGAAAACTTAATTATTTCACTTGAAGAATGCAAGAGGGTTTGGAACAATGATAAAGAAAAATACCAGAAAAAGATTGGTCAGAGGTGGTTAAAAGAGAAGTAGAATGTCATGCTAAAAAATGTTGGACATGGAGAGTTCAAGGAGGAACATGCAATAATGATCACTCTGTTAAGTCAGATCACGGGTCAAGCAAATGCTAACAAGTTCTAGCCTTGGATGTTTTACATCATGTCCTAGATTGTTGATGGAACCGAATTCTATGACTGGTTGACACTCATCAGTGATAGTCTCCACCAACAAATACTTGATTTCAAAGGGCTCATGAATTCCACATGATGTCATACCTTGTGTATTTGATGGCTTTTCAAGGTCAATTCAGAGGTTTGAATGTTGTTGGAATTCTAGGTATTCAGCATGTGTATCATCACTTCCTGCAACTAGAAATTTCCCAAGCTGAATGACATTACAAGCGTGTGAATGATGCATTCCTGATGCATGTAGTGTGAGACTTAGATAATGAGTTTCATATACAGTTTTTAGCAGATGCTAGAATAGCAATGGTAGAATGGGCTGATTGGTTTATCCAGATTCCCACTTTTTCCTACATCAGAGTATATGGCTTCTCAAGAGAGCCAGCCATGTTACTGAGATATCCTATAGATGAAATAGCATTTATGGAATTTTTGAGTCAAGCCTATGAAGTTCATACATTTTTGCATAGCAGATGCAAGGCAGCTTTCAATTTTCCACTTGCAATGAGTATTTACAGATGCAGATCTGGAGCAGATGCCAAGGCAATCGGTAATGAATCATCCAAATATGGTCTTAAGTTTTTCGATAGGAGGTCTTCATATGATCCTCGTGGTGTTTTTGAATCACATCTTGGTCAAAATTGTTCACACAAGTTTGCAGTTGAAGACTTTTGGGCTAATTGTACTGATGAGTTTGAAGTGCGAGAACCCTGTTATAGTAGGTTCACTCTTCAGCAAATGTCTGATATCTTATTAGAAGATATAGAAGGTTTGATAGAGAGTGGTGAAGTTCTACTTCCCACATATTTCAGGGACCAAATTGAGCAACAACCATTGTTGCCTATTAATTGGTCAGTAAAAGAGAGCACTTCCATTGAGGAAAGATCGAGTCAAGTGGTTAAAAGTAGTTTGATATTCTTGAAGAATAAGTGGAAGGATGATATTCCGTTAGCAGAGCTGCCAGTTGTGCAACCATCAGAGCCTTCCACTTCCAAGCCAAAATGAAGGGTTAAAGTTATGAGTGTGCTTCCAGAGGGAACAAAAATGGTTAAGTTAAAGAGGAAAAAGGATGAGTCTCCAGCTCATGTCCAATAGGAACAACCACTAGTTGAATCAGAAGTTCCTGTTGAACCAACATTGCATGTTGAAGCATTACCTCCAGATCATGTCTCTCCACCTTCTTCACCAATCACTTCTCCTATCCACATAGATTCAGAGCCAGATTCACTGGTTCGCAACTCTGATGCATGCATCGATTCATTGGGAGTTGATGAGGTTAGAACCAAGTTTCAAAGAGATGAAGGCTCAACCTAGCTTGAAAACATTCTAGGAAGGAACAGGAGAAAGCCCTCATATTAGCTAGATTTGACATAGCTCAAAAGCGTCTACCAAGACACACCAGACAAGAAGCTGAAGAAGCAGGTTCACATTGAAAAGAATGCGAATGGAGAGATAATCCTTGAAAGTGCAACACTACCAGAGGATGGGAGTGTTGATGATGTTGAGGTTGATGACTTCATGGTTGTTAAAGCTAACCTTGGTAGAAGTACCTACCATACAGATGTAAATCTCTTCAAAGTTGCAGCGGATAATTTGAAGGAAAGGGTGTTGAAAGATGGAAAAGAGAAAGCAGCTCTCAAGGCTGAAGTTAGGTAGTTGCGGCAATATATTTCAAACCTTCTCCATGGCACATCACAAGCTAATTTATTGCTTCCACCGAATCTTGAATTACTAGCCAATCAGCGGCATTTCAGTCAGTTGGTCCTCTATGGGAGGCACATGAATAGTTGGGTGGAAGAATTTGGGACTAAAGGGAGAGTTGTGCTTTTAGAGTTTTATCAATTGAAGTACAATGCTCATGATTTATGCCAAGGCATACAGGGATTGCAGCAGACCATGGAAGAAAACAAACTAGTGTTTGAGATCATTATCTCTAACTTGAAGATAGCACATGATTATGTGGATTTAGCTAAAGATAAGAAGAAAGCTTCTACTTGGAAGACGCAATACCTTTTCACAGTAAAAACTTATGACAGTATGATTTCAGAGTTGACAAAATGGAAAGAAAAGGTAGTAAACATCCTCAAGTTCTTCAGATCTTTTGTTTCTCAGATCATGTGTTCATATGAAAGAGAAGATTGTACCCTATATAATCCCAGGGAAGTGCAAGTAGAGTTCCAGACTCTCGTCCACAGCAATTTTAATGTTGATATCAATGCTAGCAAGATGGGTCGTTTTGCCACAATGACAGTGAAGTTTGACAAGGCTATGGGTGAAGTTCATGAGTTTCTTCAGATGGTTGCCAACGGTGAAGAAATGTTAGAGAATTAGAATATCATTCTAGAGAGTATCAGTGTTCCTAGCAGAGATGCAGTCACTCACCTTTTAGAAGATATTGTTTCCCAGAATATCAACGAATGACATCACCAAAAAGCAAGAATGATGATGAGGATGCATTTCAAAAGAAAGTAGCTTTAAAAATAGATGCTTTTTGTTTTAAAGCATTTTCTTTCATCCTAAGCTCATCCATTCTATATTTAGAAAGAAATCACTTTGTAATAGTTGGAGTTTTATTTGCTTTAAAGCAAATCGCTTTAAAGCATTTGTTTATTGTATCTTTGTCTTAGAATAGTAACAAAGCTTGCGAGTTGGAAAGTTAGGGTTAATTAAGGAGATTTTAGGGTTCCCTACTCCTTTGATTTTAGTATAAATAAGGGCATCCTTGCCCATTATATGTAATGGTAATTGTGATAGCAAATTTGTTGTGCCTATTCTAGCCTGCAAGTCTTGTTATTCCATGTGTTTGTTCACTCTACGTTCATTGTAAGGAAGTGGTGTTGAAGATAACATATTTTGTTGTGCCTATTCTAGCCTGCATACTTGTTATTGAAAGTGCTTCTTCTCTCTGTGTAATGTATTCTCCGGTGTTTGATCACTTGTTGTATGCCTACCTTTTGCTACAGTGTTAATGTCCTAGAGTTGTGCCAACTTTATGATATTGAATAGAAGTCTCATGCCTATTTTTCTCTGATATTCTATCTCGATTCATCAAGTTTTAGTTGTCAGATGTGTGGCTTTGGTAGCTTTCATTTCAGATTTCATCATTAAAGTACTATAAGTCTTGTGATGTGAATCTGGGAGAAAATTGCTTAAGTTTTTGTTAAAACAATCATTCCTTGTTCACTTTTAATTTCCTTTGCTCTGAATTTACTCAGGAGATTAAAAGCATCGTTAGTCTATGCTTAGTTGTAGTAGAAGTTTTAAAAAAGGAAAAAACCTCTTATGCAGCGTTTGGAGTTTTATAACCTTGTGCTCGCAGATGAGAATCAAAAAGAAGATAGGCAAAATTTGGTTTAATTTATCTTTTCAGTGAACATTAGTAAAAAGGGAACTCCCCCTTGTAATAGGAGAGCAGTTTATCTGTGCATAGTTGTCCGTTTCCAACTCACATTCCAAAGGTACGAATTGAAATGCCAATAGACATGTATGAAAAATGTGGAAGTATAGATAAAGCATGTGAATTGTTTGGTGGAATGTCTCAAAGAGATGTCATCTATTGGAATGCAATGATTACAAGATATGCACAAAACGGATTTTGCATGGATGCCCTCAAAATATTTGAATTAATGAATACTCCGGAACATATCCTAACATTGTAAACTTTACTTGTGTTCTATGTGCATGCAGCCATGCAGGTTCAGTGGATGAGTGATGTACATACTTCAATCAAATTAGTAACCCTTATTGCATTACACCTAAAATTCATCATTATGCATGCATGGTTGAAATTCTTGACCTTCTTGACCATTAACCAATATAAAGTTTTCTTAGACTGTAATTTGAAGGCTAGAACACTTCAGAAATAAAGCAACTCCTACCATCAATGATTCCATTATTGAAATCTTAGAATTCCCTTTTATTTCAAACAATCTGAAAACTCCCCAACCATTTTAATTGTTCATTTTCAGCAGCTATATCTTTCATTTGCATTTCCATAGCTCACTCTCTTTTCAATGCTCCAACTAGTGCAAATTCCAAATCCTTTTTCTGCAGATAAGGCAAATATATTTGATTACTCAAAATTAGAAAGAACAAAGCAAGCCATGAAATACTCTAGGAGCCTTCTAATACCAAGCAATGGGCTCATCACACCCCTCGAGTCATATGCATATGCTCTTGGAGATCTGAACAAGTTCATATTTCCATAATCTTCTTCTTGAAGGTGTTTTGCCTCCTCACTATGCTTCCCACATAATCGATCTAAACTTCTTCCTATAAAGACATGAAAAATTATATTAGATCAAGATATCCTCTCTAACACACCTTGAATGACCTTGAGAAGCAACTTCAATGCCAATAAGAGGATGAATTCGAATAACAACCTGGACGAAAATAGATCATACTTAATTAATTTTGAAGCAAACAGCTTATCATCAATAACATAAAGAAAAGGAAAACAACATATTTTTGGGGCCATTTCTTCTCTCTATTCCATATCAACCAACATAGCAACTGCAATGACTTCCTAAGTCCCTACTACACATAAAGTTGAACAATAGGTGGCATCTGTCACTACTAACTGTGGTAGGCCAAAATCAAAGTATCAAATGTAGTTAAAATGAACTAAAAGCACTTCCATCAAGTTTCAACAACCATGCATATTATGAACTTTATGATCAACATACCTAAACATTATGGTCATCCTAGAAAGAGGGATCCTCTTGAAGCTCAAAATGATGTTACATAAAGTTGATTTTTGACTCCAATTGTAAACTTTTGAACGAAGCAACATGTTGACTCTCTACACAAGGAAGTGCGGGTAGACTTCCAGTGCTTGCAATAATAGACTGGTTGTATTTGAGAGACCTTGCTACACCGTTTGGAGTTATAGATGCATTTTCTAAACTACCAACCATAGAAAACACTGTAGGCTCACATTTAATGAAGAATCCCTTGGGAAAGATATTTTATTAATACTATGGAATGTTTGGCAAAATCCATTTCTGTGGCACTCAAAGAATGATCCTCAGCGCCTGCCATCCAAACCTTTTCTTTGTATGTGAATGTACCCTATTGAGCTATTAAGCAGGTCATTGTTGGGTGTGCAGCATTTCAATCCCCTAAAAGTATTTTCCCCAGACTGACTAAAACCATGTGCACTCCCTGGGCCATTAAGCTTCATCTAAGCAAAATGTGTGATGGAATCTAATTTTGGTCTAGGAGTAATCAAATCATGCTCTGTATTTGTGCCACCTGGTAAATTAAGGCTACCCTCTAGAATGGGACATAATGGAGGCTGCATAGTGGAAGAGCAATAATCTCTGGTGTTGATTTCTTGTGATTGACTAGCATCACCATTGTTAGTAATCATGTCAGAAAACATTTTCCTAGGGGAGTTCTTTATAGGTATATAGAGTGGAGATGCCGCTCCTTTCTTCATTTCTAACTCATTCACTAATCAGCTTATATTTCCAAATATCTAAACATAATCGTTTCCAGATGTGTTTCAAAAAGTGAACCTATTGAAATAACCTCAAAAATCAAAGTATCTAACCAAGTAAATTTTGCTTGCAAACCACCATTAATCAATCTTGTTTGCCAATAACTAAACAATCAAGTCAAATTCCCTCTCATCTAATTTCCACAAACCTTAGTAAGATTAAATCAAATAACATACCAATGACTACACTTCAAAACCAAGCCCTTTTAGCCAATGCCCATATGGTATTTGCAACTATTAGGGTTTCAAATAACTCTATCCTTTTTCCTATGATGGGTGTCCATACCTTGTTCCAAAGCTCCCATTTTGCAACAGGCAGGGAGGATGTTGGCAAAGGTTGTGGAGTTTGTCTTTACACCTACCATTGCATTTGCTTGAAAACTTCTGAATCTTTTTCAACAAACCCATTTCATGCATATCTTGCAATCGTAGCATTCCAATGAGAACCCTTGGCCATGAAGGATGAAGGTAGGAAATTTCTCCCAAATGTTTTAAGTATGGCTTTTAATTGTAATGACATTTCTAAATGGTGGGAAAGAGGGAAATTACAATTCAAATATTTTTTGATTTGTGTGACTAATTATTTAGTTGTGTTTTTTACTTGATTATCAAATTAGTTATTAATTAGTCATTTATTTAGTCATTTATAGCTATGTTGCAAAAAATGATTAGAATTTAGTCATTTTTAGTTGTCATGACTAAAAGTTTTAGTCATGCCAAAATTCCACTAGTGTCAGGTAATACAAGCCTTCACAGATCTATACCAATTTAAACATAGGAAATCTTCACCTTACCACCCCCAAGAAAATGGGTAGGTAGAGGTGACAAATAGAGATTTGGAAAATATCTTGACAAGGACAGTGGCCATGAATAGGAAATATTGGGCCAATAGGTTACCTGAAGCAGTTTGGGCTTATAACACCACATGGAAGTCAACAACCAAGTTCTTACCCTTTGAACTTGTCTATGGGAAAAAACCCATACTATCCATAGATTTCAAGTTGTAAACACTAAATATAACATTAGACATTGGACTACCAATATCTATAGCACAACAAGATAGGATTCTTCAACTCAATAAATTGGATGAAATCAGAATAGAGGCTATACAACAAACATAACTCATTCAACATTAGAGGAAACAATGGCATGATCAACACATCAAAAAGAGGACATTTCAACAAGGGGATTTGGTTCTCTTGTATGATTCCAAGTTCAAGTAATTCAAGGGAAATTTACAAACTCATTGGATGGGACCCTGACAAATTAGGGAAGCTTATGAAAATGGAATAGTTTTTCTAGCACCCATTGATGGAGGAGAAAACACATTCTTAGTAAATGGTCACAGAATTCTTCTCTATCAAAGACCAGCTACAAAAGAGGAGTTTATCGAGGACTTGTGCTTGGTGAAAGAGGTCACAACCTCTACCACAAATTGAAGAGATTCAAAGGACAATAATATAAATAAATAAAAAATAAAAGAAGGGTTGAAAACCAGTAAATGGTGACCCTTCTCAAAAAAAGGAGAAAGATTGAAAACTAGTCAAATGACAATCTTTCTCACCTAGGGAACTGAAATGGCAGTTCTCTTTTTCATGGAGGAATTCAATAGAAGAGTCTCTAGAGCTAGCCAGGTGCTTCTCCAAAGCTAACTAGGTGCATCTCTGAAGCAAACTAGGAGCACCTCCAATGCTTTAGTAGACCAAATCAATTCAAACTTTTGGGGCCCATCTTTCCAAGCATCAAAGTGGAAACACTAAAAAGGGATGAGGCCACCATGACTCACCCTCCAATTTCAACAAGGGAAGCCATGCAAAGCATCCATTTTACCCAGCCACCAACTAAGAATCATTCACATAACATTTGATGATGTCATCTGCTCGTGCATCATAGTCACATCCATCCTCAAGAAAGCCTACCAAATCACGCTCTATTGACATCATGGCGAGTGACGGGAAGGTTACATGAATACAAAATTACATCAAACATAATGAGGATAGTGGCACAACAACCCAAACATATCATCTAATCATTATGAATGGTAATCTAGGTACTTCACTTGCATTAGTTAATTATTACAAGTCTTTTCATTTCTATTTTTGTGCAAATTACTTGGACACATAAACCCTACCATTATTCCTATCTCAATTCATGCATGTCACCATAATTGCCTACCTGACACATCCACTCTAGAGTATCGCATCCTCCCTTATAGTCATAATTGACCCTCCAAATCAAATTATTCAAGTAAAAACCCCTCCTAAACTGAGCAATCATTGCCAAGTCATAACTAGGCAAAAGAGATTACAAACTCTAGAGATATCACATAGCAAGAAAGGTATAATATTTTTGCAGAAACAAGGGAGCTCTAGAGTTGGGGTTAGTCTGTAACAATAGAAGAAGAGTTAAAAATAGGGAAATCATTCTAGCAAAAGCTACTCAGAGGAAGTACTCAAAGGCAAGGGTTTGGAATCAATGCAAGAAATAGTGAGGGGAAAAAAATATTATCAAGGGTAGCATGGGGATCAAGAAGAAATCTAAGCCTGAAACGTCTGAAGGGTTCCTTCAAGATCAGGCCTCGGCTGATGTGTTGAGGAATGTAGGGTGGTTGGAGTTCTTCGAGAAATTTGAAGGCTAGCAAGAAGATATAGTGGATCAATTCCTCTCTAATCTGAAGAACAACTAGACAAAGGTGCAAGGAGTGACAATTGTTGTCTCAACCACCATCATCAGTCACATATCTGGCTTCCTAGAAGAAGGTGAGAGGTTTTACCATCTTAAAACTCTCTGCTCTGAATTAATCAAAACTTTCTTAGTAGATAATGACCCTGAGGTACAATTACATTTAAATAAAGGAGAAGTAAAAGGTATCATTAGGACTTCATTTCCTTGGCCATGGCAATCTTTGGCCATGTGGTTGATGAAGTACTTCACCTGTGATGGGCAATTTTCACTAGTGTTAGGGCCCATCATGAAAATGTTAATTTTCCTAAGGCATGGACATGTCCATCCTAAATATAGCATAAACCTCCCAAATTTCATGCATTCTACATTAGTAGCCTCAACATACAAATATCAGTAGGCGAAGGGTCCTATGAAACACCATGGACTTGTTCAATTGATTGTCAAACACCATTTTATCTCTAGAAGAGGAGGCGAGGCTTTATGGAAGTCATTTTTGGATGACATGCATAAAGCCAAGAAGAAAAGCAAAAAACCTACTAAAGAGGCACCCTCCTCCACTCAGGAAACTGAAGAAAAGGAAGCCTCTACTTCACCCTTAGCTACTAGGAAAAGTAAGAGAAAGAATAATATAGCAGAGGAAATACCCTCTTCCATTCCGCAAACAACACATGAGAGTCCAACAACAACTATTGATAAGAGGAAAAAGGGTAAGGAGACTGTGGGAAAACCCTCAGCTACACTTGAACATGAGGAAGAAACAACTGAAGAACAACCCTTTAGAATAACTTTCTCAGCAAAAGGAAACTAACCCTAGCTGAGGAATTGACCCCAGCTGGGGAAGTAAATGGTGTTGTAATTATAGAGGAAGAACTAGTAGAAGAGTCTTCCAAGACGCTCAAACCTAAGAAACATAAAGAGAAGGTAAAGGGAAAGGATACAGTAGGGAGGCCTCCAAGAACTCCTAAGTCTAGTAAGCATAAGAAAACAGAGGAGGACTCAGATAGTTTAGATGAAATTCCCTTGGTAAGAAAAAGTATAAGAAGATGAGTGATCGAGAGACATGCTCCAGAGACCACTACCCCTCCAACTATCCAAGTTATAGAGATCCTTGAACCACAAGATACCCAAGCTCTAGAGGTGGCATACAGTGAGGCCCTAACCATCTCTTTAGATTTTGAAGGAGATATACCAGTGCTAGAGACACATCCAAAACCAATGCTCTAGAGAAGCAAGAGGAAGAGACAACCCACTCAAGGAGAAAAGGATACTGCCCTCCTAGCCGAAGTCCTTATGGGATTCAGGACTTCCATGACTTCTCCTCAAGAGCAAGCCATGCCATCACATGCCCTAGCCCCTATAGCAGACCAAGAAATGGGGGAACAAGAAGAGGCATAGTAGGAGAAGGAAGAAGAACATGAGGAGTATGCTAACATTGGTGAATCAGGTGATATGGAAATCCCAAATGAAGGATTGGTAGAGGGATTAGAAATAGAAAATTATTCACATCCCTCTGACCAAGAGGATATTGAAATTCCAAGGGAACAACAATTAATGGAGGAGATTGAAGACTTGAAAAGATTGATGTGGAGAAAACATTTGGTTATCACTGAGCTCAAGAAGGTCATGAATGAAAAGGAGATAGTTAAAAACCAACAAATTGATGGGATGAAGAAGGAAGTAGAGGAGAATAAAAAGATCATTGACACCAAGGAGGCTAAGATCCAGAAAAAGGATGCAGTGGTGACAGAACATTTCTAGTGTTATCCAGGCCAGGGATAATAGCATTACCTTGATCTCACCCATGATTGATAAATTGCAAAGCCAAGCCTGGGAACTCACAAGGGCCAATAATAAGATAGATGACCAAGCAAAGCTACTTCAAGAATTGACCAATCTAGTTGCTACTACTGAACAAGGAACTCAAACAAATGCATATTTGGGGATACTTCCAATAGACATTCCTAGAGCCCTATTCCATTGGGAAATGAGATGCAGGGAGTTAGAGGGAACAATTATGATGCTACAATTAAAAAGGGCAGTGACAACCATGATAGAAAAGGTAAAAACTCTAGAAGATAAAGTCACCACTGTCGCCACCCTCTTAGCTGAAATCATAGCCTACAGACCCCCCAGTGGTAGTTATGCTCTATTTTTACAAGAGAGGATCCTCCAAAGGAAGATATCATTAGTTCTTTCTTATTCAACTAAGAATATATAGGATGGGAAGGAATTCCTTGAGGTGTACATGAAGAGTATAGAGGAAGATAAAAAAATTTTGTGTGAATTGTATTTACATAATTTCTTCATAGAAGACCACACTTTCTTCATGAACTTCTTTGTAGATGACTGCCATCTAAGAGCATTTATGTCACTAATGAGGAATTATCAGATCTAGAATGAATGAATGGAAGCTTACACCAAGAAGGATGCAGATATAGGCCTATTCCTTAGGAGAGATTGTCTAAATCCCATGGCCTTTGAAATTCATTTCAGAGTAGCAATTTATTCCCCAACAGGTAAAACAAAAATTATGCCCCTATATCAACAACACCTACAGGAGTGTGCTATTGAATTTGGTTTAATCATGCATAACTCATCCAATCAAATCATGACCATTTGTAAGAAAAGATGGAATACTCTCACTTCAGAGTAGAAAATGAAAGAAGTGATGTCTCTAGCCAACCTTAGGTGGTTTATGAGAAAAGAAAGGGGAATGTCCAAGTTGAAGGACAAATATAAGTAGGATTGGATAGGGGGACACTCCAAGCCACCCCTCATCATTGATTCATTACCCATATGGGATGAGAAGATGAAGGATGTTAAATTTCAAGAATGGTTGAAATAGGTTGAATAGTTCAAGGGGAATGGCAACACAAACTTCACAACTTGCTCAACTTTTGAAAAGGAATACAATCTCACCGATAAATTATACCAGCTCAACAAGTCTAGATTATGAAAGTGCAGGAAGACCTGTAAACCCTTAGGCTTGGGGGAGATGATGAGTGTTAGGTAGCACTCATTTAAATATACCTTTTTACTCCCTTTTTCCCATCTATTCCTACTACCTATCCTAGTATTTGCATTATAGAGACTGAAAAGTCTTGTTTAATTATGCTAATTAGAGATGAAGTGCTAAAGATTATTGTTCTAATGAAAAGACTTATGTTGCAGTGAAACTGATGAAATTGTACAAAATTATCTCTTTTTGGTTTCATAGGTGTCTATTTCATAGGCGGTGGACAATTTTGAAGAACTTTGGAGGTAATCCTAATTATCTCTGGAGCCTGGTATGAAGGACACTATAAGGTACTCCAATGTTTTCCAGCTTGTTGGAGGATATCTGGAGTAGGAAGTAGAGTATAGAAGATGGTGATCTTTGGAGCCATGTTTCAGTAGCTTCTTGGAGCATCTCTGGAGCTGCTGGCAATAGCCTGACATCTCTAGAGCTACACAAAATCTCTAGCACCATTGACTATGAGGAATCTCTAGGGTGGCTGAAGTGCTACGGAGCTCTCCTATTCAGGTCTGAGTGTTCCAGAAAATGACTCTAGTTGTCCACGAGGACATGATACACTTTCACTTGTTTTTGCATGAGATTAGTAGATTTCTCTCGGTCCACTATTTTAGTAAATTAATTTCCTTTTTATCAGGCCTTGCTACCTATTATTGTTATAAGTTAAACTCTAGATCTAATGGTACCTTCAGTATCACTAGAGTCCTCTTTCAGACTTTGCATGATAATATTTTAGATAGATAGTTGCATTTTTTAGTTTAGAATAAGAAATTGTTTATATCTCAAGATGAACTGTTTAGGTAAAATAGTTAACTCTAGTAATATTATGTCGCTTAGACTGATATATATTAGGATAGGAATGTCATGCCCACATTTTCCTTGTGGTCACAACACACATCACACGTGTCATAGCCACATCTGTTATGTGGTTATGACATGAGATATGAAAAACTTTTCTCACACTGTCCTAAAAACCCCCTCGCATGCGTAAGCATGCTCGGCGGTGTTCTCTCATGGCGAAAATACTACAGCTTTCGGCGGGATATAAGTACAATTGCATGCAACCAGACGCAAGCAGACCAACAAGAAGGTCTCTACGACGCCGTTTACGTCATTGCAAGAGTGAGATTACCAAAGTTCCTAAATCTAAATCTCGGCAAATTTTGGCAGCATAACGCCTTACGGCGTTAGTGGGAATTACGCAGCACTCATTTATGCACGTGGTTCACTGATAGATTAACAACTTCCCACGACGCCTTGTTCCGACTAAACCGACTAGTGATCTCCCTATTTAGTCAATTTTCAGCAAGGCACAGTTGTCTGTCTCCTCTCTTGTTTCTTGAAACATACTCCTCCTACGACTTAGCATTCTCAACAAGGCGGTTTGTTTGCTCTCTCTTCCCTTTTCTCTGGGTCTTAATTTTGATTGTATTTTTATCGCGCTCACCTTAACTATTTCTGTGATAATTTAGTTTGTTTATATTTCGGTCTCTCTCTCTTTCATTTTCCTTTCTTCAAATTGGGCATCAATCAGGGTTATCACTGTTTCTATTGTTAATATTAAACCTAACGTCTGGATGATCCAGGTCACATAGGCTGGTTTACTACTTCGCTGGACTCGGTCTCCTAGTCTTCTCCGATTCTAGGTTTCTTCTCTTGTATATCTTACTTAAACTTGTTCCTAAGCAAATTTTGGCTAGAGGGTCCATCGACTTAGTTCTCTTATCCCATGTGGGAATTGTCACGCATTTTCTCCTCTATGTTTTTCCAATGTTACTTTTTCTTCTTCTGACTCTCTTACAGGTTTACTTATATGGACGTTTACTACAGTTGAGATTAAAATGGCCTCACATGGAATTTCTGTGATGACTCCTTAAGTTTATTTCCAGTGACCTTTTAAGCATGGTGACGTGTAATTTTTCCTCTTCATTTTCCCGGTTATTGAACCGCGTTGATAGTGAAACTTCTAAGAAACTCTTCCCAGGTAACACAGTATATTCCTTTATGCTCTCATTAAATTATATTTTATTTTCTCTTATCTATAATTACTGTTGTTATTATTACTAATCAGTATTATTAATACTCTTATTGTAAATCATTTACTATTGTTAATACATGTAGGACGCTCTCCACTTTATAAAACCCAGATCATGGAAACATAAATTCTTTGGTTGCTGTGTTCAACACTTAATAAAAACTAACTGTGAAAATATTTGTTTTTTTGTTTTATTTTTGTATATCCATGTGTCACATTTTGTCAAGATTTTAAACGAGAGCCCAATAAAATGGCTCATAGAACTTCTCCTATATATATATATATATATTTAATTATACATGTAGTTGACGAAATTGTGCTTTTAATTTGTTTCTCAAACTCCACGTCATCCCTTTTATATATATATCTATATATATATATAGATATATATTAATTATTTCATTATATATTGCTATATACATAGATATATATAGTATCTATATATGCTTATATATATGGCAATTATAATGTATTCATTTCAAAATAGACCAATTATGTGTTAGGGCCAAAAGCCCTAACATTTTTTTTTTGTTTTGTTTTAGACACAGCCAGCGGCGGATATGGGCGGTGGTGGCCGCAGCGGAGACAGGGTCGGCCGCGTAGAGGGAAGGCCTGTGTAGGCCGCGGGGTTCCAAAGGAAAAGGGGGGATGTGGGGAGGGGCGGAGCCCCACCCACATCCCACGATGTGGGGTGTGGGTGGGGCTCCGCCCCTCCCCATACCTCTGTTTTATAAAAACGGGGGCTGCGATGGGGTTTACTCCCCACCGCCCACCTTGTATTATGCCTCGACTGTGTAGAATACATAGCGACTACAAAAAGTTCGACAGTCATAAACTTTATTCAGTTTTGTGCTTTTTCAATGATATATGATATCACTAATATATTTATATATATATATATATATATTTATATATTTATATATATATATATATATACATTTTTATATAGATTCATATTTCAGTCTCTTTAATAAAACAATTTATTCAGTTTTCTATTATTTTGTCAAAATGATAATTAATAAAAACTGTTAAATATATATATATATATATTTATTTATATATATATATATATATATATATTTATATATATATATATATATATATATATATTTATTTATATATATATATATATTTTTATATGTATATATATATATATATTTCATAATTTTCTCAAATTAAATACCTTATTCATTTTTCTTGTAGTCAGTTAAAACGATCAAGTATTAATTAAATAAAATTCTATATATATATATAAAGATATATATACATATAGATATATATATATATACACTTAAGAAAAATGAAGTTTTAATCAGTATACTTAGGCAATAATACATGTCCATTTCAACTCTTAGGACAACCAGAAGTAATTATAATAGATTTTCTTTAAAACTTACAAAATAACTAAATCCATTATTCCTTATGAAGGAGAAAACTTAATCATTTAAAACTAACTTAGCCATTAGAACAGTAAATCATAAAACTGATCTTTCAACGAATTAAGCAATTCCAAACTTTCAATTACATAAACAAACTCAGATTAGATTGCAAATAAGAGATGAACTCTTCCTTTCATTAACATATTAACCAAAATTTTATAAGGTTTACAAAACAACAAACTTGAAACTTTAAGGTATTTGTTTACCACATTCATATTACAGAAAGTTAATTCTTCCACTACAAATAGCAAGAGAATAAATTTTAAACCATGGATACAACAACTAATTTCCCAGATATGAACAATATACAACTGATAGCTTGTGACAATCAAGTAAAAACAATCCATCAATAACAAGATCAGGGAGGTGATTTCCTTCACTCCCAGGGTAACAATAAATTACAACAATATCAAGAGAGGTGCTCTCTCTTCAACTCTCATGAAATGAACCTGGCCTAATTCTCATGACAAAGAAGAATAACTGTTTCTTCACAAATATAACTCCTCCCAAGCCAACCAGAAGCTCCAAGAGAAAACCTGCGTATCAAAGACAAACAAAGAAGAAAACACCACTCATCTAGCTCTCCTCCCTTCCGTAGACCTGCAAGAGGGTCACCCCCGAGCTAGGGAGACCATACTCACACCTGGGTAACTCAAACACTCCACTTTCCAACAGTAACAACAACAATCCCAAAGCACACAAACACCCGTGGGTCATTTACACAACACAGAAACTCAACTACAGTGAGTTTCATAAGGGGCAGGAGAGTGGACACACTCGACTCCAGAGTGTCACCCTGACAGATAAGTTAACCAATACAATTTCTCTTGGTCTCAAACCAAGTTTGATCACAAATTCTTAAGAAATCTGTATATGACTCTCAAGTCAAAGATACAGACACAGATACATGCCCTCAAGGCTTTCAACATCCCAAAAGATGGAAACAGGTATGCACCTGAGGAGGATCTCTCCTCCCCTACCCCAAACTTGATGAGCATTTCTCCCAAGTGGGAGAAGCTCTGTCAAACAACCCGACAACAAACCCCACAGAAAACAAATCTAAACACAAATTCACACACTTTACATACACATTCAGCTATACGAAACAAAGGTAAAATTCAAACCAACCTTACAAAGCCTTCCTGGAATGAAGCTGTTGCAGAGCCCACAGAGTTCTCTTCCAACCTTAGCCACCAAATCCCTCTCCCTTCTCTCTTCTGCAAGCTAACTTTTCTATTTTTGGTAAAACAGAATGAAAGTTTCCCCACAATTCAACTCCCTTCCTCTCCCCTCAAAATTGGAAACAAATAACTCCATTTCTTTTCAGTTTCGAGGAATGGGGAGGTGACACTTGTCACCTCCTCACCCTTCCCCAAAACCACTATTCTGTCCTGGTGGCTTATGTCACTCACCCATCCCTAGAGTACTCCTTATCCCTTTCCTCCTGTCATTTCTCTTTCGCATGGGAGAAATAAAAGGAGTTAAAGGAGTAAAAGACAGGTGACCCATGCCTCTTCTTCCCTCCTTCACATGGGTGGCCCCACAGCACATGGGGGAATCTCACTAATGGAGGGGGTGACTTCAAGTCAATCCTTCAATAATGGATGGGCTTGTAGTCATCTCTTACCTTGGGAATTGTAGAGGGGATGGGTTGGGTGTTGGTACAACCCATCATGTCCCCTCCATACCTCCAATTTTCGCCACTTAACTTCAGGGGGAAGTTAAGATGACTAGATGGAGGTTACTCAAGGGTTACCCATGCCAAATGGGCCCCTGGACCCATGGGTATAACCCAGGGTCAACTTTAACCCATACAAAACACCCCCGGGTCAAGGTAAAGCACAAGAAAAGGCCTCATAAATTTAAATAAAATAAGGAAATTCAAATTCAATCTCTTTACAACACAAATTATAAAATAATGTTACATGAGGGTAACCTAACCCACTCGACCATACGAAAGACCACATTACATCATTACATCAAACACAAAGAGATCTTGGTTCCTCGTGGAATCAGATCGGCTTAACAAGGAATAACAAATAACAAGGTGCGAAATGATCTCCGAAATCTGTGGTTCGATTAGTAATTCCTGCACACTAAATTACAAGATCAGTAACCACATAAAATCATCATAGCCGAAGCAACTTAAAAACATGCATTATCATGACATAGGACTAATTAACAATAATGAAATCATATTACAATTTTCCATCATCACCTAATTAATTTTTTTCTGAAATGTAAACTTATCCAAACATCACCCAATTAGTTTTTCCGAAATCATAATAAAGTTTAATAGTTTGACAATTCCGGGAACTGCTTTCCCACAAATATAAAAAGTAATAATAACAGTAATGTAAATAGTCATAACAACAGAAGTAAAAAGGGCAGTCCTCACAAGGAACAATAGAATAATAATTAGGATTTTATAGTAGTATTATGTAATTTCATTTTTAGAGTAGAAACATATACTTTTGAATATAATATACTTTGATAGACTAGATTAAAGGGAGTTGTGGTGTTACACTTTTATTTTGAGTTTCTTGTTTAGCCTTTGGTTCTGAAGGTGTGGAACAATAACCCACTCCCACCAACGGATAGGAGGCTAGTATCTTTGCTTTGTTGTCTTATTACAATTTTCATTAGAAGTATAATTTTCCTACTTCCATAGGATAGATCAATTATTGTCAAAGTAGTTCAGTTTCCATTTAAATGCATGTTCTAGTTTTTGTGTGAATTAGATAGATTCCTTCAAAAAATTATTGCTTTAGTATTTAGATCAAATTTCCTTTCAAGTAGATGATTACCAACATTGATTTATTAGGATAGTTTAATTCAGTATGTTAGCTAAGGACTATTGATTATTAGGTTCCTTATTGCAAATAGCTGAGGACATAACCCTGGATTTGACACATGAAAACATGATCAAATGCCAAGGTACAATGACACTTGTCAAGGAGTAAAATCAGATGGAGTCCTCATGATAGCTCTATTGTTAAATTAAATTTTAATGGTGCTTATAGGGGGAACCTAGGTGTATCAGGGGTTAGATATGTTATAATGGATAATAAAGGGGCTTTACTTTCAATTCTGGTAATTAAACTTCCTAATGGGACCAATAATGAAGTAGAGGCTCAGGCTCTCCTCATGGGACTAACATTAGAAAAAATAAAGAACTACAAAAGGCACATGATTGAAGGGGATTCCATGAATATTATCAATGCAATTAAACATAGATCATGTTGGGTCTTTCTCTCCAAATCGATAGAGGGTTTGCCAGTTCCAATGCACAGGTAGATTCGGCCAACAAATACAGGAGGTTGCATGAGCTACCTCCCCTTCACTTCTGGTTTTGCTGCACCAAGCAGGGTATCCCTATAGCTAAAGATTTAACTTTGACTCACCCAATGACAAAAAGGTTTAGCTTTACAATAAAGGCAGAATACTCTCATGTTTGGACCAAGATTTGCATGATAGGTCACAAGTTTGGCAATGTTCTTGGACATATCTAACTAGTTAGGGATGAGAGTATGTAGGGGTCCTATTTCTACTCCTACAAACTAATAGGTTGCAGATTTGAAATGATTTGTTTTGAAAATTTGGATGCAAGATAGGGGTTTTGGATCATAACTACTACACAAAGGCAGACCGGTGCCTATCTCGGGGAAAGGAGTCAACTAGACGTATACAAATGAATTATTTGCACAAACTCAATAGAGATTCAAGTTTCAAGGGGTTAGAATTGGTATTTGCCTTACAAACACCACCAAAGACTTAGTATTTAGCTACCTCTACTTACACATATCCCAGCTGACATACATTCTTCTTCATACTTAACCTAAAACAATTTAATCCACTCCTTGAATGGAAGTCACAGATCAAGCATGCAATACAGAAAGTCTATATTCTAGAATCTGAGGAACCCTTAGCAACCAAATTCAGAAGAAGGGATGCATACAACAAATGGAGACAAACAGCTAAACACATGCCATGAAGCATTTTTCATATAAAAATGACATGAAACTGAACATGTATGCAACATGCATTCAAATTCAACTCATAAACTCCAAAAGACACAGAACAACCCAAAAAAGCTCTATTTTCGTTATTCCTCCCAAAAAATTGCCCAAGTCTTCAACAACCCTGAAAAATGAGTAACACAGTTCTCCTATATATCAAGAATGTGTACTCAGCAATTAATTACATGGTCTTTTCAAAAATGTTGCCAGATATAATACACCATCAGAATGGCACCCAAAACATTCAATGCAGCCAAAAGAAATAGAGGAAAGAGCAGGTGAGATTGGGAAACATGCAGCTAACTGGAGATTTTCTCCTTTAAGATGGTAGTTGGCCTATCAATCCATCGACCCATACCTCTGCAATTTTGTCATTAATGGCCTACCAACCTGCGGCCTCTGGAAACACAGCAGTTGCATGCACTGAAGTTTCTTTCCATTTGAAATGCAACTCTAAACACATACAAATATCTTCCTGTTCTTGAAAGTTTGAATGATGGCTATTGATTCATTTCCTCCTGCCGAGATCTGTGGCTTCAAATCATGCTGAAAAGTCCACAACCAATGAAATCATGCCACGTAGGTAGCTTTCTCTCCTTTGACTTTTCACAGCATAAAAATACCTCATGCACTTATACAACCCTTTTTACCTTTTCGCCCTTTGCATACTCAAATCTTTGTATATACAAATGCATATACATATAAGCACCTTGGACACGTGTCATCCGCTGACTGGATCACCATCGCTAAGCATTGGCCTCTTCATCGGCAATCTATTATATCTTTTCTTTTGCATATGTGGTTGTATATATGAGATTGTATGCCCATACAATCACCTGCATACAAAGGCACGGACTCCAAATCACCATGAATCAAATTGCAATCTCTATCGGGTCCCGCCTTGTATCTTCTCTTTGTATACCACTTTCTATATCGCATGTACAACATACAATATTCATACAACCATGAACTCCAGCTCATCTATCAATTAGATTGGAACAACTTTTGAAATCTGTCTTGTATCTTCACTTTGCATCTCTCATTGTATATTGCATATACAAGCACTTCATCATACAAGGTACAGACCCCAAAATGATTATTTGCTGCATTTGATTCTCCAGTCGGGTCTGGATTGTGTGTTTTCCCTTTGTATATAACCCTTGTATGTGAAAACATACAACGCGGACATACAAACAAAGATGCAAACAAACACTTGTCTTTATCAACTAAATTGCATATTCACTTCAGGTTTGGGCCTTGTATCTAAGAAATGTATATGCCCCTTGTATGTACAATTGTATGTGCAAAGATACAATCACCTATACATGCAATTGGTGGGCCCCAGGCTTTGTATCTCTTGCTTGCACCTGTGACTTGTCTATGAGATACAATCACCTTTACATGTGCAGACCCCACCACTACCTAACCTAATTTGAATCTTTTTAAAGTCCGCCAATGTATCTCATCCGTTGTATATCAAATATACAACAACATATACATGCAACCTTTACATACAAGCACGGAATATTCCAAGAATCTGCAATATACAACCACATTTTCACACTTGGAAATGAACCCAAATGCCACATACAAACCTTATATGCATACAAAGATGCATACAACTAATTTTTTACCATTTCTGAAGCTGATTGAACTTTCTCTCGGGTCCACCAATGTACATCTGCACTTGTACATTCAAAGACACATACAAGCGGCCATATACAAAGATACATGCATAAAAATGTGAAGGCTGACAGACTTAGAATTTTTTGGATTTAAATGAAAGGGCCTATGGATGAATGTTTGAAACCTAAACTTGTAGCAGGCACCAACAAATCCAATTGCAACTAGAAAATTAGTAATATCTTGCAAAAAGTTTGGAACTGTTTGACTTGTATGAGTATTATTATAGGGAAGGTAACAAGTTGGCATACCTCATGGCCAATCTAGCCTATGATCATGCTCATAATATATTAGAGATTGATATGAAAATAATCTATAATTTCCCAGAGGCTTGGGAGGTTATGAAATATGATCAATTATTGTCTCAATGACTCCTAAAATAAGAGGGGTTTTTGTATGCTAAAATTTTTATTGTTTTAATTGCAAGAAAGTGTGATAATTGATGGTATAATATAAATGTCGTTTCAAAAGGCCATCAATGTGTGTGAGAATGATGTTTAGTACAAATAATTCACTCCAAATAATCATAGAAATTACTACAAAGTCACGTCGTTGCATTCATTTGTAATGAATGGGACAAAGATTATTATTACAATGTGTGCCAAAAGATTGTTATTATTATTATTTATAATATAGGAGAGAGTTTTTATCATTCATTGCATTTTCCTTCTTGTAAAGACCCTAATCTTTAAAGTCATGGAGTATATGTAGAAGAATAAGACAATGTATTTTCCTATAAAAAAATGAGAATTTCCATAACATGGTAGATTTGATTCATATTTTTTCGCTAAAGTCTTCAAGATCAACTTTATATAAGTGGAGGTGCAAGAATTCATAGGCCACGAAATACTTTAGGATTCCCCATGTGTTTACTACTCTAAGGTTGTATCCCTCTTTTTGTCTAATGTGATGCATATATTGCAAGATGCTACTCTCTTAAGGAAATTGGCTTTGATTACATCCAAGATTATTTGATTTTGAGGAAAAATTAAATACTGCAATGGGGAATTTTATGATTTATTCAATGGGCTAACTTTAGTAGGAGGATTTTCACCCACATAGATATTCTTGAAAGAACCCTATTGTGATTTGTGTCTATAATGCAATTAAACATGACCTTCACAATAACTACATAATTACAGTGGAAAACTCTCTCTAGTTTCACTATAATGAAATTGGCTTTGAGACAATGGACAAAATTGTAGATTTATTTTCCAGATCTTTATTTTCTTATCAATCATCACCCACATCCACTAGTACTTGTAGATGTTTTAGTTCCCCTTTGTCAATGAAGGATAAAATATTAACTAGCCTAGGTATCTTATTCTAGATATAAATGTAAATGAACCTCCTCTATAGTTCTTGTTGGTTCAATTTAACGGTAATATTTGAATGGTCTAAATATAGACTATATATGTTTCTTTTGTTATCTTAATACTTACTATTGAGAGATTTGATAGTTGCTGATAACTTTGATCAATGTAACTAATGACTATTATTTCTATCCCTATTTTGTCATCTATGGGTCTACTATATGTAATTACTATTTTCTAATATAATACTAGTTTTAGGTGTGTGCACCTTTTGTTAAAAAAGAAAAAAACTAATTAACCTTTTGCACATTTCTCTACCACTTTGTTTAAAATAAATAAATTCAAACTTGCACAAGCCTCCAAGAAGGACCTTTTTTATCTCCACCCTCCACTTAAATTAAAATATTCTCTGCCCTTCATCTATCATAATCCTTGTCTTATTCATATGCACCTATACCAAGCCTCCATTTGTGAGCATCTCCATTACCCATGCAAATGGATCAATCTTATTCCTCCATCATTAGCTTCCTTTGAGACCAAATCTAAACCCTCTATGATCCTCTTCAAAAATCTATAAAACCCTTATCTCCCAAGAACTTTTTAATAGAACAAGGTGGAAACAAATCAATGTCATGCTATAGGATTCTTGAGAAACCACATTCTCCTTCTCAACAACAACCAATTTTCAGCACATCCAAGGCATCAAGATGTGTGTGGATAAGAATTTATTATCTTTTTATTTATTAATTTTCTATTCCTTTGCTCAATTTGAAGTGTTACTTAGGTTTGAGATTAGGTTCTTTAATTTCATTACATTGATCCTAGTTTGTCTCTCCTTGTAGTATACACAACTATAACTTTCAAAATATGAAATTAAATTATAAATTGATTGCCTTAACATCTATGAACACCATGACTTTCAAAATAGTAAATATTAACCATTGCACTAAATGTGAAAAAAATAATATAATAAATCAACAATGACTACTATATAATCCAAACACCAAAAAAATAAGAAATAAGACACAACAGAAGGATCACAATGAAGGTAATATAGAAGAATGAGAAAGGAAGCGCCAATGCAATATTCAATGAGTAAAAGTCTCCTCTTCTACAAGTTTAGGGCTCTAAACAAATTATGACATTTTTTTTTGTGTGTGTGTTGTGTTGGGTTCATCTTATTGAACATTATGAGATTTAAAGAAATAAAAATGCTTGGTCCTATAAGTTGAATTTGATTTTCCCATCCAAATTTCATAAAATTGTAATATAATTTGAGCATAATATGGTATAAGGCAAGTTCATCTATAAGAGTTCTATATAGCTTTTCTATCTTTGAGCCTTGACTTTAGTGATGTATATAGAGTTCATTTATAAAACAAGAGAATTTAACATTTTGCTAAATTATAGGCCAATAAAAATAGGATAATTTTCTTATTATTTTGGTGTGGTTGAGATCTAAAATTTCTATTGACTATTTGACCATATGACCAGATGATATTTAAGTATATGACCAGATGATATTTAAGTAATGTTGACTATAAGTGCCCAAATTCAAATGGGACTAAATGGTAAGTTTGACTATGATCAATATTCAACATATGTGTCTACATAGAATGAAAACATAAAAATTCAATTATCTATAAATATATATAAGGTAAAATGCTTATAAAAACATCTTAGGACTCTCCATGAGTTGCCTATGTTAGACTCATGTTGTTGACCATGTATGTGCCTTCACTTTGAATAAGGAATATTTTTCATTCACTTAATAGTGAGTTCACCTCTTCTCCATAGTGGATAATGCATCTTTGTCATTTTTTAAGTTAGGTCACATTCACCTTGAAAGTTCGTAGGCATTTTTTAATTATATTAAAAATTAATGTTGTTAATAAATAATGATATGACTCCAAGGATCATGGAGAGGGTAGACTTAGATGGCCCTCTTAGGTGGTAGGCAAAATTATTTGTTATTATTTAATCTCAAAAGTAATTTTGTAGTGGCATTTAAATCAAGAGTTGTATTTGGGAAGATATTGGAAATCAGGCAAAGATTAAGAGATGTAAGATGATGTAAGAGGGTCTTCTACAAATGGATCTTATGGAAGATTTAGACAATCTTTCAATTAAGTACCTAAGATTGGAATCATGGTCAATTTGACTATTATGGTAGAATCAATTATGTTTATTATGTGTAAGGTGGGTGTAAGGTGTGTAAGATGAGTTATGATACTATTCACCTAGTGGTTGATTGGTTGTGTTTAGTTGTGAGATTCCCCACATGATGCAGGTGGACACCTAGATTTGGGTGAGTGGTATTAGCCATTTGATTTGGAATACTATTTACAATATCTTATATTCATAGATCTCCTATAGATTGGTGCTTTGAGATGGTAGTACTATGAGATTGTTTTGCAAGTCATTCGAACACTATTATTCTTCTAGAATTTAGAAGGATAAGCAAATTGTATTGATGTAAGTACTTTCATGATTAATACAATATTGAGTTTCTTTGGGTTTTGATTTTATTCTCTCAAGGGTTTCTCCACAGACATTATGTTATGGTTTGCATTTGTTTTCAATGTTGATTTCCATTTGATCTTACAATCTTTCATGGTTTAGTAATATGGATGCACTAAAAGAACAACATTTCTCATTGATTATTCACCCTAGTTTCAACATTTGGTATCAGATCCATGGTTGGCTTGATTAGAGAGAGGGATGCCTCTTTAAAAGTGTTTGACTAGGATTTTTTTTGCAATGGGAGTTTCTTGTTCTTTACTTGTAGATTTAGATTTTAGGTAATAGAGATCATGGCTAGATCATCCCAGTCAGAGATTGAAAAGCTCAATGCCCTAGATGTTGAACTTTAGAAGATAAATATGGAGAATCTCTTGGAAGAAATAGATCAATAGATTGTGGTGAAGAATGAAAACAAACATAAAATGATGTCAAATGAAGATTGGGCAAAGCTTGAAAAAAATGTTCATGGCACTATACAATTGTGTTTATCTAATTCTATTCTTTTCAATGTTTCTAATGAAACTATTTTATATAAGTTGTGGAAAAGAATAAGAGAAGTTTACTAAACTAAGAGTCTTGTAAATGAGATTTTTTTGAAAAAAATTATATTCTCTAAAGATGAAAGATGGAAACTTGATTACAAAACATCTAAATATATTCAATCTAAGATTTCAATTTAGTTGTAGTCAATAGATGTGAATATAGGGGAAGAGGATAAATGTATTTCAATACTATGTTCATTACCTAAATTTTGGGATAGTCTAATTCTTGCACCTAGTGGTTCTCTGACATATATAAATATGGATGCTCTCATTGCTACCTTGTTCATAGAGGAAATGAGGAGAAATTCTATGGATGATGGATCTAAGGATGCATTGCATGTGTGAGGTAGATATAAAGATAAAGGTAAGTCTAAGCATAAAGGTGGTGAGGATAAGTCTAAAGATAGATCCAAGTCTAAGGGTAGATCTAAGACACTTGGTAATAGTAGATTGATATGTTGAAACTATAGAGAATTGGGGCATGTGAAAAAGAAATGTTGAAATAAGAAAATGAAGATCCCTCTACTAATAAATCCTCTAATGATGAAGCTATTGATGCTTTTATTATTTCTATTTAAAGTGAAATTTTGACGAAGAGGATTTCTTTGTGTTTAGGGTTGATTTTGCTAGTTTGTATAAATCCTCCTTTCACCTCTAAACATTCAAGGACTTCAGCCAAGTAGGAAGTCTATTATTAGGCCTTTAGTCACTTGGAACATAGGGGAAGATTGGAATTGTATGATTTTGTTGTTCAATTAAGCCCAATTATGCTCAAAACCCTAATTACATGAATTTGTGAACAAACAGACAAATTACAAAAAATGATCGCACACAGAGATATCAAATGACAATCAAATGCGTACTAGATTTCAAAGTTTAGAAAATGAAAAAGTTGGGGACTAATGAGCGGGTGCCCTAGTCCAGTACCATAACTTTTGTCAGGATCTAGGAATCTTGTCTACAACCTAAACCTATTGTTCTAGAGATTTTCCTATTATAGAATCTGGAGGACTAATGAGCGGGCACCCGAGTCCAAGTCCCTATTTTCTTCTCTGATCTATAATTCCAATAGTTTGTACTGCTCTCCTACAACTCCACTTTTTCTGCTTCTGCAACTTGTAAGCTGCAATCACAGAAAAATGGGTTGGGGTTTGTGGTGTTTAGAGGCTTGCCTTAGTCAAGCCTTGGAGAGACATTCAAGTCTTCTGAACATCGTTGTCAGATAAAGAGTCTGTATCCCTATGGGATAAAGGCAAAATCTAAATGATAAATGATTGGAAACACAATTGATATCACCTTGTAGTGAAGATCTCATTGAAGGGAGATGCACTTCATGCCATGAGGAGATGGATGGCAAATCTATAAATACAAACACAAGAACAACACAAATTCTGCTATGCAACACAATGAATGCCTAGAATCACTTTCACAAAAGTTCTTGAATCAAAAATTCCATCTAGTTTACAAATGAATGCCTAAACATGCTTATATATGCAACTACAAACATTCCTGCTAAGAATTTCGTAATTGAAACTTATCGTGTCAGCATAGGACCTAAATAATGGTCATAAACTAACACTCCAAAGTTGGCCCTAGCCTAAAATAGGGTAGGACTAGGGCGCGGGCACCCAAGTCCTCCCCCCCTATTTCAAGAAGGATTTATGCCAAGTGCACCACCTAGGTCCCATTCGCCATGAAACTTCAAGTTTTTCTCATTGGGATGTCAAATTAACATGAAAGATACTCTAAATGCATTCTAAAGACCTGGGAGCTAAACCTTAAGAGGGAAAATCCACCAAGGGGACATTTTTTGACGTAACATTTAGCCCCCATTTTAATGTATTTGTAAATGCAAGGTCAATACATGCATTAAAGTATGGTCAACAAACATAACAAACATGCCAAGCATGGAGAAGACATGCCAATCACAGAGAAGACAATAACAGGCATGCAAAACACAGAGAAGATAGTTAGAATCACGTAAAACATAGAGAAGATAGCATTGAAGACACACAAAACACAATGAATACAATGAATGCAGTGAAAGTGATGATTTTCTTTTTCTTTTTCTTTTTATATATATGAAATGCAGATGCAAGTACAAGGAAAGTAGACACACCACCCATAATGTAGGAGGGACTCATCACCACTGGTATTTAAGACTGCATGTGGGGAAACACACATGCAATACAAATCAAGCATGGCATACAAATCCCAAAGCATAGGAGGGACTCATCGCCACCAGTCTTTAAGACTATGCTTGGGAACAAACACACAATACACACACTTAGAAGGCATGGAGAAAACATGAAAAACAAGTGATGGAGTGTTCCTATTTCTAGGTTCATCACCATCTCAGGCACATTACAGGCACACACCAATGATTAGGCTTTGCCATAAAAATCACTAAAGACATGCTTAAGGGCTGAGTTAGTCACAAAACCACTCCCCACCTCGTGATGAGGACTTTTGAAAATGACAGGATGTGCACTCTTCAAGAAATACACCATCCCCTCCTTGCAATGAGGGATTAAAATAGAAAAGGGATGTGATATCCCCGCCTCATGATGAGGGCTTTAAATGATTTCAAAAAAATCTTAGAGTGTAGGAGGAACTCATCGCCACTAGTCTTTAAGACTGCACCTGAGAACGAGCACATTGCTAACATCTAGAACAAACAACTTACCTTATATATGCCCCACCTTAAGGTGGTTGATATCAGGTATCAATATCAAGCACGTTAAGGTAGGAAGAAAACACACAAGGGATCATGAACTCTTGCAAAGCCCATGCCCCCAAAGGTGACATGTACCTTACGATCACCAAATGTTCCTACAAACACATCCCTGCAAGAAAAGTGTTAGTGTCCATATAATCATGATAAACAACAATGCATATGATCAACCACATAAAGAACTAAGGAATGAAAGATTCAAGATAAAGTACATGGAGAAACAATATTGTTATGTTTTGTAAGTGCAATAAGACACCATCAAGATCACACGATAAAATGCACGGAGTGATTCTACTGGCCAAGCATTGGATAATATATCAACCCCATCATCATATAGGAACTAAGTCCAATTTTTGATTTCTCACTAAAGGGACACTAGGTCCGCATCAGTATAATGTGTTTTTCGTCATCTACCTACTAGATAGAAACACTGGAGGAAGGGAAACAATAAATCAAGAGAGGAGAAACAAGTGCCTTAGGGACAGTCATGTAGGAGGGTGCCCCCAAGTCACCATCTACAACACTATGTCCGTAAGACACAACACACAATATTGAAAATAGAGGAGAAGTGATATAGAAGAATGATGATACAAATAGAAGAAGGGTCACAACAAAGGTAGTCTCCTAGTATCCTAGACCTTACAAGAGAATCAAGGGTCATCCCAGGAGGCCTAAACAACACATAACACATCACAGGGAAACACATCATGAGAGATAAAGGGTTAGAAATACTTACCTGTAGTACCATCATATTAAATTTTATAACTTGCGAACCTCATGGAGAGGTATTTGATTAGGCTTTGCACGAAGGTCGAGTGGTTCTTGTGAGAGTCTTGTTTATTGTCAGAAAGTCCATGTAATGCTTGTTTCTCAGATTCTTGTGTAAGTGAGACCTTTTGTTGCTTGTGAGGAGGAAAACCAATATTAATTCAAATTGATGATAATCATCTTGTTCTTTTTCAATTTTTAGCCAACTTTCATTGTTGATTTGATCTACCATAGTGACAAGAATCATCTTGTACTATCTCACTCTTTTGATTTGTTATAGTTGTTTGTATTGGTTGTTCCATTTGTTTTTCTGATGCATTTTGGTTATCTCTTGATCCTTGTAAGGATAACGGAGGTGGAACCTCAGCATAGATTCATTTTCTACGTGGACGAGGTGGGTTATCCAACTTTTCCTTATCCACTTCTATTATACCCATGATGTTATCATATTCCAAATAATCATCATCATCTACTTCCACTAAACCATGTTCCATCATATTGTTATCAGTAAGCTTAGGGAAAGGATTAGTAAAGGTTTGTAAATTATGATTCAGGAGAGCAACTAACTTATTTCCATTATCATTCACACTCGATACCTGTATCACATTTGAGTTGATGAGGTCTTGTATTTCATGTTTAAGATGCATACATCATCTAGTATCATGTCCTTGTGTCTGATGAAAATGACAAAAGGCATTAGCATCAAAATAAGGTCCTTGAGGTATGTTAGGATCCAAAGGCTTAATCGGGGGAAGCTTCATAAGATTATTACTCACAGCTTGATTCATGATGGAATGGTAAAACTCAGATATCAGAGTAAACTTTCTTTGCTGATATGGTGTCTTCTTAAGATTAGTGATATAAGACACTTGAGAAAAGTTATTTGAATTCAGTCCATTAATCTTGATGAAACTTTTATTATTGTTCTTCTTAAAGTTGTTCTGCAATGGTCCACCTAAGAATTGGCCAACTTGAGCCGATGAGTTTTGGTTTTCATACTGACTAGATGAAAGTTGATAATCATGAAGGGTGGTGCATAAATGTTGAAAGGAGTTATACTTCATTAAGATTATCACGGATGTTAGGTTGTAGATTTGTAATAAACACCTTCTAAAAATCCTCATCTTTCATCTGATAATGAATTTGTGCATATATAGCTTGATACCAACTAAAAACTCAGTTAACTTCTCTTTCAGACCTTGTTTGTAATGAACTAAATCAATCAAGGAAACTTGAGGTCTAATGTTTGCTTGAAAATGTTGTAAAAATTGATCAACTAATTGTGAAAAAGAGTGTATTGAATTTGGAGGTAAAGAGAAAAACCATTCTAAAGTTGTATCTTTGAGAGATCGCAAGAAAAGTTGTGCTAACAAGTCCTCTTCAAAGTAGAAATCACTACACATAGCTGTGAATGCTGCCACATGAGTATTAGGATCACCTTTTCCACCATATTTTTCAAAGAGAGGAGTCTCAAACCTCTCAGGCATAGGAGTTCTCAAGATTGCATAAGATAGGGGATTATGGGCATGATAAGTTGGTATATTAGGTTGTGAAGAATTTTTCAAATTTGTCACTTTTTGTAGTAAAGCAGTCATGCCCTGTAGAAGTTGGTTTAAGATGGCATCATTGGGAGATGTGGTTTGCTGCGAGGAATTAGAACCAAAGTGAGGGAGTGATTGAGCCTGAGTAGTGATAAGCAGAGGCTATGAATAGGTCAATGGTGGTTGGACATAGTGATGGTGGAAGATGGTTGCGAATAGGTAATAGGTGGATGAGAATAAGTAGAATGGATAGGTGGTTGAGAACAATTATTCATAGAAGAGGTCCCCTTAGAAATCAATTTTTGATAATTAAATCCCATAGCTTTGTAATTTTGGGAATTAGTTCCATTAGATACTCCAATACCAGTGGTAACATTACTACAAGCATTTGCATTAGTTGCTAAAATTATTGATGTGAATGTAGATATTCCAGTAGTCGGTATAGGTGCCGATACTTGGGTATGAGATGGTGATGACATGTTTTTAATACCATTCACATATTCAATCACCATCATGACATTATTGTGTACAATATGTGTTAAACCTCGAATAACATCAATGCCATCTTGTCCTTTATCAATTCTCTTACATGGTGAATCACAGGAACAGCTTCTTCTGCTATTCTTTCAATTTCAACAAATGCTTGAAAGTCAGCTAACTCTTTATCAAGTTTTTTTATTTTCTCATTAGGTACATGTGCAACTACCTCAATAGTGTTATCGACATCATGAAATACTTGATCTTCCAGAGTGATTGTAGGAGGTATAATATCTTTCAGTTTCAACAAATGCATGAAAATCAACTAACTCTTTATCAAGTTTGTTTATTTTCTCATCAAGTAAATGTGCAACTACCTCAATAGTGTCATCGACATCATCAAATACTTGATCTTCCATAGTGGTTGTAGGAGGTATAATATCTTGCAAAATTTGTGTCTCTCCTTTTTGTAAAGAAGGTATTCAATGGATTTTCAAAGGTTGGGATGTCCAATTCTTCAAGAGCACTAGATCTCATGTGTCTTATACTTCTTCTTAAAGGGATATTTCTATTAGGGTAGTGAGTTATAATACTCATACAGAGGCATGCCACACTCAATGCACAAACTAATAGAACAAACCCTAAGAGAAAGATATGTTTAAGATCCAAAAATGCTTGATTTTTTCAACTTTTTTCAATACAAATAAGTGAAAAAAAGGGTGTTGTAAGGAAATTCATCAAGAGAATCAAGTAATATGTCTGATTAGTCCAATAAAGAAATAATATCCTTCACAACACACCTTTTATGCAAATCTAGAATGATGACAAGTCACAACCTAGTGAAAATACACTAAACTATGTGGTTTTTCACAAATGTTCAATGCAAAGACCCAATAAAAAGGGGTGTTGTAAATAATTTTAGGAGTTGAATTAGATTACATTAGTAATATAATCCACCTAAATCCATAAAATCTTTTACAACACGCTTGGAGTGCAAATCTAGGTCAAACCCTAGGGCAAATATAGCCAAAATATGTAATTTTTCACCAAAATTCAATGCAAAAGAGTATGACAAAGGGTGTTGTGAGAAAAATGATGATGGAAAGTAAATTATAATAGTAATAACAGCCACCTAATGCCAAAAAATCCATCACAACATGCTTATAGTGCCAATCAAGATCAAACCCTAGGGAAAATATAGCTAAAATATGCAATTTTTCACCAAATTTCCATTGTAAGAGCCCAATAAAAAGGTGTTGTAAATAATTTGTGGAGGGGAAGCATATAATAACCCTGATAACAACCAATTAGTGCAGAAAAATCCTTTACAAAATGCATATGGTGCAAATCTAAAGAGATGATAAGGCCAAATCTAGTGGAAAATTGAGGTTTTCAAACCCTAGGCATGAAATTTTGCAAGAAAACCACTATGATGAAACACTACAGTTAGAAATCAATCCTGATGAGTTTTTTTAAAAGGGTAGTAAAATCTAAAACAAGATTTTGACTACAAACCCTAGCTAATGCAAAACTAGGTTATATGGAAAAATGCACAATTTCAAGCAATTTTTATCAAATTAAGCATGGAAATGCAATCTAAATGAATGACGAATGAATAATTTCTATATTTTAAATCAGATCTGATCATAATGACATAAATTTATAGAAATTAAATGCAAACTAATTCAAATTATATGAAAATGCAAGCTAAAAATGCCAATTTTTTCAAAATTTCCCAAGGTTTCAATTTTTTTGTAATTTTTCAAATGCAATAAGATGAATAATGATATGAATAAATGAAATAAATGTAAATATGAAGCACAACACTTAGCAAGGTACAAAATTCATTAAAAACATGGGTTCACCAAAATATTTAAAGTGAAATTTTGATGAAGAGGATTTATTTGTGTTTAGGGTTGATTTTGCTAGTTTGTATAAATCCTCCTTTCACCTCTAAACATTCAAGGACTTTAGCCAACTAGGAAGTCTACTATCAGGCCTTCAGTCACTTGGAACATAGGGGAAGATTGGAATTGTATGATTTTGTTGTTCAATTAAGCCCAATTATGCTCAAAACCCTAATTACATGAATTCGTGAACAAAAGGATAAATTATGGAAAATGATCGCACACAGAGATATCAAATGAAAATCAAATGCGTACCGAATTTTGAAGATCAGAAAATGAAAAAGTCAGGGACTAATGAGCGGGCACCCTAGTCCAGTACCATAACTTTCACCAATATCTCTAGAATGGGTCACATTGGTGAAAATGGTATTAAAACCTTTATTCATAAACATATGGTTGATGGTTTATCTAGTTATTCTTCTGACTTTGAATTCTATGAACATCATGCATATGGAAAACAACATAGAGTTCCATTTAAATTTGGTAGTACTAGAGCTAAACATGTTTTGGAAGTAATTCATAATGATGTCTTTGATCATGTAGATGTTCCTTCCATTAGTAAATCTCAATACTTTGCTACATTTATTGATGATTTCTCTAGATATACATGGGTTTACTTTTTAAAGTACAAATCTATTGTATTTTCTATGTTTAAAGATTTTAAACCACTTGTCAAGAAACAAACACATAGGAAAGTAAAGGTTTTGAGATCAGATAATGGTGGTGGGTGTTGCTCTAGAGCTTTTGATGATTATTGTGGACATGTAGGGATTATTAGACAAATAACAACTCCATACACTCCACAACAAAATGGAGTAGAAGAATGGATGAAGATGACTTTGATGGATAGCTATAGAAGCATGCTAAGTAGTACTAAGCTTGAACCACATTTCTAGGTTGCAGCTATAGACATCGATTGTTATCTGATTAACAAATTTCTCACTTCTTCTCTAGTTGAAAAAACACCCAATGAGGTATGGATAGGTGAAAGGCCACTAGTTTCTCATTTAAGAGTTTTTGGCAGTGAGGCATATGTTCATGTTCATAAGGAGAAATGTTCTAAGCTTCATTTCAAATCTAACAAGTGTGTTTTTGTGGGTTATAGTGAGAACATTGAGGGTTATAAGCTTTGGGATTCTTTAGTATTGAAAATGGTATACTCCAATGATGTTATTTTCAAGGATTTACAAATGTTGAACAACCTCATGAAAAGCCTAAAACACTAGTGCATTTTTATAGTAAGAATGATACATAGAAAGAGCACATACAAAATAGCAATAGGATGGAGCAAATGATGAAGGAGATGGTTCAAATTTGATTTCCAATAAGGAACAATAAGAGCCTCTTTTTACACCTCTTAGAAGGTCCACTAGATAATGCAATCTAGTTGAAATGTATATCCCTTCTTATTATAGTTATGTATTTGATTTATTCTGTATTGATAATGAACTTAAATCTATAAAGGAAGCTTTATCTTTAGATGAGCATGAGTTTTGGTTAGAAGCCATGAAAGATGAAATAAAGGCTTTGGACAAATGTGAGACATGGAATCTAGTTGAGCTACCTAAGGGGAGGGAAGTCATTAGATGTAAATGGGTATTGAAAAATAAATTTGGAGTAGAAGGTAAGTTGGAGTGGTACAAGGCCTATTTAGTGGTTAAGGGTTACTCCTAAGTTGAGGGATTGGATTTTGGTGAGATATTTTCTCCTATGACTAAGATAACCTCTATTAGATTCCTTTTATCCATTATTGCCACTTTTGATTTAGAGGTAGAGAAAATAGATGTGAAAACTACATTTCTACATGGGAATCTTGATGAGGAAATTTTTATGAAATAGCCTAACAATTTTGTGGTGAAGGGATAGGAACACTTGGTTTATAGGTTGAAGCAATATTTGTATGGTTTAAAGTAGTCACTAAGAATGTGGTATCATAAATTTAGTGCATTTTCATTGGATCGTGACTTTTTAGAAGTAAGGTTGATCACTATGTCCATTTTAAACCAATTGATTATTTGATGCTAATCGGTGTCCTATATGTTGATGATATGCTATTTATTGGGAGTAATAATGTAATGATCAGGAAGAGTCAGTTATTTGGTACTTTTGATAAAGATTTAGGGTTTGCAAAATTTATTTTTGGTATGGAAATCCATAGGGGGTGCTGCCACAATAATGGGTTACACTTTCTGGGACATCTTGATTTTTGCTGAAATCACATAATTTTAGAAAATATAATGATTTAAGCCTTGAAAGGTTCTATTTAAAGGATTTTAATTAAAGAGAGTTTGATCAAACCCCCTTATATTCAAACCCCCTTGGATAGAACCCCGCTAGTTTTAAACCATAGCTATAATGGAGTCTCCTCTACACCTATCAAAATGCTGATAAAAAACTACTTTTGATTTACCTTTTGGGGGATCAAATGAATTCATTTAAAATTTATGTTTTGTAAGTATGTAGTCCTTATTATAAGCTTCCCAAAAAGTATAATTTTAAATATATTTAATTTGATTATTATATTTATTTTTCTGTTTCTTGTGAATGTAGGTTTTTCAATGAACATCAAGGTCTTTGTTTCACACATAAGAAAAATAAGGAAAATAGAAAAAAAAATCTAAAAAATACATGTCCTCTAGGTATTGATGTCCTTATTCTAACAAAAAAAATTGAATTCTGATACATACAAAAAAGTTATGTTGGACAAAATATGCCTATGTCTAAATTATAATTTGTTTGACTTCAAAACTTAATTAAAAAATATTCAACAAAACATTATGAAACCAAATGCATCATCTAGATATCGGTGTTACTAATCTAAATTCAAAAGAATCAGAATTTTATCCTTTGTAGAAAAAAAGTTATGTGCGATAGAATATACATCACTTTAAAAAATGTTGTTTATTATTAAAAACTAGTTATCAAAGGAGATGCAAAAAAATTTACAATTCAACTCCAATTTTTTTTTAAAAATATATTTAGAATCTACAGAAAAAATCTTGAACAAATCACTAGTTTGCATCATCTTCAAATTCCTAACGATTTAGCGGCTATAGGTGTCAGAAAGTGAATATTTATTTCAATGTCAAGTTTGGCCAAAAAGTGTAACCCATTATTATGGGATGACCCAGGGATCAGGTTAATAGGAATCTTTGGTTAAATCAAAAGTACAATGACACTATTTTGTAGCATTTTTCCATGCAATAATACAGAACAGTTAGTATTCCCTTACCATTTGGTACAAGGCTCCATCTAGAACAATGTCTTAAAATAGATGGTAAACTTGAATAAATGTATAAGGTTTTCTATGCCAATATTGTTGGAATCCTAATGTATGCCATAGTCTGCAGAAGACCTAATATTGCCCAAGCATTGGGAGTTCTAAGTAAGTTTATGTCAAACTGTGGTAAAGAACACTAGACTTATATAAAAGGTTTTTAGATATTATGAGGAACTTCTAACCATTGCATTTATTATTATGGGACTAATGTTGTGGGCTTGATGGTTGATTTACATGGCTTTGTTGATTATGATTGGGTTGGTGATTTAGATTGTAGGAGGACTACGAGTAGCTATGTCTTTACTTTGTTTGCTGGTACAATTAGTTGGATGAGAAAATTACAATTTATAATTTCACTATCCACTACAAAAGTAGAGTACATGGTTGTGACACATGCCCATAAGGAGGTAGTGTAGTTACATAGTTTGTGTTTAGGTATTGGATTTTAGTGTACACATGTTAGAATTGGTTGCAACAGTCAGAGTACCATCTATTTGGCTAAAAATCCAATGTATTGTGCTCACACGAAGCACATCGATGTTTAGCATCACTTTGTTTAGGAAATGGTTGAGGGTAGAAGACTCATATTATGAAAAATGGACACCTTGAAGAATGTTACAAATTCTTTCACTAATCCTGTGAGCACAAAGAAGTTTAGTTGGTACAGAGAGGCCATGGGTCTCTCCTCTTTGAGATATTGATTTATTATGTCCCTGATTATGTCATTGCAATGTGAATGTCAAGTGGGAGAATGTTGGGATTATATGTCATTCACCTTGTAAGTCCCTAAACATGTTTTAATTGAATTTAATTAAAGTTGTTAATAAACAATGTTATGTCTCTAAGGATCATGGAAAGGGTAGACTTGGATGCCCTCCTAGGTGGTAGGCAAAATTATTTGTTATTATTTATTCTCTCATATGTAAATATAGAGGCATTTATATTAGGAGTTACATTTGGGGAGATATTAGAAATAAAGAAAAGATCGAGAGTTGTAAGAGGATGTAAGATGATCTTTAACAAATGGATCTTCTGATAGATTTAGACAATCTTCCCATGGAGTGCTAAAGATTGGGATCTTTATCAGTTTGACCATTATGATGGAATCAATGATGTTTAGGATGCGTAGGGTGAATGTAAGGTATGTAAGAGGAGTTACATACTATTCAAGGTGGTTGATCGATTGTGGTGACTTGTGAGATTCCCCATCATGGAGGTGGATGCCTAGGTTTGGCTGAGTGGTATTAGCCACTAGTTTTGGAATATCATTCATGGTATCTTGTATCCATATCTCCTATATATTAGTGCCTTGAGATGGTAGTAGTATGAGATTATTTTGTAGGTTATTCAAGCACTGTTATGCTGCCAAAATTTATAGGGATACACAAATTGTATTGATGTAACTACCTTTAGGATTAATACAAGCTTGAGTCTCTTTGGATGTGGAGTTCTTTTAGCAAGGGTTTCTCCATGTAAACATTGTGTTATGGTTTGCATTTGCTCTCATTGTTGATTTCCGTTTCATCTTATGATCTATGAGGGTTTAGTAATCTAAATGCACTAAAAGAGTGTCACGTCTCAAACTTTCTAAACCCTTTGAACTCAGTTATATTTAGAATTATTAGATATTTTATTTATGATTATGTTATAAATAGGTAACTGTTGATGAAAAAAAAGTGAAATGTTATCATTCCTTTTTCAAGTATACAATTAGAAGTTATTAAATGATGAATATAGATGTTTATGGGATGCTTCATCTATGGATTTTTTGGTTACTAACCTATTAATCAGAAACTGAGTTGAATGAGCATAGGTATGTGTCGAAGGCAAGGGCTTGGTTAAAGTAGAGGCGATCTAGCTGTCTGGCAAGAATTGGATGAAGAAATCCTTGATACACACACACACAAGCACATAGCTGATACTCCATTTTGCATTTTGATTGTTTTCATGGAATGATTCCCATTGAGTTTTATTGTGTGGTGGTATGTTTGATGAAAATAATTAATTACTTATGTTAGAAATGTACCCTTCATAAAAATTATTATGCTTCTTTAAGATGTATAATTAAATGATTTGATTATTATATTCAATATTAAAGTGTCTTTTTATGAAATATGCTAAATTAAAATTGTATAAAATAAAAATGTATTTTATTGTTCATATATGTATATATGAAAATAAGTTTCCTTTTTGAATTTTCTTTAGATAACATCGAAGCTTTAAATAAAAAAAGAAAGAAAACAAAAAGAAAGAAGAAAAACAAAAAGAACTACATGCAAAAATTAGAGAAAAATTAAAAAAAATAGAAACAGACTAAAAATTAAATAGAGAAAAAGTCTTTAAAAGAAGAGATTCCTTTGAAGAAAAATATATAAGGAAGAAGAGGAAGTGATTGAGGGCAGAAAAAAAGGGAATAGAGAAGGAGCAGTAGCAAGAAGGAGACCAACAACAACACAAAGCCAAAGAGTAGCCTCTTGAGGATTGTGATGATTCCCAGGTATGCACCTAGTTATGAAAATAATTTATTGTTTGTGTTAAATTTGGTTGAAATCAATTTATCTAATATTTAAGAATTTTTTTATTCTGTGAATTCTCTTTTGCACAATCTATTTATTTTTGCCCTATTGTTAGAAAGGTTTGGATATGTAATCTGTCATGAGAACTATTGCATCACTAATAACTTCATTTTTATGAACTCAGTTTTTTTGAAATTTTTATATAAGGTGCAACACTCAGGTATTTAAATCATATACAAAAATCAGCGATACCTAGTTTGCCATTTTGTAGATATGTAATAATTAGTGACTATTTATCTCTTACCCATTTCATCTCTATTAAAATAGTCTGTTGTATCACTGATAACATCATTTTTACGAACTGGGTTTCTCTGAAACTTTTATATGAGGTGTGAAACTTAGCTATGTAAATCATATCCAAAAATTAGCCTTACCAAATTTATTTATTTGGAGATATGTATTAATTAGTTATTTTCTATCTCATCCATTTTACCTCTGTTAAATTAATTTTTGGAATATACTAGATGGATGAACCCTAGCCTACATCTATTATTTCATTCCCTGGATTGAATATATTTTACTCTTTTCACAATGGATTTATGTTAAAATTTTGTGTGATATATTATTGTCCTTACTGTTATTCCTGTCACCACATCTGTTATCCATGTTGCCTATATCTCATCGCCCTATGTATTCTTAATCTTTTCCTAATAAATGATCATCAGCCTCTCTGCTTAGTGTTGGCCTGATTTAAAATGGCTTGGTCATTCCTTTTATCAGCTTATGATGAACCCTGATCAGCCTGCTTTTCTTTTATCATTGATTACTACTTATTTTGGTTGGTGCTTTGTTAATGACTTCATTAGCTTCGATGTCAACCTTCGATTAATTCTTTTGACCTTCTTTGATCGGCCTTTGTGCTGATTAGATAAATAAATGATTTGATTGATATAAATACTTATACCTAATGACCTGATTTGTATTACAAATCAACCTATGTATTTCAATTGGTCTCTTGATGTCAAAAAGGGATGTAGATACCCATTCTCTATTCTTACAGCATACCAGTACTATTCAACTCTAATCTATCTTTCTATAGTTGCACTGTGTTTGTAGCGCTGATAAGTATATCATGAATTACCCCTCCAATGTTGCATTTTTGACATAAGATAATCCATGTAAACTTTTTGGTTATCATGTACCTTGCTATGTTGTTTCTGTTGCAGATTGTATTCATGTCTCAACTTTCTTTATTTCAGTAGTTGCATTCTTTCTTATGTTTCTGATTTTTGTAGCCTACTGTATCTCCTATAGCAGATAGTTGGGCTTCATAGTAACTAATGAGTCACCTATAAGTTGAATGTAACTGACTTATCTACTTGTGATAACATTAAGGAGTGTTTTCTATTAAAAAGTATGAACCTAAATTAACTAAATATGTGAATCCCTAATTCTTCTCATTCATAAATTTGATCATTATAGCATTATAAACCAACCTTGCTTGCTGATATAAATGCGTAGATCTAGTTATTTCTGTTATAATTGTGACTGCAATATAATGACCTATTTGTACATACAATATATATGTTTATCTACATGAAGACCTTCATGATCAATTGTGACATTAGTTCATTATTTAAATAGTGGAACTCTTGATTGATGTATAGTATGCTTATACCATCAAAAATTTTATTCTTGTTAAGTAAAAGTAGACTCACACTATCTTTTGCAAGAAAGTAACTAGTAAAATGCATGTGCTATTATGAATTGATTTTGCAATAATTTTGGCTTGTTTTTCTATTTGTATGTTGAGCTTACCTTCTAGGATAGGATGTCGAATGTGGGCTAACAGAGAATGTGATCTTCTTTTTTCAAGATCTACTAGTTTTGTATTTATACTTTGGCCAAAGCTATGTTTGTACCATTGAAATAGATGGATATTTAATGCCTAGTGATTAATATTGTTCTTTGCCACATCCTATTTGCAAGAAATATGATCATTCTAGATTAGAATACATATAGGCATCAGGCATGCATCAAGTGTTCCTTCCTTCCAATTATTCTGAGTTGCTAGGCGCTTCGTGTAGGGTTGGGTATTCCTCGAGGTAGGAAGAATTTTGGGGAGGTGTAGTGCTTCGTGGTTGGGTGGAAAAAGCACCTTAACCATGCTCTTGTCCTTCGTCTTGTAGAAGACCAGTGGGTTATGGTGACTGAAAATGGATATTTGTATAATTGATCATCATTATGTAATTTAGATAATTGATATATCATTGTATGGAATAATTGTATGGCTTGCTTAGCCAAGAGATGTAATTGTATTTTTCCTTGTGCTATTTTAGCATTTGCACTTGTAAGATTGTAAGATATAATAACATTCTGAATATCTCTGTTAATAGAAAGTTTCACCTTTCCATTTATAAGTTGAGAATTGTTTTACTTCTATATTTTTAGTAAGTGGAATTTGAGTACCTTGCATTTGGTATTAGAGCATGGTTCCAACATTGCGAGCTCTGGGGTGTTTGCATTGTTAGTTTGTTCAAGCATGTGTGGATCCTTGTGTGTTTGTTTGTTGTGAGTAGCATGTGCCCTCTATTGATATGTCTTCCTCGCATATGTGTGGCAACTAATACATTACTACGAGTTAGATAAACCCTGGTGTTTGCCAAGAAGTTGTTTATGTGTATTTTCCTTCTTGATGCCCTAAGTGCTTGGCATGAGTCTTTGCAGTGTGTGAGGGTGCTTCAGTGACCTTTGTAGGGTCATGTTTGTGCTTGCATAACAACCTATGATAGTGTAGTTATGAGGACCTTGTGAGAAAGTAAATACCATGTTCCAAGTGTGATCAAACTTGGTTTACTCTTTTAGGAGTTATGCATTGTATCTGAACAAGAGGATGTTTTGATCATATGATTAATATGTGAAGAATATTGTTGAACCTTTTTGTGTGCAAGAGTAGCATATTCTCATAATGCTTGCCTCTGTATAGTGACTGGTAATGCTTTCTTGAAATGCATATTGCATTGCCTTATTGAGAGCATGTCTCTGGGTATGGATTAATTATGTAGTTGTAAGATAGATAGTGGTGCATTGCATTGCTAGAATAGATCATTTGGGTCATGACTTATATTCCTAGATTGCATTCCTCCCTAGGATTCATGTGGGAACCTGGGTGTAATTATTTCATTGCATTACTTGAAGAGTTAAAGAGAAAAAGGGGTTGTGAAAAGGGTCATTTGCATATTCCTTGTGATGTTTGAGGTGTTAGAATCTTGAGTGAATTAGGAAACCCTACATTTTGTGACCTGAGAAGTGATTTTCCCGTCCCTTAGTATGCATTTAGTATGCTTGTCATCATGTTGTGGAGAAGTTTAGCATCATGTGAAAGGAACATTGGGTAATTTATTGGCCCCAACCTAATCCTCCCTTGTGTTTTAATTTATGTTATCTTATCCATACACTTGGTAAATCATTGTTTGGTAAGAATTATTAACCAGTGCCATTTGGAGAGATTGATGTGCTTAGATATCTTGGTTGTGAACCTAATTTTGTCCTAGTTTAATCTTGATTGCTGGTTGATTTCTAGTGGATGATTGTGTGTCTTTACATAGAGATTGTAAGCAACTTTTGGTTGCTTGGCATCATTGAGTGATGTTCATGTGGATAAGTAGAAATAATCTTAATGATGGTATAAATGTGATTGGAGTCTTGGAAGATTTGTTTGTTTGATGTGATTGAGTGTATCCTCTTACTCACCTCTGATCAAGGTGTAGTGTAGCATTGTGCTCCCTCTCTAGTGGCTAGAATTAGTCACATAGTTCATGTAATGTGGAACTTTTGAACTTTAATACTTTATTTTATTTGACTTTCATAAATTTTCTAAATATTGTATGGGCCAGCATTGAATTTTATTTTTTATTTATGAATATGTATAGCCATCAAAATCTGATATTTATTATCTTGTGACCTTTATAGTCATGTTTGATTTACTGTTGAAATTGAGCTCATTTTATGTCTTATTGTTAAAAATTGGCTTTTCTTCCACTTTGATATTTTTTTATTTATTTTATTATAGATGGCTATGCTTGAATGTTTTAATTTCTAGTCATGTATCATGTTATGTTCTCTATCATGTCCATCATGGGCCTCTGATGGATTGTATAATGGAGTAGACTGCGGAGAATATACTAGCTCTTATTGTGTGTGTTACTAAGAACTATATTAAATTATTTCGTTTGTTGATAAATGCAAGCGAATATTGTGTGAAATGTTGAGTAATGGTTTTGTGTTTCTATGAATCACTTGATGAGAAATGTATTCTTGTATGAGGCTATGAGCTTAAATGTGGATTCATGACTATGTAGAGAACTCGTTTGGATTGAGTCTTGCTTTTAGTAAGTGTAATTGGCTGAATGTTGGCTTAGTCTACCAACTTTGGTTGTTCTTGCTTGTCTCATTCCTATTGGTCTTGAACGTGATGCTATGCCCAAGTTAGTGTTCAGCATTGGCAGAATTTATGATGTGGTGTCTATTGTATGTAAATTACATAATTACCCTCATGTTTTGGCATAGCTTAGGGTATGATGGAGCCTTAGTTAGTGCATGAGGATGTAATGTATATATATATTTATGGTATTATAGTTGTCATTTTTCTCTTGTTGAGTTTCCAACCTTGGAAATTGAGTTGCTTCAGAGTTTCTTCTTAGTAGTTGGAGGTTTCCTAGCTTGATGCTGGATGGGATAAGTTGTTGTCCTTTGTATTCCATTTTATGGATACTTGGTACTAGGTCATGAAGAAGCCTTTTGTTTTCTAGATGATAATGAATTCATGATTGAGCTGTGTTTTGTGACCTTTTGGTCTAGCTTAGTTAAGAGAAAATGGTGGTATATGGTGGAGTAGTCTTGCTCCTTTCTAGTATGTTGTTGCCATCTTATATATGCTCCTAGTGAGTAGCAGGTTGTTGAGCCTTGATTTATAGAAGTGTTTATGCTATTAGAGAGTGTGGTTAGATTTTTCCCTCTAGGAATCTACTTGGTTGATCCTAGTTTTGGTCTAGTGTAGAGCTAGACTGTTAAAGAAACCCTCTCTTTCAAGAGTGGAGCGTGAGGAAGTATCTCATGTGGGGAAACCATGTCTAGAGTAGAGACATGTGGTAGCAATGCCTATAACCTTTTGAGTTTGCTTTCTTGACCCTTGAATTCTTTTATTGTGGGTAGTGCCTGAGGAAGAATTGTTGAAATAATAATCTTTTGTTGCAATTTTCCTTGAGAGTGGATTGATGGAAGCAGGTTGTCATTGATGTCAAAAAGGTATTGAGGGTGTTGAGTTGTCTATCATTGATGGTCTGGAGTTGTTGCTTCATGATAGGAGTTCACAAAGGTTGAAATATAATCATAGTGTTTTATGTTGATTGTCATGCTCTCAATCAACATGACTTAATCATGCATTGTCTTTTCATGTGTTGAAATTTCTCATGGCTCAGAGTGATCTGCATTGTCTTCATCCCATCAAGGTTGCCTTGTATTTGATAATCAGGTACAGGAAGGTTCATAATGTCTTCTTGATTATGGTTTAGCTTCACTATGTGTATGTTGTTGTTGGTGTGGTAATGATCAGGTGAAGTGGAATCCACACATGCATGTTCAAGACATATCATTGTATTTGGTGCTTCTCAGGATGTTTTCAAGATAAGAGAGCAAGATGTTTAGTGTTGTTCAATAAAAGAGGTTACATGAGCAAAATGTTTAGTGATATATGACTTGGTGTTGTCATAAGAGTTAGTCATCTTCTTGTTCAAGTATGCCTACATGATGATTTCAATGTTGAGATGGCATAATGGTTGTGTGAGAGGAGTAAAATTACAGAATCTTTATTCACCATGCTTCATGAGTTGTTTGCTACAAAGGTGATGTTGATTGTGTTCTCATAAGATCTTTATGACAATGTTCACATGCTTTGGTATTCATACATTAAGGGACTTTCATGAGTCAGAGTTATATTGTGGCGTGATCAAAGGTATTTAATCAAGTTTAAATCACTTAAACCATAACACATCTTCTATGCCCTTTGATGCCCTTCATATAAATTTTGCCTTTTTTGTTTTATTTTGGTGGTGACTTATGATTGAAGGTCAAATCACTTAATTGACCTGTTAGAGGGGTTTTAAAATATGGTATGACCGGTCCCCACAAAAAGCAATCAAAAGATTAGTGGTTTGAATGCCATATAAATGGCTTTATTTTGATTTTAAAAAAAAAACTTTTCAACTCCCATTTTTGGCGGCCACTTATAAGGAGTTTAAAATATTTTTTATGAGTTGTTTTTTAAGGCTATCTTTTAGCCTTCTAAATAGGGGATGTAGCTTGATTCAAGACAGATTTTTTGGAATTTTTTTTGAAGATTTTATTCTTTTTTAAAAAAACTTTCCCTCATGGCAAATGGAGATAAAAAGAGAGTTTTTTTAAGAGTTGATTTCTTTGTGAAAGAAATTTATAGGTTTTTTTTCTTTTCTCATAAAGATGAGAAAATAAAATATCAAAGCATGGAAGCCTTTTAGAAGAAATTTGCAGAGATTGTTTTATGGGGAATTTGAATGGATTTTGAAAATAAAAAGAGGGGACATCATTCATGTTTTTGTTTATGGAGGGTAGCTAAAAGAATGAAGTTTTATTGGAAGAAATTTTTTTTTGAAAATTTTTTTGTGAATGTTTTCATGGATATCATTTTGGAGAAGATCAACAGGTTTGATATCAAGGGCTATTTTTCAGATGGTGGAGATGATTTTATTGAAGAAAAATATGAAAGGATTTTTGGAGATGAACTGAGACATTATTTATGCAAAAAAAATGATTTCTAACTCTTATTTTTGTAGATTGAAGATTTGTGGAAAATGAAATATGAAGAGATTTATTTGTAGTAAATAGAAGACATTATATAGAATTATTTTATTCTTGAAATGGGGCAGATAGAAAATTGAAGAAGTGTAATTGAAAGGTCATCTCATTTATAATGGTTTTGCAGATGCATTGTTTGGTAGAGTTGCTGTGCAGATCAATGATGAAGATAATTTGATGATACAGTTGTAATGGATGTGAACCAATATGAAGACAGCTTGTATGACATAGATTGATTCAAATCAAGTATGAAGACAATATGCAATTGAATGTGCAGAGATAATCTAAATTAGGTGAAATGATTGAGCATCAGATGCAGGTTGAAGACATACACGTGGAGAAATTACAAATGGAGTTTGTATAATGCAAAGATGGGATAAGAATTGAATGGAAATATAGTAACCCTCTAATTTTGTTTATCTCTTCTAATGGTGATTGTGTTTGCTAGTGAGGCACAACATGCCAGTGAGGCTTGTAGGTTAGTGAGACCTTATATTTGTCAGTGAGACACATATTGTAGCTAGTGAGGCTTGCCTAGTCAGTGAGACCTATATGTAACCAATGAGGCATGTTTTTTAGTTAAGACAGTGAGGTAATTTTGGAGTGGTTTTTCTACCCCAGGATGGTTTTCCACTCGTGCAAAAATTTGTGTTATGATTCATGTTGTTTTCATCTGTATGTGTGTATGTCAATATTTTACTCATGAGTTTTTGTTCACTCCTTTCATTCTCAGTTATGTGCATATGTGTAACAAATCAATGATATATTTCTCCCTTTGTGTCTTGAAAGTTAAAGTTTGCAAAAAGGTTTCAAATTTTATACAACACTGATTCACCCCTCCCCTCTTAGTGTTGATTGTATTCCTACATGGATATGGTAGCTTTGTGAGCCTCCTTAGACTTAGTTAAGAGCTTGAGAGGTTAAGTTTTATGGACTAAAACTTGCTTGTGATCTGTTGCAGTTTTTGGGCTAGAGACCCTTCTCATTGCAGTGATAGTTGGAGGAAGTGGTGTAGTCTTAGAGGAGTTGTATGCACGATGGTTGGTTTTGATCTAGTTGGTGTACCTTTGGAGATTTGCTTTGATATTAGAGATCTTGACCTAGTGTTGGCTAGGAGAATCGATTTCTTGAAATTATGTTATGATATCTATGTGATTGCATGTGCATTATGATGATTAATTCATGCTTATATGTGTCTATGATGAACTAATATTTGCCTCGTTTGGTGTGCTTTGGTGGTGAGATTATTTTTCCTTATAACTTCATTATTGTGATGGTATTTTGATTATGCTCTAACAAGAGTACCATATGTTACTTGTATATAATTGGATGGTAGTTGTACCATGTGTCAGTTATATGCTTTGAATTGGTAGTTGGGCCAAGTGTATTGGTTGTATTGATTGACATGCTTTATCAGACCTAGAAGTGGCACGTGTAGAGCCCACTCAAATTCTTGATATATGAAAAGGGCATTAATAAGATACTTTTATTATCACAGTACGTGTGTAGTAAATGTGTAATAACAATATTGCTCAGTACAAGATTGAGTAGGACCAATATTCTATGGACAGTGCCACATGGGAGGGTGCTAATGAGATAGATAGATCTTTTCCTCATTTGATAATTTAGAAGAAACTCTTTTAATTTGCATAATTATGATAGTTTGTGGTTACATTGATATTAGTTGTGAGAAACAATAATATTTCAGCATTTGTGTAATAAGACATTGAGACGATGTCTCTTCCTAGTGGGGAAGGATGTCATGTCTCAAACTTTCTAAACCCTCTAAACTCAGTTATATTTAGAATTATTAGATATTTTATTTGTGATTATGTTATAAATAGGTAATTGTTGATGAATAAAAAGTGAAACATTATCATTCATTTTTCAAGTATACAATTAGAAGTTATTAAATGATGAATATAGATGTTTATGAGATGCTTTAGCTATGGATTTTTTGGTTACTAATCTATTAATCAGAAATTGAGTTGAATGAGTGTAGGTATGTGTCGAAGGAAAAGGCTTGGTTAAGGTAGAGGCATATAGCCGCCCAACAACAATTGGAAGGAGAAAACCTTTATGCACGTACACACAAGCATGCAGCTGATACTACATTTTGCATTTTGATTATTTTCATGGAATGATTCCCATTGAGTTTTATTGTGTGGTGGTGTGTTTGATGAAAATAAGTAATTACTTATGTTAGAAATGTACCCTTCATAAAAATTATTATGCTTCTTTAAGATGTATAATTAAACATGATTTGATTATTATATTCAATATTAAAGTGTCTTTTTATGAAATATGCTAAATTAAAATTGTATAAAATAAAAATGTATTTTATTGTTAATATATGTATATATGAAAATAAGTTTCCTTTTTGAATTTTCTTTAGATAACATCAAAGCTTTAAATAAAAAAAGAAAGAAAACAAAAGAAAGAAGAAAAACAAAAAGAACTACATGCAAAAATCAGAGAAAAATAAAAAAATGGACCAAAAATTAAAACAGAGAAAAAGTCTTTAAAAGAGGAGATTCCTTTGAAGAAAAATATATAAGGAAGAAGAGGAAGCGATTGCAGGCAGAAAAAAGAGAATAGAGAAGTAGTAGTAGCAAGGAGGAGACCAGCAGCGACACGAAGCCAAAGAGCAGCCTCTTGAGGATTACGATGATTCCCTACTATGCACCTAGTTATGAAAAAAAATTATTGTTTGTGTTAAATTTGATTGAAATCAATTTATCTAATATTTAAGAATTGTTTTATTTTGTGAATTCTCTTTTGCACAATCTATTTATTTTTGCCCTGTTGTTAGAAAGGTGTCGATATGTAATATGTCATGAGAACTATTGCATCATCAATAACTTTATTTTTACGAACTATGTTTTTTTGAAAATTTTATATAAGGTGCGCCACTTAGGTATTTAAATCATATACAAAAATTAGCCATACCTAGTTTGTCATTTTGTAGATGTATGTAATAATTAGTGACTATTTATCTCTTACCCATTTCATCTCTATTAAAACAGTCTGTTGCATCACCGATAACTTCATTTTTATGAACTAAGTTTATCTAAAACTTTTAAATGAGGTGTGAAACCTAGTTATGTAAATCATATCCAAAAATTAGCCTTACCCAGTTTGTCAATTTAGAGATATGTATTAATTAGTGACTGTCTATCTCTTATCCATTTTGCCTCTGTTAAATTAATTTCTGGAATATACTAGATGGATGAACCCTAGTCTACATCTATTAATTCATTCCTTGGATTGATTATCTTTTACTCTTTTCATAATGGATTTATGTTAAAAGCTTGTGCGATATATTGTTGGACCCTTACTGTTATTCTCGTTGCTGCATCTGTTATCCATGTCACCTATATCTCATCGCCCTATGTATTCTTAATCTTTGCCTGATAAATGATCATCAGCCACTTTGCTTTCTGTCAGCCTGATTTAAAATGGCTTAATCATTCCTTTTATCGGTTTATGATGAACCCTTATTTGTCTTCTTTTCTTTTATCATTGATTACTACTTATTTTGGCTGGTGCTTTGTTAATGACTTCATTGGTTTTGATGTCAACCTTCAAATAATTCTTTTGACCTTCTTTGATCGGCCTGTGTGCTGACTTGATAAATAAATTATTTGATTGATATAAATACTTATACCTAATGACCAGATTTGTATTACATAACCTATGTATTTCAATTGGTCTCTTGATGTCAAAAAGGTATGTAGATACCCATTCTCTATTCTTGCAGCATACCAGTACTATTAAACTCTAATCTATCTTTCTGTAGTTGCACTATGTGTCTGTAGCGCTGATAAGTATATCATGAATTGCCCCTCCAATGTTGTATTTTTGACATAAGATAATCCCTATAAAATTTTTGGTTATCTTATAGCTTGCTGTATTGTTTCTATTGCAGACTGTATTCCTATCTCAACTTTCTTTATTTTGGTAGTTGTGTTCTTTCATCTATTTCTGATTTCTATAGCCTACTGTATCTCCTGTGGTAGATAGTTGGGCTTTGTAGTAACTAATGAGTCACCTATAAGTTGAATGTAACTGACTTATCTACTTGTGAGAACATTAAGAAGTGATTTCTATTAAAAAATATGAACCTGAAATTAACTAAATATGTGAATCCCTAATTCTTCTCATTCATAAATTTGATCATTATAGCATTATAAACCAACCTTGCTTGTTGATATAAATACGTAGATCTAGTTATTCCTATTATAATTGTGATTGTAATATAATGACCTATTTATACATACAATATATATGTTTATCTACATGAAGACCTTCATGATCAATTCTGACATTAGTTCATTATTTAAATAGCGGAACTCTTGATTGATGTATAGTATGCTTGTACCATCATAATTTTCATTCTTGTTAAGTAAAAGCAAACTCACACTATCTTTTGCAAGAAAGTAACTAGTAAAATGCATGTGCTATTATGAATTGATTTTGCAATAGATTTGGCTTGTTTTTCTATAAGTATGTTGAGCTTACCTTCCAGGATAGGATGCTGAATGTGGACTAATAGAGAAGGTGATCGTCTTTTTCAAGATCTACCAATTTTGTATTTATGCTTTGGCCAAAGCTATGTTTGTACCAATGAAATAGATGGATATTTAATGCCTAGTGATTAATATTGTTCTCTGCCACATCTTGTTTGTAGGAAATATGATCATTCTAGATTAGAATGCATATAGGCATCGAGCATGCATCGAGTGTTCCCTCCTACCAATTACTTCGAGTTGCTAGGCGCTTCGTGCAGGGTCGGGTATTCTTCAAGGTAAGAAGAATTTTGGGGAAGTGTAGTGCTTCGTGGTTGGGTGGAAAAAACACCTTAACTATGCTCTTATCCTTCATCTTACAGAAGACCAATGGGTTATGGCGGCTGAAGATGGATATTTGTATAATTGATATATCATTGTATGGAATAATTGTATGGCTTGCTTAGCCAAGAGATGTAATTGTATTTTTCCTTGTGCTATTTTAGCATTTGCACTTGTAAGATTGTAAGATATCATAACATTCTGAATATCTCTATTAATATAAAGTTTCACCTTTCCACTTATATGTTGAGAATTGTTGTACTTCTGTATTTTTAGTAAGTGCAATTTGAGTACCTTACAAAGAACAACATTTCTCATTGATTGTTTCACCCTGTTTTCAATACTTGTGAAAAACTTGATGTTCGCAATGAAATGAGAAAATGATAAATATGGAATATAACTACTTCCCACATTAAATATAAATGCTTTATTGTTAATTTATTATCTATTTCTAATAAAAGCATAATGATCATAAAACTATTGTTGTGCCCATTAAACCTATAAATCCAATTGCTAGTATACAATATAATATAATATTCCTACTTGATACATTGTATTCCTTGTTATACTATAAACTAGCACTTGCACCCATGAGAGTTTCAAGGAATACACCAATAGGAACAATCGACGAGTTTAGAAAAATTTTCAGCATAACTTTTTTTTTATGGCGTGAGACAATTCCTAGCACTATAATGCTCACATATAAAAGCCTATTGGCTAAATATAATATAATATTCATGCTTTGACACACTACCAAATATTTGATACATTGTATTCATCGTTATAATAACGACTTCTTGCATTAAAACATACATATCTTATTGTTAATTATATCATCTATTTTAATAAAAGTTCACTATGATCACAAAACTATCCATATACTATAATTCTAAATATGAGTACAAAATATTCTTACTTGATACATTATATTCCTTATTATATTTATAAAATATAATATAATATTCATACTTTGACAAACTAACAAAATATTTAATACATTATATTCCATATAAAATTATACAATATAATATTCATTATAGACATGATATTTCCACATTCCATGATTTTTCCACAGTCCATGAATGTAGATTCTGCAATAATATTTGATACATTGTATTCCTTGAAATATTATAAAACAAAACCACCGACTTTATAAAATTTTCCTTTCCCTACTAGACAAGCGACCGTAAATTTTCCACAAGGATGATGGATGAAGTCAACTTGATTAAACTGTGAGATCTCATAAAATATTTATTTTATCAGACATCTCGTCAAATGAAAGTGACTACGTAACTTGATAATAGTACCTAATAATGAGAACACATTGAAAATGCTTCGGATAATGTCAGCGTATGAAGTACAAGTGGTGCATTGTTTGTTCAAATTCGACTTATTTCTGATTCATCCCACAAAGTGGGTAAACAACTCACAAACAATGCATCGGAAAAGTTTGGGGAGACGGTCCCATAGTGATCTAGAAATTGATAAAGTGGGACCTATTATTACTTATTTAGAAAATTAAAATATAATATATGTTTATTAATTATTTAATTATAAATTATAAAATTTAAATATTTATTATAATGAATGTAATTGTTGTTTGGTTTCAAAATGTTTAATAGATAAAATATATTTTATCCAAATAGGTGGGAGAGTTTAAATATATAAAAACTCATTGTCAAGCTTATGATATGACATAAATTGTACATAACCTTTTTCTCCAAAATTGACATGACATATGTTATTATAAAGTGTAAATATAAAATAGTTGAATATATAAATTTTTTATATCTAATCAAAACAGATTACATAAATAAACAAGTGTCATTTCCCTGTCATGGAGTTTGCCTTTGAAATATTGCAACAATAAACTATTGTTTTATAATAGAATTTGTTTTCCCTATAATAATTTCAACTTTTAACTTTAACTTTCCATTGCTATAGTGTATTATGTCAATTAATATGTAACTTAAACTAGTAAAGATGTCTTAAATACATATGTATAAAAAGCATCGAGAAATATAGTCTTGAGAAATATTAGTTTTGAATTATTTTATTTACTTAAGGGTTATTTTATTGACTATAATAATTGTATTGTATTTTAAATTTAGAACTATTAAGAAATATTTTATTTTACTTTACAACTATTTAAGAATGATTTTATTTTATTTACGTTCTTAACTCAATAGTTAATTTGGTTAAAGCTTGGGCTATGCTGTGGGGTATGAAGGAAGCTTTAAGTAATCGTTGGGATCAAATCCAAGTCGAGGGTGATTCCAAGTTGGTTATAAACTTTATGACTAGTTGTGCAAGTAGCAATTGGTTGTTGAACAACATTCTTTCGGAAGCCAAGGTGTTATCTGAAAGTTTTAGTGGTATTGCCTTCAAACACATAAAAAGGGAAGGTAACTTTTGTTGCACATTGGGCTGCTAATTTTGGGGTTGGGATGAGGAAAAGGGAATGAAAGATCAATAGGGAATGAAAAGAGAATTGGCCATTTAGGAGGCCTTAGCTCTGATTCAAAAGGATTTGGGAAGAAATTGACCTGATAATGGGATGGAGGGCTGAAGGTAATATTATACTAATTGGAGTCAAGGATGGTAACTAGACTGACATTAAGTGTTTCATAAGCATTTATGCACGCTCTTTGCTGATGGCGTGGTATGTTTCAGTAATGATGGTTGTGGGATGGCATATTTTTTCTTGGAGGTGGGTGTTGTCACACCTTAAATTTTGATTATGTTTTACTTTTTATTTGTACGTAATTAATAGTTAGTTGTTTATGAATTAATGATTTGATGTTATGTGAAAATGTCAGGATAAATCAATGATATCATGATCTTATGTTTATATGATTAGAATTAGACATGTGATTACAAGATGCCATGATTATTTATTCATAAGGTATATGAATTGACTAACGATGCACTAATCCCAGTTTGGTATTGTAAGTTGTAACTAGGGAACATGTTTTTCCACCCTCTGAGAAAGAGAGGGAAAGCATCATTAGAGAGAAGAGAGTAGATGTATGGATACGAATAGACTGTTGCCATATAAGTCTCATGCATTCACAGTTTAGTGAAACTTCATCAAGTTGGTAAGTTGTGTTTGACCAATTGGTCTAAGTTTGGTTAAATTGACTCGACAAATCATTAATTGTCAACTAGATCTATTAAGCTTAGGTTTGTCGAAAACTAAGTCAGGATAGTATGACCGTCGAGAAGGAAATGGTCGAAAGTCATTATTTCTTTGTGTATTAAAGTAATATAGATTATATTACAAGAGCAAATAAATACTAGTAGATAAACTATTTTATTTTTTAGCAATTCCTGATTGGAATTCTATCATGTTATTTTGTTTATTTTATCGTTTACGCAAGTTAGAGAGGGGGAGAATACCTCGACCCCATTCTTGTATCATATCGAGAGTTAGAAACAACATAAGGATACGTTGTATGCACCAATATTATGTTGTTATATATAGATATTTATTTAGTATGAATTATTAGTTTGAACTTACTATTTTATTGTCGATTAGCTTCTTATGAGTATGCGGTTAAGTTGCAAATTAAACACAAACCACTATGTGCTCTTATGGCACTTTAACTCTTTTTTTCTCCATGTTAGATATGGAGAGTATGGAGAAGCTATCTACTGGTTTGGAGTGGTCATAATGACCACTTACTCCACAATCTTCTACATATCTTTTGAGAGTGGTAAAAGGCATAAAATCAGGAAGGATCTCCACCAGTATGGGGAGAGAAAATCCTTGAAAAAGTCTATATTATCAAAGCATAGGGATGTGTTGGGGGGACTATTTGGTGAGCGACTCCAAGTGAATAGAGAAAGGGAAGGACTGTGTTTGTCACAAAGCTATATATTGTGCAAGAGTTCGTGGGGGCACGGGATTGGTGAAACTCAAGAGAGCTCTATTATCATTATACTAGGTTGAGACAGAGAGAGTGAGCTATGTTGTCTTATAGAATCTTGCATGAGAGAGAGAGAGATGTATCATTCGCAGAGGGTAACAAACATGGTGGAAGTGATATGATAGCTCAAATGGCAGTGGTTGAAGAAAGTAACTAACTTATGTTTTGAATAACTATCGAAGTATAGAGGTAAGGATATCTCTTATACATAACTCATTACATTTTAAAACTACAATATTTCTATTCTATGTAAACATTAAATATAGGATGAAATCATAGAATGCTTGTTATAGTTGAGCATGAATTTGTGATAGTGATAATGTCTTCAAATAGAAGTTAGAACTGCAGAAGATAAATGTTAGAATGTTTTTGTTTATCAACAGAGATACTAGGTAGTTAACTCTTTTTCATGCCATCATTGTATCTTTGAATTCATAGAGTAAATAGGTAGTAAACTAGTTGTTTGATAGACACTGAATATGGCAAAGGTTTTGAATAATTTTATTAATTCAGAGGGTTTTGGTCTGTCAATAGTTATCTCTTACCTATATATACATTCGAGAAAACATAGGATGCAATTGATGTCATAAAACAATAAATTTTTTGTAGAATCTAGCTTATAGATTGTAAAAACTGAACCTCTCGAGAACTCTGTTTTAGACTTTGGAGTCGAGACGAGTAAGTTTAGATAGAGATGGATTTATACCCCATAATGTTTTATGTATATAAGTATTATTGTTTTCAATCAAAAGGATTTTGTGATAGCTATTCACTTATTTTAGAGCATATAGAAATGATATAGATATCATTAGAAACACCTAAGGATAGTGATATATTATCACATATGCATTCTACAACCATGATAAGTATTTTCATTATATTCAAGGATGTTTTACATGAGTTCACAACCTATTCTATAATGAAAGTCGGTGGACTTTGGAACACCAAGAGATCAAGGATATTGTATTATTATTTTTGTAGACTTAAAGCTATTTAGATTAAAAGATCAAACTTAGTCAAGGTTACTTATGATAATGATAGTATTCATCAAGATCTTGTATGAATGAGGGTAAACCTCATGTTCTATGTTTATATGTGATATGAGAAATGTGAATTCAAATAATGCCAGGTGTAGACTAGTGGTTATTATATTCATGTTATATTATTATAACTTATTATCTTTGGAAAACAAGGGTATTTTGATATTTCAATGTATTGGGTTAGAGAAGTTAAAACCCTAGAATCAACCTAGGAGGGTTTAAAAAAATTAAAACTCTTAAGTCAGTTATGACATTATTTTTGTATATTATGGTTGATAGTGAATGGTTGAAAAATCATAGATCAAGACAGTATAATTTAGGAAGAGTCTAAAAAGCACTTTGTTAAATTTTAAATGATTTCTTGCTAGAGTCGAGACTTGTTATATTACACAAGAGTGCTTAATATTTGGGTCATTAAGTAGAATGATGGGAAGTCATAGACCCTGGTATTTGCAAGTATGCAACAAGGGACTCCCTGAAGAGTTAAAATTACCTAAACCTACATATTGCATGTATATCCGAGATTAAGGATTAGATTCTAAGTCAGATTGACTAGGATTTGAGTTTAGTCAAGACAAATTATGTCTAGAGATACTAGTCAAGCTAGTCAAATTGTAAGATGAGATAGTTTCCAAGTCGAGTTAGAGGTGTGTGAACACATGACTACGTTTATTGCAAACATCAATTTATATAGAAAGTTTGGCTAAAGTGATGCATTTGTCTCTACATGCATTAGTCGATTCACCATGTCTAGATTGTGTGACCTGTCAGAATGATCATACCTAGCTAGAAGATTGTCCAAAGTTGTATGATCGATTGAGTTACATAGGACACAACACTAGAAATCAGATGGCAACTTGTTGGTTCTTTATGTCTATACTCTTCGTGAAGGGTAGGGCCAGTTCCTAGAAGGAAGGTGTGTAGGGGACAGTCGGTCTGTGGTTGGAGGTAAAGCACTTGAATGATGCTCTCCCTCTGTAGTAGAAGACTCACCAAGACTTGTGAGACATCAAATTCTAGATGTAGTACACTTCATGATTGACTTATGATATTCAAACTTATGTAAAATTATTCATATTTCCAAGTGCAAATTATTTGTAAAATATAAAGTGATATGATTTCACTATTATTTTATCTTTGAATATGTTGTAATTTCAAGGTTGAAAAATATTTAGAAAAGACGTACATTTCATTCTATGTGTTTATGCAAACATAAAAAAAAATTCACTCATGTTTTTTTTCATGTTCATTTACTTCTTAGTAAATTTTGTGAGTAATTCCAAGTTGTAAGAGATGATATATCATAGGTGTATTCTAAAAGACATTTGGATTTTGGCAGTGGAAGAAGGTGTGGTAGAATGCATCACTCTTGTAACAAGATGGAGTTAGATTAGTTTTTGGGGAGCAAGAAGACACCTTAGAAACATAGGGTTTGTAGGGAGGAAATGGTGATTGATTTTCTGGCATTTATAGAGTGGGAAGTTAAAAACATGGAATTATGTCTTTTAATTGTTAGCATTTGGGATATTTCAAAAGACTTGGATGATACTCCTAGCATTGATGTCGGGGAGGCCATGTACAATTTTTTGCTAGATCTTGGGCATACTCGTGGGTGGATGAGTGTGCTCGGTGTTGCTCAAACACTTAGCCATGCCTCCATGCTTTCTACAATAGTTGGTTCATTTCTACTTCACATTGAGAATGTGGTCCATCAAGCGAAGGTCTTCTTCAACTATATATTGGAACATATGCATGTAACTAAGAGGAAACAAATGTGCTTGTAACATGCAACAGAGGAGGTGGCTAAACATTTAAAGACAATTTTACTTGTTGATGCAATTACGAGTGACTCAAACTATTATGAGGATGATGATTTAACCGAGGTGTCTATATATCCTAAACTAGGTAATGCTTGTTCTAAATATATGATTGTATGTTTAATGTAGGGCTGATAGGGCCTTATAATTTTCCTTGTCCCCTGGATAGTATGTGGTGCAATCACGGTCAGAGGGTTCATAGAATAAACTGTCCAAACCATGCAGCTAGAGTAAACACAACGGAAACAACACAAGTATAGAATGCAATGGAAGATTCATATATGCACTGTATCAAAGAATTACAATGCTCATATGTTTGTAACATGTGGGCTATAATCAAAGGGCTCACAGGCCTGCCTTCCGAGTTACAACAAATATGTAAGATATGGCATTGAAAGTGCCTTCCAGAAAGAATCTAACTATCTAGCTTATGAAATCTACTATCAATTGCTAACTTCCTAATAGATCTTAGAGATCTATATGTATTATTTTCAAGCTCAGGAAATCCTCTGCATCGGCCACAAGAGGTTACATACTCCAATGAAAGATGTAACATGTAGAAACAAGGTAGGTCGGCCTACAACATTTGGTAATGCTCTACAAGTAGATGGAACTTGGTGCGGACCTCAATGAAGGTCTATCTGATCCTTATGTGTTGTGTATGATGTTTCATTAGGCTCCACAAGTCATAGAAGTGCTCCACAAACCTTCTCCTTCAACTAACTGGCTGAATGATCTACTCTGTGAAAGCTGATGTTCTTCTAATAGAGATAACTTTTAGCATACAGATCCAAATGACCTAAAATTTTGATATGATGTAGATGACATAATGAAGATGCTAAGTCCTACTCTACACACTCTGATATGAAGATGCGGTGAAATGCGATACAAAATGGTGAAACTACAAATGACTGAACTAAACTGAAAATGCAAGAAAAGAAAGATTGCAAATATTTTTGGTTGATGCAAGATTGCTCTACAACCTGGGATGTTCGTACATCAGACACCTGGGGTTGTTGAAAAAATGAGTCCCTCACTTTGTTGTGGCTAGTGTAAAACCAAGATGGTCCACCTCAGCCTGAGAAATCCATGATGAATCTTCTTCTAGTCTTCCTTTCGACTTGACTAGGTATTCTTTATATTGCTTGCCTCTGGTACTGCGTCCAACTTTGTTATCCAAGATGCTCTCTATCTACTCTGGTTGTTGTTGTGGTAACTAATTTTTCAATCCATCTTCAAGGCTGTCACATGATTGTCCCTCATGATACTGATGTAGGTTTGCAATGTTGAATATAGGTGATACACCTAATGTCCCCGGTAGCTCCACTTCATATGCATTTCCAAAATCAAACTTCTTATGTATCCTACATAGTCCAAACTTCTTCATCTTCATCTTGTTGTATGTCCTGACTAGAAATCTCTCCTTTCTCAGATATACAATTACTTCATCTCCCACTAAAAATCCTTTGTGTCTCCTCTTCTCATTTGCTTGCTCCTTATACTTACTATTCATCTTCTCCAAATGCTTTCTGCCCTGATTATGTAGTGTCTCCATGTATCCTACAAATTCTTCTACCTCTACACTTCTTTTATCCTCCATATTGATGTCTATTAACTCTACAACTCCTCTAGGTTGTATCCCTATCACAATCTCAAATAGTGTTTTCCCTATACTCCTATTCACTAAATTATTGTATGCAAACTCTACTTGTGGTAGAATTAGATCCCAATTTATTGCCTTGTCTCCTATGAAACATCTCAACAAATTCCATAAACTCTGATTTACCACTTCTGTTTGTGTTGATGGTCGTTTTAGCACACAACAACGCAGGTGTGATTGTTGGTTTCACACTTCTCTTGAAAAGTATCCTGCCCTAGGTAAGACTACTCCAAGGATAATACAGCTAGGTCTTAGCTTGCTTGGAATTTCTTAGTTGGTATATTATAGCTGTGCCTACAAGGGGTCTTACATGCAATTTGTAGATTTTCAAATTTGGGGAAGCAAACACACATAAACCCTTTTATGATTTTTAGCTGATAAAAAAGATAAAGTGCTGCTGAAATTCCTAATCTAACAACTAACAATGGTTTTGCAGAAAATGCAAAAGGTTAGGGTTTTTAGAAGGATCCTAGGTGACATTCACAATGCATAGGTTATCTTTAGTAGACAAATACTCAAACTTTTAACGAGCTTCATGAGTTACCAAACTGAAATGGGTGTTACAGTGTTGCAAAAAATGGTGCTATCTTCAATGGAAGTCAATAAATTTTTAGATTACATTCATTTGTCAAATACCCAATAAATGGTGCAACTTAACTTGTGAAATGCAATTGAACTTTAGCATGAATGTTCAGCCCAGACTAACTTTACACAGCTATCTACCATCAGCAAATAACAAAAAGTATGGACTTAGAGTATTCATCAGATACTTTCAACAAACCATGAACATTACAAAAGCACAACTAACTGACTATGGGAGAGCAAGAAGTGAACCATGAAAACCAAAATGAACCAACACAAGATACAAATTCTTAGAATTATTGCAGAAACTTGCTTTGTATTACTTCAAATGGCATAGAGTCAACAATTCGGCATCAAACCTCTCTTACAAACAAAGGAAATGGCAGCCCTTTATATAGAAAAGAAGCATACCGAGTTTTCAAATGAACGGTGGAGATCAACTCGACACTGATGGTCCAGATTACATCAATAAATACAATTGCAACAACTCACATCAATTCTCGGATTACATTTTGTCTTCTATGAAAAAGATGAAAAATAGCCTCCAGATACATTGAATCTAGTCAATTTGACTAGCCAACTTAATATATTAATAGAAAAGAAAATTTTAGAAGCATAGAAAAGACAAAATAGAGTCACATGCTACCCCGAATACAACAATTTACAATTATGATGAGATTACATCCTCAAAATATTCAAAGTAATATCAGGATTCTTCATCTAGATCAATTTTGTCTTCGCTAGCCAGCTTGTTACGATAAGTCAGCCATGCGTCAAGTGCAGGATTAATCTTTGATGGATCTAGATCCTTCAAATGATTTATCCGGTAGTCAAACATCTCTAGTTCTTGACTGAATTTACTGTATATTTTCTCTATCTTCGCACAAGCCTTTTGAAATGCTTTGAATTCAGCCTTAAGGTCACTTACCTTGTCTAACCTATCCTCCATACTAAGCTTGGCATCTTCAAAAATCACCTTATGTAACTTATCTTTACACTTTTTGATATCAAATGGGGCATAGTCATCATAAGATGTTTCCAGGCAATCCTTTAAAGAGTCATTAATATCATATATAATAGACCTTAACTCTTCATCGGCTGTCTTATATGCTTCTTTTATATTTTCAAAAGTTTCTTTTCTCAAAAGCAGCTATTGAAACATTCAACAGCTTTAGGTAGTTGATTCCCAGTCAAAATATTCTCTACGACCAGAGTCTGGGTAGGCAAAGCTCTGATGCTCTTTACCCCAGGATACATATGCAAATAATATTCATCAAAGGAGTCACATTCTTTGCGTAAATATTTCCATTTCTTATGCAATTCCACTAACTTCTTGTGCGCTTGAGCAGAGGCATTAATTGTTTCACATCCCATCTCAAAAACTTTTGATAGCTAATTTTTTGTACCTTGAGATTTAGATCTTAACTCGCCTAATCTGGCCATTTCATCAGTAGACAAGAAAGTGGGTATCATCCTTATATCTCCTCCTGCATCTACTGGCTTAACCAAAAATTGGCATGTGTAAAGTTCTTCATTTTACTGCTTCAAATCCTTCTTAGACAACTCATCTTTGTCTAATTGCTCCAAAATTGATGTGACTGACTCCTTAAAATCATCCACTCTTTGAGCACGAGTGGTTGGTCCCAAATCAACTGTAGATATTATGTAATCTTCCGCCCTGACTTGTTCTCTTGCTACATCACCTGGAGGGACTGCTATTTCTTTAATTCTTGATCTGGATTCATCCTTATAGATCCTGGACTGTACTTTGGCCTTCTTTTCTTTCTTAGGCTTTTGAGCTTGTGACAAAATCATACTCAAGTCAAGCTGCATTACTTCCACTTGTGGCTCAGGGTATTTCATTCTTCTTTACAGCCATTCAGGTGTAGAAGATTTGCTCAATTCAGTGGCTCCGTCACCATTAATTATAGCTAGCTCTTTGGGTGATTTCTGTTCTTGTTCAGGTTCCTCATTCTTTTTTGTGTTTATCTCTTCTTCCTTTTCTTCTTCTTCTTCAAGTTTTCTAGATTTGTCATTACACTTTCTTCAGCTGACTTGAAAACTTCCTCCACTTGACCTTTATCTAGAGGACTATCAAATACATCAATAACTTCAACATTGGTCGAAGGTTCATGGGAGTCATTATCACTTACTTCAGCCAATACATTTTTTTCCTCCTCAAGTGGTCTTTCGGGCTCATGCAATCCCAACTCTGCACATACCTTGTCAATCCTAGGTAGTTGTGGTATGACCAAAGAGTCTGCAGGTAATTATGAAATAGGAACAATAGAAGATATGGCTAAAGGAGACACACTAACTTGCATCAGATTAGCTAAGATTGCCGATAAAGTAGAAGAGATTACAAGAGGTGAAGGGAAAGGCAATGGAGGTAAAGGAAGAGGAGGTGAAAGGATAGTGGAAATGGGAGGCAATGGCAATTGGGTGGAAGAAGTAGAATGTGTAGGGTAGCGGTAGTAGAGGGGCATCAAGTAGAGACAGTGGAGGAAATAGGGCTACTAGGGGCTTTGGAAGAAATTGGCAATGAGCAAGAAGTGGCAGAGGTGGAAGAGGTGGCAGCAATAGCAACTAAGGTCAAAGGTGAACTGGATGCAGCAGTACAAGAAATGGTAGAAAAGGGAGTGGCAGTAAAAGCTGCAGGAGTTGTAGCAACAATGCTCATACTTTGGGTAGTAGGAGACAGGGGAGTTGGAGGACTAGAACCCCTCTTGGTTGTAGCATCCTCCTTACTAACTTCTTTTACCTTTGCTTTCTTTGTCTTAGAACCTTCTCCAGGTCCACTTGGCATGTCTCATTTCTTGGAAGCCCTTGTCCTAGTAGAGGGAGGTTGGTCTTTCTTTAGAGGAGGCCTTACAGATGATTTCTTAACCCTCTTTCCCTTCTCTGCCAGAGATGTGTGTTCTTCATTGTCTGATTTTTGTTTCTCAGCTAGCTCTGTCTCATCTATGACATTGATAGGCTTGTGTTCTTCTTCCCCAGAGTCCTTATCTGATTCTAATGTTGTATAATTTAGTTGTATTCCCTATCCTTCTAAAGCAGCCACTTGACATCGGGATACCTGGGAAGTCTATAAGCCATCCTAGTGAAGCCTTGCACCCTTAAATATGTGAATTTCTCAAACTAGATGTACCATCTGCCATACTTAGTTATTTCATTCATGGCCTTAGTGGAAATCCTTAAGGCTGTGTTCCCTTGCAGCATTCTAGTTATATACATCGTGAAAGCATCATTTACTCTTTTGAAATGTATCAAAGATTGAGAAGAGGTCAGTTGTGGGTAACATTCATATACCTTTATCTGGGTTTTCTCATCATTCTCGACTTCTCCAATCTTGGACAACCCAACATAGTGATTTCTTCTTGCTAATGCATAAGCAATATAAGATGTCCATCTGAAGTACCTTTTATTCTTGAAATTGCTAAAGGCCTCATGAATGTTTTCGCTGATGACTTGGGCCCAGTGGAACTTAGTCCCTTTCAATATCTCAATGATGATAACAAACATCCACTCCTCAAAAGTGGAGGCTATAGGTAATCCATATATCCTACTCAAGAAAGTTACTAAATCTCCAATTTCATCATGGAAATCACTCCTATATAGTATTCAGGGAAATTTGATGAGAGCAGACCTTCTACTTTTGGCCCAATTGTCATTCATGTACTTTCTGCATCCTTCTACATCTTTGTTATAGGTCTCCTCTGATCCTTGTTTGTCTAGCATAGTCATAACCTTGTACCAAGGAATATCAAAGGTCTCAGCTAGAGAGGGTGGGCTTAAATCAGCCAAGATATCCCCATTGGTTATTTGGATTGTACTTGTCATGACAACATACCTGTCTGCACAGGTTGTCATCAATTATGCACATTGCACTGAGGTGGGGAAAGCAACAGCTTGTGATATACCACTATCCTTGAGTATTCTGGCCCTAGGAGTTGGGTTCAGACTAAAGATCCTCCATCTGAAGTCATCTAGGTCTATGTGACCTAGGTCTATATCTCCTACATCACTCCACTTGGAGTGAATCTTGGTCTCTGGAAGGATTCCCTTGAATTCGTACTTCATAGCTTGGGCTCGGGTAGTCATTTAGTCTGCAGGACTAGACCTTATAAGTTTGACACCTCGAGAGTTCTTTCACATACTCCTAAGTTTAAAATGAACTTTAATGAATCTACTAGTATTACTGACGTACCCTTTTAAAGAAAATCTAACAGTTATCACTATTGCACTTATAACAATCATCATGAATACATGCAAAGAAACATTTAATGTTGTAAGAACTCTTATGAAAATTATCATTACCTTATGCATTACAAAACTAACTCTATCATTTTTAGCACTTTCCCTTCAAAAATTCTTTGAAACACAATCATTTTGCAAGATTGCGCTATTTTTAGGGTCATCTGACTTGTAGGTAGAAAATCACTGAAATTGAGATCTGCCAACCTCAGCAGGGAAAACAAGCTTGTCCGACCCAAGGTTTTACTACTATTCATGATTTTCAACATTTGCAGGGATTTTAATGATTACCGACTTGCATGGATTTTGAAGGTCAGTGACCTTCTATTGGTTATTCAGTCATTCGGTTATGATTTAGCGCAAATCCTTTGAGATCGTTTGTATCACATTTGCGCAGATTTTAGCTTGGTCTGATTTGCGTGAGTTTTGAAGTTGACCGACCAAGTCGGTGGGACAATGTTAAAGCATAGGGTCAGAAGAAATCATTTTTAACACAAAATCAATGTCTTTTTTTCAGTGTGACTCTAGGATGTCATTGATTTTGCGGAGATATTCGGGGCATCCGACCAAGTTGGAGACGAGGTCTTTTAGCGCAAGATCGGCATAAGGGATTTTCAGCGCAAAAGTAATTTTCAAGGCTTGTGGGGTTTTGAGGTCCTACCAACCTAGTTAGTGAAATGCAACATGGGTAGGTAGGTCAAAGGTCAATGTTTTTAGTGTGAAATAGTTTTAAAATGCAGCACGGGTTTTAGAGGTCACTGACTGATTGAAGAATTGGCAAGTTTGCAGGTCAGTCGGACCTCATTTTGGTGCTAAAGTTGAATGTGTTCATAGTAAAATTTGTCTAAGTTATTGTTCTAGTTAGCTCATGGCAATCTGTTTATGTTTTCACAAGGGAATCTTAGCGGGGTTTGAAAGGAAAACAAGTGACTTATACACAAAACCCTAGCTAGAAACCCTAAAATTACCCGTTTAGGAAAGAAAAACACTAAATCAAACCCTAATGGTATGCAGCGAAGGCTCAAAGAAAAGGTTTGAAACCCTACTTGGTAAATGTTGAAAGCGTGTCTGAGCTACTTAGGTAGGAAGTGGTCATAGTTTCAAACTTGGGCGAATCGATAGCAAAAGTGTTCAAAATCCCAACGGAGCTCTAAAAATCCTGATCAAAATGTAAAAGACAGTTAAAATGAAGGGATTTACCCCTTTTATTCCCTGGTCAAATCACCATTAATGCATAGTGTACAATTGTCAGATTTTAGGGTTTCAGTGTGAATTCTCCTTTGCTTAGACTTGGCGGGAAAATAGGATGTGACGGACTGGGTCAGAGGCGGCTCTTTTCAGTGCTGTGACCTACAAGCTCAATTTGCATATTTTACGGGCTTTTAAGTTCCTTCTGACTTGTAGGTATTTTGGCCTCATCTGACTTAGTCGGTGATTGATCGATATAGTGCAAGTCAGAGATGGCTGACTTTAGCGCAGAATTCTGTCAGAAGGAAAATTAGTGCTGAAGTTGGTGACAAAGGATTTTAGTGCCAGGTCGGTTTGAAGGCAAATCAGCACTACGGTCGAACATATAGCAATTTAGAGCAAAGGTGCAATTCAAGGCCATCAAAAGGGATATAAAAATCCAACCTAGCAGATTCTTGAAGTGATTTCTCAATATCATCATTCACTCAAGGTCAAAATGCGCTTTGACCACTTAACCACTTGGGAGATGAAAAGATCTAAATGACACTCTAAGCCAAATCAAAAGAGGGGGTCCCCATTTTTGAATGGGGCGTGTGTGCAAGGCACAATAAATGGCAACTCTGCTGGGAAATGCTCCTGAGCATTCCAACAATAAACATTCAGTTCGAACCCAAAATTTTTGTGTTCCCCCACATATTAAACAAAAAAGTAAGGTACCTTATCAAAGAATCTAAGATCACTAACTAGTGCAACTATTCACATCCTAAAAACCTGAGTGTGTGCAATTGTATTCATTCCCATCCTTCAGTAACTAAGTTCATCCGAGATCTCCTGCGACAAGTTAGGAAGCTAAGATCATTCTACCACCAAGAAATGCTCAAATTTTGGAATGTGACGAGCCTTGAGAAAACAAATGACAGATGATATTTCTGATTCAATGGTATTTGATGATAATTATTTCTGGATAGTATCTTTTGTAAGTATTTGCAATTGATAGTTTCTTGACATTGCACTATAACGGGTCTGGTGTTGAAAAACACCTTTTGTTTTTACCCAATATAGGCTAGCAACACTTAGTGTCACCTGTCTTTTTGTTTGATTGATAGTGCATGTGGTAGAAGAAGAAGTCAACCCTTTTACTTGACACAAGATCACTTAGACTCACCTAGCTACTTTAGGATCATTTAAAGTGTGAGAGATATATGGTTAGAAAATACTTCAGGTGCACCAACTAATGACTCATTTCCAATGAACAGACACCATACTCCCTAGCATAATAATGGAACCCATAGCAAAACTAAGTGGAAACCTTGGCTTCTCGAAGGAAGACTCATGACCACTCACCCATCAAAGAAGCACTTGCAAGTCCACACGACTGCCACCACATCAAAAACAAAGACCCCGTGAAAAAGCAAGTGTGGCAAGCAAAACAAAAAGGATGACTAATCTAAGAAAAGCACCTAACAACTACGGAAAGCAAAATAAGGAAAGAAAGACTAAAATAAAAGCAACCTAAACTAACCAAAGCAAGCAAACCCCTAACTATGTACACTAAAACGAGGCATGACTGCCTCTCAGACCTGGAGGTAGTGCTTTAGGAACTGGCCATTGACAGGCAATGGGAGCTCCTCACCAGTAAGGCTCTTGAGTCGATATGTGTTGTCTCCAAGGATCTCATAGATCTGATAGGGACCTAACCAGAGTTTATTGAACTTACCATGTTCTCCTTTCTTTTCATGTGCTTTGTCCCAACATAGGACCAAATCAGAAATGCAGAAGGCTTTGACCTTGGCTCTTTTGTCGAACCATCATTTTATGACTCCCTAATGTTTAGCAAAGTTTTCTAAGCAGCATTGCATTTCTCTTCAAGGTGCAGTAATTGGGCTAACCTAGAGGACAATTGATCATTAGTTTCAAGGTAGTCTTGCATGAATTGCAGTACGGGAATCCTCAAATGGATGGGAAAGATGGGTTTAATTCCATAGACTAAGTGGTAAGGCGATGTGCCCAAGGCCGCTTTGTGTCAGATTCTATCAGCCCATAAAGTGAACCTAATCTGAGTATGCCAGTCTCTGGGATTTTTATCTAATAGTTTTTTAATGACCTCGAGCAGATTTTTGTTTGTTGATTCAGCTACCCCATTCCCTTGTGGATAGTAATTAGATGAGAACTTGAGGGTAATCCCATAATCAAATGCCCAGTTAGAAAAATGCAATGATGATAAGGCATAGCCATTATCACAAACTAAAGCAAATGGACAACTGAATCTAGTGATAATATGCTTTTCAACAAATTCAATAACTACCTCTGTGGTGCATTGTTTACAAGCTATTGCTTTAGACCATTGAGTGCAGTAATTAGTAGCGGTCAGAATATACATGTGGCCTGCAGAGGAAGGTGGATTGATCATATCGATAAAGTCAAGGCCCCACTGAGAAAATGGTCATACCTCCACTACTGGGTGCAAGGGCATGGCTGCGAGTCGCTCTATGTGTGCAGTGGTCTAGCATTTATGACAAGTTCTTACATGTGAATGTGCGTCTTTGAACAAAGTTGGCCAATAATACCCAGCACGAAGAACCTAATTAGCTGTTGAATGGGCTGATTCACGACCTGTCCCGAATCTCTCATGAAACCTGGTCAATACTTGACTGACTTCTAACTTATCCAAACACCTTAGATAGATGCCTTCGTGATTCTTCTTGTAAAGGACTAATCCTTTTATCATGTAACTGCTACTTTTTAGTCTGAGTGCTCTCCTTTGAACTGAATTCAGCTGTGGTGGACAACATTGATTGAGTAAATAAAATATGATATCTCCATACCATTCATCTTTTGAAACGTCCTCCAACAGGTACTGCTGGGAGACTAGGCTTGGCCCTACCTCAACCATTATTCTAGTGAGGGCTTGACCTCTTACCAATTTCATAGGTTGGATATCTATATCAAACTCTTGCAGTATGGTGACCCATTTCCCCCTTCTTTCTCCTAATTCACTTTGCATCAGTAATGCTTTAACTGCTGCATTTGGGACTATGGTGATTACTTGACTTCTTAAGATGTAATGGCAAAATTTCTTGACTTCCTTTACCAGAGTGTATGCTTGTTTTTCCACATTTGGATACCTTAGTTCTGCATCTTTCAATGGGGTGCTCATAAAAGCGATGGGCCTTTCATCATCAAATGTTCTCTTCTGTATCAACATGGTAGCGCACATATGCTCGGAAGCAAACGAGTAAATCTAAAATGGCAAAGTATAATCAGGACTTACTAAGACAGGTGCATTGGCTATAGCTTCTTTAATTTCAGCAAAGTTAGCCTTGGCTTCTAGAGTCCAATCCATTTAGCATCCTTTTTTAGTATGGTATTAAAAGGTTGAACAATCTCGGCGAAGCCTATGATGAATTTGCACACAAATTTGATCTTACCAAAATATGACTTAAGCTCTTTCTTGCTAGCCAGGGGAGGGATTTTGAGTATTGCTTGGATCCGATCTGGGTTGATTGATATTCCTTGCTTAGATATTACATGCCCCAGCAACTTCCCTTTAGTTACTCCAAAAATGCACTTCTTGGGATTGAGTGATATACCATAATCTTTGCATCACTGCAACACCTTTCTCGAATCTGCTACATGATCTTCTCATCTTTTTGAAAATACTGTGAGGTCGTCCATGTAGATGATAATACATTTTCCAACTAATCCTTTAAAAGTAACATCCATTGCATGCTGAAGAGTTGCACCAGCATTTATTAAACCAAATGGCATGTGGTGATATGCATAGATGCCCCATTTGCAGGTGAAGGATGTCTTCAATCTGTCTTCATATTCTACCATCACCTGGTTATAACCAAAATACCCGTCTAAGAATGACATCATCTGGGACCCATTAACAATCTGTAATACTTAGTCCAAAGAAGGCAATGGGTAATTATCCTTTTCAGATGCTCTGTTCAAGTTACGGAAGTCAACACAAAGCCTGATTTCTCCATTTTTCTTCTAGACTGGAACTAAATTTGCTACACATGCAGAATGTCTGACTAGGAATATTATCCTAGCTGACAATAGCTTCTAAATTTCTTTGAAAATTAGTGGTTTCAGTAGAGCATTCACTGACTACTACCTTTGTCTGAATGGCTTTGCTCCTGGCTTCAACAGGATGGTGTGCGTGATGATCGAGGTGTTGTACATCTTTAGATCTTCATAGCTCCATGGTATAACCTCATGGTAATCCCTTAATGCATGTATGATTCATGTCTTCTCTTCTTCAGTACTAGCTTTTCCAATGAACACATTCTTAACATCTTCTTCTGTTCCCAAGTTAAACAAGTCACACTTTCCCCCTGGAGATTCTCCTTTCCTTTGGGTTCCTAAATAATCTGCATCAAACAATCTTTCCAATTCTACCATTCCCATGGGATCGTATTTGTTTTCAGGTTTGGTACTCCCTCCAAATCTATTTTAGTAGGCTCTATTTCTTCTTCATCTATTATCTGAGCAGTGAAAACATCAGATGAAGTAAGGAAGTTAATTATGTGCTGATCATCTTCAAAAACTTGGAAATTAGTAACATTATTAGGCACAGATGGGGTAGAGACAAACTCAACAGAAAATTTCTTTAATCTTGCCATGGATGTTGGCTCTAATGTACTTGTTGTCTGAGCTAGAGCATTTGCAACATGATTCTGTCTCCTCGGGATCAATTGGATATTAAAACCATCAAAGCATTCTATCAGATCCCAGACTCTATTCTTGTACCTATTCAGCCTCTTATCATTACATGAGTACTAATTTCTTACTTGTTTTACCACTAATTCAGAATCACCAAACACCTAGATAATTCTGACCTTCTTCTGTAGTGCTAGTAGCAACCCTTACACTAATGCTTCATATTCAGTGACGTTGTTTGTGCATGGAAACTGCAGTCTCTGTGATGCTAGATATGAGCTCCCAGTGGGGCTGATCAATTCGACCTCTGCACTAGACCCTTGTCTGCATCTTGAGCCATCAAATCTTAAGGTCCATAAGTGAAAATCTCTGTTGTTATCATGTTTTACTAATTTCTTTGTGTCAGGCAAAGACTCTAGCTCTTCCTTTTTTCAACAACTGATATCTTCTCTAAAATTATGGGAATCTTTAATTGTCATTGCACTTGTTTCACAGCCTCCTAGCACAGCTAGCAGGTAAGTTTAGAATGTGATGTATCATATATGTGACACCAGTTGGGCAGTACTAACTCTTCCATTTGAACCTTCTTGCCAACAATGGTTTGATCCTGCGCAAATTTGGCTACGAACTCATAGAATCCTTCAAATATCTCAAGTTCATCCTCTTCTGAAGAATCCCTTGAGTCTGATTGAATGTATGCTTCTGTACTTTCCAATTTTTCTATAAGTGGTTTAGAGGGTCTTAAGAAACTAAGCATAAGGACTTCTTCTGATTGACTAATGTGTGGAAGATAAACTCCCAAATCAACTTCTGAGAACAAAATCTTGTTGGGTTGATTGTACTTTGTAATCATATGCTTCATCTTGGGTTCTCTTTCAATATGTATCTGATTGGCCAACCCTTTCCATGGCAGCCACATATGAGAAAAGTCAGTTGCCATATAACCATTCAAAGTCCTAGACCAATCTCTACTTAGAAGCATGCCATATTGGTTTGGAATGTCCACCACTTGAATATCTATATACTGCTACACCCTAGGATCAGAAGCTAGTTGCATGTGTATCCTGTTTAATTCACCTACAACATTCACTTCAGTCTTATCTAATTGTGTCACCTTTCTAGAAGACTTGGCTAGAGTGAGCCCAAGTGCTTTATAGACTGATAATGGCATCACATTCGTGGAAGCACCAGAATCTACTAAATAGTTATGAAGGTTCTTATTGAATATCCTGAGTGTTAGGAGGAAAGGACTTTCCCTCTTGTCTTTATACAGTGTTATCTTTTGTTCCACATCAGTCACATGTATTATTTCTTTCCCTTTATCAACGCTATCCTTGGTGACATTCTCCTTTGGTACATAATCAATTTTAGTTCCAGCATGCATATCTTGGAAGAAAGATGTTCTAACCTCAGGTATTTTAAGTAACTCATACATAGAAAGACTAACCTTCATTTTCTTGAGTTCCTCAGCTACATACTGCCCCATCTTCACTATGTCTGATCATTGAGAACTTTTTGCAATAGTAGCACCCTGATATACTAATTGATGGGGAACTTTCAGGGGTTCAAGATTATTGGTAGCTTTTGGGTCAGGTGGAATCTGATAGTTGATTGGAGGGATGGAGGTGGTGAATGGGCCTTTAGGCTTTCTACTTCTCAAGTTGTAAGGAGTCTTATTGTACTCCTGATATGCATTGACCTCTTCAGACTCTTCTTCCTCAGGTTGATTATCATCTTGGAATGGAAATGTATAACTATCAAGAACTAGAGCAGCATCATACCCTGTCAGTGGAGTCTCCTGAGTTTTAGCATTTTGAATCTCCATCTGAAAGATACTGGATGCGATCTAAAATTTTGGGCAGTCTAGTTTAGAGTGAGCATTTGTGTTATGCAGTCTGCACCAAGTGGACAAAGCTACTTCAGCTAACATCACACGACCCAAGGGCCTAGTCTCATTGGTATGATTTTCCAAGGGTGATGGCACTCCTCCATTGTTCGGTCTAGTGTTCCAAGATCAGTTTGGCCACTGTTAAAAGTTTTGATTTTGATACTGGTTCTAATTTTGATTTTGGGAGTACTACTGATTCTAAAAATGTTGATTCTGTCCCCTCTACTGTAGATAAGCATTATGGTTCTTAAGGTGGGTAATCTCGGTAGTTAGCTTCTTCATTTGCTCAACCAGTTCTTTGATGTCTTCTCTGTCCTCTTTGGCTTTGGCTATTTCTGAAGATTGTAGGAAAGGCATTTGTGCTGGAGGCATTTAGCTACTAGATTGCCTGGGTGGATCACTAAATCTTGTGTTGCAACTGGGTTTGGAATCAGGTTCATCACAGGAGTATGATTAGTCAATGCTTGATTTATCATAGGTATTTGATTTGACATAGCTACAGGCCCCATATGATTCAATGGACCAGAGGTTGTCTATCCTAGTTGAGTACTTATAGTGACAGCTGCAGAATACGTCTGAGCTAAAGTAGCAAGGATTGGGTTAGCTCTCCTTGCGAACATGGAGGTAAGTTTATCTAGGGCAGCATAGTAAATAGGCAAGGCGGCGACCTGTCCTATAGCGTAAGGAGCTTGCAAGCGACTGAAGGCTTTTTGGAATTTGTTGTTGAAGGAACTTGTCAACTCTCCTGCACCTCGATGGATCTCTACAAAAGATCGCTAAAGGTTAGCTAGGGTGGTAGGCATACGAAACCTATCCAGAAATGCGGTCTTCAGGTTCAACCATTAATTTATGGATGTTGCAGGGAGGTTAGCGAACCAATAATAGGCTTCATCTTGCAAAGATTAAGGGAACAACCTACATATCACATCCTCATACTGTACTTGCAACATGAACATGTTAGCCTCAAAGATTTTAATGTGCTCATCTACAATCCTATCTAGATTGTTTACTCTAAACTTTGAACAAAACTTATCTAGATTCTTTGGCATATCATGGTAATCATTGAACAAAAAAGGGGATTGGTTATTTCCTGCAAAGAAGGCCATGTTGGGAGGATTAAAGGGAGCTGCAGCTGTGCTCCTTAGGGTTGACTGAGCTCTTGGGGCTCTTGGTATCCCTTGATCCCTTCTTGTTCATCTAAATTCTGTCAGGGACAGCAACTCTTCTCCAGCTGAGCTAGATCTAGTGTGTCTCTGTCTAGTCCCCAGACTTGCTAATTTTCAAGCAGAGGGAAAATAATTGGCCCTCCTTCTAGCACCAATTCTGTTGATGGTGGTTTTAGCATACAACAATGCAGGTGTGATTGCTAGTTTCACACCTCTCTTGAAAAGTATCCTACCCTAGGTAAGACTACTCCAAGGATAATACAACTAGGTCTTAGCTTGCTTGGAATTTCTCAGTTGGTATGTTCTAGCTGTGCCTACAAGGGGTCTTACATGCAATCTGTAGATTTTTAAATTTGGGGCAGCAAACACACATAAACCCTTTTATGATTTTCAGCTGATAGATAAAATAAAGTGCTGCTGAAATTTCTAATCTAACAACTAACAATGGTTTTGAAAAAAATGCAAAAGGTTAGGGTTTTTAGAAGGATCCTAGGTGACATTCACAATGCATAGGCTATCTTTAGTAGACAAATATTCTAAAACCTTTAACCAGCTTCCTGAGTTACCAAATTGAAATGGGTGTTACAGTGTTGCAGAAAATGGTGCTATCTTCAATGGAAGTCAATAGATTTTCAGATTACATTCATTTGTCAAATACCCAATAAATGGTGTAACTTAACTTGTGAAATGCAATTGAACTTTAGTATGAATGATTAGCCCAGACTAACTTTACATAGCTATCTACCATCACCAAATAACTAAAAGTATGGACTTAGAGTATTCATCAGATACTTTTAGCAAACCATGAACATTACAAAAGCACAACTAACTAACTATGGGAGAGCAAGAAGCAAACCATGAAAACCAAAATGAACCAACACAAGATACAAATTCTCATAATTACTGCAGAAACTTGCTTTGTATTACCTCAAATGGCATAGAGTCAACAATTTGGCATCAAATCTCTCTTACAAACAAAGGAAATGGCAGCCCTTTATATAGAAAAGTAGCATATCGAGTTTTCAAATGAATGGTGGAGATCAACTCGACACTGATGGTCTAGATTACATCAATAACTACAATTGCAACAGCTCACATCAATTCTTGGATTACATTTTGTCTTCTATGAAAAAGATGAAAAACTACCTCCAGATATATTGAATCTAGTCAATTTGACTAGCCAACTTAATATATTAATAGAAAAGAACATTTTAGAAGCATAGAAAAGACAAAATAGAGTCACATGCTGCCCCGAATACAACAATTTACAATTATGATGGGATTACATCCTTAAAAGTTTCAAAACAATATCAGGATTCTTCGTCTAGATCAATTTTGTCTTCACCAACCAGCTTGTTACGGTAAGTCAGCCATGCATCAAGTGTAGGATTAATCTGACAGATCTGGATCCTTCAAATGATTTATCCGGTAGTTAAATATCTCTAGTTCCTAACTAAATTTACTGTATATTTTCTCTATCTTTGCATCGGCCTTTTGAAATGCTTTGAATTCGGCCTTGAGGTCGCTTACCTTGTCTAACCTATCCTCCATACTAAGCTTGCCATCTTCAAAAATCACCTTATATAAATTATCTTTACACTTTTCGACATCAAATGGGGCATAGTCATCATAAGATATTTCTAGGCAATCCTTTAAAGCGTCATTAATATCATATATAATAGACCTTAACTCTTCATCAACTGGCTTATATACTTCTTTTATATTTTCAAAAGTTTCTTTTCTCAAAAGCAGCTATTGATACCATTCAACAGCTTTAGGTGGTTGATTCCCAATCAAAATATTCTCTACAACCAGAGTCTGGGTAGCCAAATCTCTGATGCTCTTTACCTGAGGATACATATGCGAATAATATTCATCAAAGGAGTCACATTCTTCATGTAAATCTTTCCATTTCTTATGCAATTCTACTAACTTCTTGTGTGCTTGAGTAGAGGCATTAATTACTTCACATCCCATCTCAGAAACTTTTGATAGCTAATTTTCTGTACCTTGAGATTTAGATCTTACCTCACCCAATCTGGCCATTTCATTAGTAGATAGGAAAGTGGGTATCGTCCTTATATCTCCTCCTGCATCTACTAGCTTAACCAAAAATTGAAGGCACGTGCGAAGTTCTTCATTTTGCTGCTTCAAATCCTTCTTAGATAACTCATCTTTGTCTAATTGCTCCAAAATTGATGTGACTGACTCCTTAAATCATCCACTCTTTGAGCACGAGTGGCTGGTCCTAGATCAACTGTAGATATTATGTAATCTTCTACCCTGACTTGTTCTCTTGTTGCATTAGCTGGTGGGACTGCTATTTCTGCAATTCTTGATCCAGACTCATCCTTATAGATCCTAGATTGTACTTTGGCCTTCTTTTGTTTCTTAGGCTTCTGAGCTTGTGACAAAATCATACTCAAGTCAAGATGCATTACTTCCACTTATGGCTTAGGATATGTCATTCTGCTTTGTAGTCATTCAAGTGTAGAAGATTTGTTTAATTCAATGGCTCTGTCACCATCAATTATAGCTAGCTCTTTAGGTGATTTCCATTCTTGCTTAGGTTCCTCATTCTTTTCTATGTTTATCTCTTCTTCCTTTTCTTCTTCTTGGGCCAAGTTTTCCAGATTTGTCATTACACTTTCTTGAGCCAACTTTTAAACTTCCTCCACTTGACCTTTATCTGGAGGACTATCAAATACATCAATGACTTCAACATTGGCCAAAGGCTCATGGGAGTCTTTATCACTTACTTCAGCCACTACATCTTTCTCCTCCTAAAGTGGTGTTTCGGGCTCATGCAATCCCAACTCTTCACATACCTTGTCAATCCCAGGTAGTTGTGGTACGGCCAAAGAGTTTGTAGGTAATTGTGAAATAGGAACAATAGAAGATATGGCTAAAGGAGGCACACTGACTTGCGTCAGATTAGCTAAGACTGCTAATAAGGAAGAAGAGATGACAAGAGGTGAAGGGAAAGGCAATATAGGTAAAGGAAGAGGAGGTGAAATGATAGTGGAAATGGGAGGCAATGGCAGTTGGGTGGAAGAAGTAGAATGTGTAGGTGTAGTGGTAGTAGAGGGGCATGAAGTAGCGACAGTGGAGAAAATAGGTCTACTAGGGGCTTTGGAAGAAAATGCCAATGAGCAGGAAGTGGTAGAGGTGGAAGAGGTGGCAGAAATGGCAGTTGAGGTCAAAGGTGAAGTGGATACAGTAGTAGAAGAAATGGTAAAAGGAGTGGAAGTAAAAGCTGCATGAGTTGTAGCAACAGTGCTCATACTTTGGGTAGTAGGAGACAGGGAGGTTGGAGGACTAGAACCCCTCTTGGTTGTAGCATCCTCCTTACTAACTTCTTTTACCTTTTCTTTCTTTGTCTTAGAACCTTCTCCAGGTCCACTTGGCATGTCTCATTTCTTGGAAGCCCTTGTACTGGTAGAGCGAGGTTGGTCTTTCTTCAAAGGAGGCCTTATGGATGATTTGTTAACCCTATTTGCCTTCTCTACCAGAGATGTTTGTTTTTCACTGTCTGATTTCTATTTCTCAGCTGGCTCTGCCTCATCTGTGACAATGATAGGCTCATCTTCTTCTTCCCTAAAGTCTTTATCTAATTCCAATGTTGTATAAGTTAGTTGTATTCCCTATCCTTCTAAAGCAGCCCCTTGACCCCTTACCTAGGCCTTATATAACCTAATGGGTTCCTTCATGATAATGTCTAAGGAGCTCTCTTCTGCATTTGCCCAATTGGGTAATGGAATGGGCTGATGGTATTGAGCCTCCCACGGACCTCTGACCATAACATTTTCATCATCTTGCAACTAGTCTAGTACTGCCATAATGTGGAACTTCTTGATAAAATCCATAGGTAGCCTTGAATGTGCGTTTTTAATGATCTCATAATCATCTGGGCAATTGGCCCAAAAATCCTTAATATGTATTTTGTGGAACAATTTCTTACGTACAAAGCTTTCCATCACCTTATTTGGATCAAAATGATCCCTTGCATTATAGTAATGTAAGTTAAGAAGTTGAAGCTCTTTATCAGAATACTCTGCGGATATCAAAGAAGGCCATGCATAGTTCCCCTTGCCGGACCTGATAGGAAACTGAACATTGGTTCTATGCAAGTGTTTAAGCTTCTCAGCATAGGGTATTAACTGTCTAGACAGCTCCAGAAGCATTGTCTTGTCATCGGGATACCTGGGAAGTCTATAAGCCATCCCAGTGAAGCCTTGCACCCTTAAATATGTGAATTTCTCAAACTAGATGTACCATTGGCCATACTTAGTTATTTCATTCATGGCCTCAATGGAAATCCTTAAGGCTATGTTCCCTTGCAATATTCTAGTTATATACATCATGAAAGCATCATTTACACTTTTGAAATGTATCAAAGATTGAGAAGAGGTCAGTTGTGGCTAACATTCATATACCTTTATCTAGGTTTGCTCATCATTCCTGACTTCTCCAATCTTAGACAACCCAACATAGTGATTTCCTCTTGCTAATGCATAAGCAATATAAGATGTCCATCTGAAGTACCTTTTATCCTTGAAATTACTAAAGGCCTCATGAATGTTTTCACTGAGGACTTGGGCCTAGTGGAACTTAGTCCCTTTCAATATCTCAATGATGATAACAAACATCTACTCCTCAAAAGTGGAGGCTGTAGGTAATCCATTTATCCTGCTCAAGAAAGTTACTAAATCTCCAATTTCATCATGGAAATCACTCTTGTATAGTATTCAAGGAAATTTGATGAGAGCAGACCTTCTGCTTTTGGCCCAATTGTCATTCATGTACTTTTTGCATCCTTCTACATCTTTGTTATAGGTCTCCTCTAATCCTTGTTTGTTTGGCATAGTCATAACCTTGTGCCAAAGAATATCAAAGGTCCCAGCTAGAGAGGGTGGGCTTAAATCAGCCAAGATATCCCCATTGGTTGTTTGGATTGTTCTTGTCATGACATCATACCTGTCTGCATAGGTTGCCATCAATTCTTCACATTGCACTGAGGTGGGGCAAGTAGTAGCTTGTGATATACCATTGTCCTTGAGTATTCTGGCCCTAGGAGTTGGGTTCAGAGCAAAGATCCTCAATCTGAAGTCATCTAGGTCTATGTGACCTAGGTTTGTATCTCCTACATCACTCCACCTAGAGTGAATCTTGGTCTCTGGAGGGATTCCCTTGAATTCATACTTCATAGCTTGGGCTCAGGCAGTCATTTAGTCTGCAGGACTGGACCTTATAAGTTTGACACCTCAAGAGTTCTTTCACATACTCCTAAGTTTAAAATGAACTTTAATGAATCTGCTAGTATTACTGACATACCCTTTTAAATAAAATCTAACAGTTATCACTATTGCACTTATAACAATCATCATGAATACATGCAAAGAAACATTTAATGTTGCAAGAACTCTTATGAAAATTATCATTACCTTATGCATTACAACACTAACTCTATCATTTTTAGCACTTTCCCTTCAAAAATTCTTTGAAACATAGTCATTTTGCATGATTGGCACTATTTTTAGGGTCATCCGACTTGTAGGTAGAAAAGCACTGAAATTGAGATCTGCCGACCTCAGCGGGGAAAATGAGCTTGTCTGACCCAAGGTTTTACTACTATTCATGATTTTCAACATTTGTAGGGATCTTGATGGTTACCGACTTGTGCAGCTTTTTAAGGTCACCAACCTTCTATTGGTTGTTCACTCAGTTGGTTATGATTTAGCGCAAATCCTTTGAGATTGTTTGTATCACATTTGCACAGATTTTGGCTTGGTCTAATTTGCACAAGTTTTGAAGTTGACCGACCAAGTCGGTGGGAGAATGTTAAAGCATAGGGTCGGTAGAAATAATTTTTAGTGCAAAATTGATGTCTTATATTCAACGGGACTCTGGGATGTCACCTATTTTGCAGAGATATTCGGGGCATCCAACCAAGTCAGAGATGAGGTCTTTTAGCACAAGATCGGCACAAGGGATTTTCAGCGCAAAAGTAGTTTTCAAGGCTTGCTGGGTTTTGAAGTCCCGCCAACCTAGTCAGTGAAACATAACATGGGTAGGCAGGTTAGAGGTCAACATTTTTAGTGTGAAATAGTTTTAAAATGCAGCACGAGTTTTAGAGGTCACCGACCGATTGAAGAATTGGCAAGTTTGTAGGTTGGTCGAACCTCATTTTGGGACTAAAGTTGAATGTGTTCACAGTAAAATTTGTCTAAGTTATTGTTCTAGTCAGCTCATGGAAATCTGTTTATGTTTTCACAAGGGAATCTTAGCAGGGTTTGGAAGGAAAACAAGTGACTTATACACAAAACCCTAGCTAGAAACCCTAAAATTACCTGTTCAGGAAATAAAAACACTAAATCAAACCCTAATGGTATGCAGTGAAGGCTCAAAGACAAGGTTTGAAACCCTACCTGGTAAATATTGAAAGCATGTCTAGGCTGCTCTGGTAGGAAGTGGTTGTGGTTTTGAACTCAGGTGAATCGACAATAAAAGTGTTCAAAATCCCAACAGAGCTTTGGAAATCCTGATCAAAATGTAAAAGATAGTTAAAACGAAGGGATTTACTCCTTTTATTCCCTGGTGAAATCACCATTAATGCACAGCATATGATTGTTAGATTTTAGGGTTTCGGCATGAATTCTCCTTTGCTCGGACTTGGCGAGGAAATAGGATGCAACGGACTGGGTCGAAGGCGGCTATTTTCAGTGAAGTGATCTGCAGGCTCAATTTGTATATTTTGTGGGCTTTTAAAGTCCTTCTGACTTGCAGGTATTTTGGCCTCATTCGACTTAGTCAGTGATCGATCGATATAACGCAAGTCAGAGATGGCTGACTTTAGCACAAAAGTCTGTCGGAAGGAAAATTAGTGCTAAAGTCAGTGATAAAGGATTTTAGTGCCAGGTCAGTTGGAAGGCAAATCAGCGCTACGGTCGGACAGATAGCAATTTAGTGCAAAGGTGCAATTCAAGGCCATCAAAAGGGATATAAAAATCCAACCTAGCAAATTCCTGAAGTGATTTCTCAATATCATCATTCACTCAAGGTCAAAATGCCCTTTGACCACTTAACCACTTAGGAGATGAAAAGATCTAATTGACACTCTAAGCCAAATCAAAAGAGGGGGGTCCCCATTTTTGAATTAGGCATGTGTGCAAGGCACAACAGTTTGTCCATTTGTCTATGGGTGAAATGTTGAACTAAACTTTAGGTCTGTCTTCATCTTCTTCCACAATGTCCTCCAAAAGTATCCAATGAATCTTATATCTCTGTCTGAAACTAACTCTTAGGTAATCCATACAATCTCACAATCTCCTTGAAAAATAGGTCAGCAACATGCACTGCATCATTTGTCTTCTTACAAGGTATGAAATGTGACATATTTGAAAATCTATCCACCACTACAAATATAGAATCATATCCTCTCTATGTCTTTGGCAATCCTAATATGAAATCCATGCTTATATCTTCCCAAGGTCTCTTCGGTACTTTTAGAGATTTGTACAAACCAATATTCTGACTACTCCCTTTTGCAACTTGACATATTCTGCAACTCTGCACAAAATTCCTTACATCCTAATATATCTGAGGCCAAAAATAATGTTCACTTACCAAAGATACCATCTTAACAATTCCAAAATGTCCTGCCAATCCACCACTATGCTTCTCCTTTATCAAATTATCTCTCATTGAACTCTAAGGTATACACAATTGACATCCTTTGAAAAAAATGTCTTCTTGAATGAAATAGTCTAACCACTTACTTCTATCTATCACAATAGGTTCCTTATATCATTTCCATGGTTCCACAAAATCAAGATCTTTTTCATACATGTGCTTAAGTTCTTCAAATCCTAATACTTCTACTCTCATCTCTGTCAACAAATTCCTTCTTCTACTCAATGCATCTGTAACTCTATTTAACTTCCCACTCCTATGTTTTAATACAAATGTGTAACTCTGCATAAACTCTACCCATCTCATATGTCTCTGATTCAAATTTCTTTGACTGTTCAAATATTGCAAAGCTTTATGATCAGTGTACAACACAAATTCCTTAGGCAACAAATAATGTTTCCGCTTCTTCAAAGCTTAAATTGTGGCATAGAACTCCTAATCATAAACTAAATATCTTTTCCTGGCAACATTCAACTTCTTACTGAGATATGCTATTGGTCTCCCTTCTTGGCTTAGTACTACTCCTATTGCATTTCCATTGGCATCACAATCGACTTGAAATACTTTGTTAAAATCCAGTAATGTTAACACTAGTTACTCTGTTATTTTCTGCTTCAATAATTCAAAACTCTTATATGCTCTTGAAGTCCACTTAAAATCCTTTTTGTCACCTCTCATTGTCTCTGTCATTGGTGTGCATACTGAACTAAAATTCTTGATGAACTAAAACTAGCCAAACCATGAAATGATCTTACCTCTCCAATGCTCTCCGGTGTTGGCCACTCAACAATTGCTCTAACTTTCTCAGGGTCCATCTTCAATCCCTCCGTAAAAATCACAAATCCCAAGTATACCAATTCTTCCTTCATAAAATTACATTTCTTGATGTTTATCAACAACTTCTCTTCCCTCAACCTCTACAATATTTGTCTAATATGGCACAAATGTTCTTCTTTTCTCTTACTAAAAATTAGAATATAATCCAAGTATACAATAACAAACTTACCCAAGAATTTCTTCAAAACCTCATTCATCAACCTCATGAAAGTACTTGATGCATTAGTCAATCAAAAAGGCATCACTAACCATTCATACAATCCTTCATTTGTCTTGAATGCACTCTTCCATCTAATGGTAGCCACTCTTCAAGTCTATCTTTGTGAAATACTTTGCTCCACTCAAACAGTCCATGATGTCATGCATCCTTGGCAATGGAAATCTATACTTAACAGTGATCTTATTGATTTCTCTAGAGTCTATACACATCCTCCATTCTCCATCTTTATTTGGTGCTAGCACTGTAGGTATCGCACATGGGCTTAAAATTTCTCTGATTAATCCTTTCCTCAACAATTCTTGTATCTATCTATTCATCTCTGCATTCTCTACTGGTGTCATCTGATGGGTTGCTAAATTGTTAGGCAAATTAGCTCCAGGTATAAGGTCCATATGGTGACTAATACTTTGAATTGGTGGCAATCCTTTAGGTATGTTATTTGATATGATGTCTTCATACTCTGTCAACAATTCAGTTATCTCCTCTAGCGGTTCTTCTTCTTTTCTAGTAAAGGTCTCTATACTTAGGGTTCCGCACTTCTTAGGAATCAAAGCAAAACACATATTCTCATGTCTCAATCCATCTAGAAATTTCCTTCCATCAACCAAACAGATTCTAGCATTCCCACATACTTCACTTTTAGAATCATCTTCCAAAGGTATCAAGATATGTTTCTTCTCATTTGATGTTATAGTATAAGTATTCTTTCTCCCATCATGTATATCTTTTCTATCATACAACCATGGTCTACCCAACAATATATGACATACATCCATCGACATAATATCACACAATACCTCATCATTATAAGATCTTATATGAAATTTCACCAACATTGTTCACTCACCAGTACCCTGTGTTCATCCTGAATCCATGCTATCTTATATGGCTTAGGGTGTTTCAATCTCTCCAAGTTCAAATTAGTCACCATCTCCTCTAAAACCAAATTATCAGTATTGCCACTATCAATGATCACTTTGCATCATTTACCTCCTAATTTGCATCTGGTCCGAAACAAACTTTTCCTCTGCAGTGGTTCCTCAGTTGTCTCTGCTTGAAATAATACTCTCCGCATGACTAATAATTCTCCATTCTCTAGTTTTCAACTAAACTAGGTGATCCAACATGTTCTTCTTCTAAATAAGCTGCTCTTGCACTATTCTTTATTTTCTTGCTTGTACTCCCTTGATGACATTCAAATGATCTGTGTCCTTCACCTGCACACTTAAAACAAGTTCCTCTGAACATTCTCTTATCAAACCTTCTTTCATCTCTCTTGTATCCTTCATTATGGTAAGAACTATGATTCCCTCTACTGTTATGGTAAAGACTTCTATCATCTCTTCCTCTATAGTATGAATTATTATCCTTTTGTTCCTTCTAGTATAGGCTACTTTCCTTATTTTTCTCTGCATAAGATCTTTCTCCTCTGGGATATGTTCTACCTCTTTGAAATTTACCTCCTCTACCTTTCTGTCTTTGCTCATGCTTTTTATTCAACTTGTCTTCAAATTTTAAGGAAAACTAATATACTTCTTCTATTGTTGTCATCCTTACTAGACTCAGTTCTTCTTGAATGTTCAATCTCAATCCATTTATGTATCTTGCCACTTTCTCCTTGCTTGCTTCACTATGTCTAGTCCTTATGATCATCTTATGAAATTCTTCAGTATACTCCTTCACTGATTTGTCCTTTTGTCTTAGGTTCTGTAATCTCTTCAACAGTTCCAACTCATAGTCAGTAGGTATGAATTGATTCTTCAACTTTGTCACCATCCTATTCCATTTTATGATCTTCTCTTTTCCTCTCATGTTTCTATCCAACTAAACTTCTTTCCACCAGATAGCAGCATGTCCTTTCAACTTAGTCTTTACAAATCTCACTTTCTCTAGATCTTCAATTTCCTCATATTCAAAGTATTCCTCCAAGTCATTTATCCAATCAATCAATTCCTCTGGATTCAAATTTCTAGTATAATCCAATGTTAGAAATGAAGGTACAAACCACACAACAGAAATCTAATTCAAACCTTATTATCCTCTAATCAATGTAGAATCAATGGAGATTACAACAGAAATCAAAACCCATTACATAGAAATAACATGCACTAAGAATTGAACACATAACACAGTATGTAACGTGTAGAAAACCCTTTCGAGTTAAAAAATCCACCAAGAAAAGAGGCTCCAAGTTGTATTATCTTCAAATATGAGATTACAATACATGCACTTCCTCTCTCTTTTAATCTTCAATCCAACACTGCCTGTTACTGTCAAATCTGATAAAAATGTAGTAAAAATATCCTTATAAAAGGGGGTTTCCTTCTAGGGTAAGATAATCAATAAAATGTCAACTGTCAGATCTATGACCTAATGAGGAATGGTCTAGATTCATAATGATAAAATATAAATAAAATATAGTTTCAGGGGCACTGCCCCCGAACCCCCACTGGGGCACGTGGCCCCCATACCCCTCACTAGGGGGATGATGCCCCCGGACCCCTTGTAGGGGGGAAACCCCCTTGCAACCCTCCATCATAGATGAATGAGAGTCGAGGACCAGATATAAACATGTAGCTAAAACAAGATCGCTGCTGGTGAAACCTTTCATCCCTTATGGGTGATTTACAAACAATATTAGGAGTAATTAATTACATAGGATTTAGAAGGTGTTGGAATTAGGGTAGACAACTGAGAGGGGGGGTGAATCAGTTGTCTTAAAACTTTAATGCTTGTTACAGTTTAATTCTTCTTTACCACTTATTACCAAATTAATGATATAACCATGAAAAGTAAGAATCAATATTACATGAGCAGAAACACAAATAGCACACTTAACACTAGTATTTTTGACATGGAAACCTGGTTAAGGGAAAAATCACAATGGGGGTTAACCCACAAAGATTATACTCTATTAAAAGTATTATAAACGAGAAGGCACATGCCTTCGGGCTCACTGCCCAGAGCTTGCTACTCAAAGGAGGCTCACTTCCTACAAGAATGATTATAAGAAGATTACAAATTGTTTGAACTAATGAACACCATCTACTAATGTAAGAATTCAGTTCTGGTTAAGCACAAAATACTAATCTTACACACTTCATCTTGCTCTACCCTGTTTACTATTATGCCATGATCTAGTCCTCAGATCTCTTCTCCTTCACCCTTCACTCTACCTTTTCCACACTTACTTTATCATCACACCACAATCACACACCACAACACTTGAATCCATCAGCTATATATATCTGCATCAAGAAATTCAATCAATTGTAGTCGACTTCAAGAAAACTTAGAACATTATTAAGAACTTTATTCTATCAGCTGAATCTATGCACAAATATTAATGCAAACCAAAAACTTGTGTTCCCATGTCATCAATCATGTCGGCCAATGCCACTAATTATCACTAATTGCTTATCCAACAACTTTTCTACATCCGAACGAAGATCAAATACTAGGTCGCCATGTTCTTCTTCTGAATGTGCTGACTAACTAGAACCTGATACTCAAATCCTTATAACCTTTGAATCCTTTATCTCTGGAGGCTAAATCTTTGGATTTAGATAGTCCTGGCAATCCATATCACTCCCTTAGATCCATAACACATTGTGAATTACCACCAGAAAGATCCAGACCAAGATACCAAACCCTGTCATATGCTATATTTCTGACATCTGGACTTAGACAAATCCTTACTCTAACTTCCGGTATGAACAAATTATGTAATGCGGATGTGTAGGGTAGACTTAGTTGCCATCAATGACAACACCTGTCATGCGTAGTAGTGTCTCTTGCCAACAATCTCTCCCTTTGGCATTAATGGCAACACTTAGTGAAAAATGATTGTGTCAGAACAACTCCCCCTTACTAAGTACACTTATTCTTTTCATTATTCTCCAATGCTCCCCCTTTGCTAGATTTCTCATTTTTCACTACTCTTCACTCCCCCTTTGACATCAATGGCATTGGGTGGCATCCGCAAACTAAAATTTGTAGAAAAATTCAACATACCATGCTGTATATGTACAAACAGTCCTTAAGTCTTATTTACATGAACTTAAATATATCACCAAAAATACTCTTAAACTATGCTAGCTCACTATCCCAGTTCTTCTTTATAGTGTTCAAAATTGAGATGTGGCCATTAAAAACAAATGCTTGAGATTCAGCCATCCACAGATCAATGGGGTCACTTGACTGAGCTGCAGCTTGGGCTTCAGTTAAGGCATTGAACATTGTTTCCATTTTGGAGGAAATTAGTCCCCGGAGCTCACACATCCTTGTCTCAATATTGTCTTTTTCTTTTTTCAGTTTCTTTATTTCTTCAATCAGGTTGATTGTTTGATATTCTTGGCTCATCATTGAAATTGTTAGAGGATCAAAAGATTGGGATGCACTTGATGGTTTTTCTTTAAACTCCTTTATTTTTATTTCAATGTCCTCTATAGCTTTAGGACAGGATAAACAAAATTTATATACCTTCCCTCCTTCTATAAGAGCATTTTGAATACTCTTTACACTAGTATCCAACACAATTCTATCAAGTGCAATCATCCCTTTCAGAGCATCAAATCTTTTATCAATGAATTCATTTTTAACCTTAACCTCTGCAGATATTTCAAGAGATTCAAAATGAGAACTTACAAAGTTTATCAAGTTCTTTAAATGTCTGAAGGGGGATGCTGAATAGTCCTTTTGAAAAGTGGGTATGATCTTCTCCAATATTCCAAATGCAAGACCAAGGAGCTCACTGTCGTCTATGTGAGACTTCAAAATATCTTCTGTGGCCTTAGCTTGAGAAATGGAAGCCAACTTTATCTTTTACACCAGAGATAAGGTATCAAAATTTATTGGACCTTGTATAATGTCCTGATCTTCTTCAATTTGTTTGTCTCTTTCCAGAATTTCCTTCATTGCTTCTGTAATGTCTCTTGCCCAAAATGATGATGTATCTTTTTGATCTTTTCTAGTACTGTCAACTAGGTTGTCCTACTTGGGCTCACAATCAATCTTTTCTATCTCTTCCTCTTTTCCATTCTTCTCCTTGACCTTTTCTACTTCTTTGTCTTTAGCTTCTTCTAATTCATGTTGCATATTCTTCAATGAATTATCTTCAATTTGATCATCACTTTCAACATTCATCTTTGTATCTTCTTTGCATTGATCCAGAGGAGTTTGAATACCTCATGCATCATCAGTTTCATATGTCATCTTTTCATCTTCCTTGTTCATTATTTCCTTTTATGGAATAGAGGAGTCATCTAACTTAGTTTGCTGCTCATTGATCTTCAATTCTTCAACATCTGGAATTGAGGAGTCAATCCAATTATCAATCTCTTCTTCAACAATAGGAAGATTATGTCTTTTCAATGTATTCAGAAGAATATCCTGAGTATCTTTGACTATCTCATCTGTTTCACCAAGCATGAGTTTATTCATTCTCTTCTTGCTCTTGAAGTCATCCTTTACTTCTTTGAATATCATGTTCATCTGATTTGGAGTAATTTGAGGGCACAAATTTATCAACACATGCTCCCTAATATCAATGTCTTTACCTTTTGCATTTTCTTTTCTTAACTCCAGAATATCTACAAGACTTCTTGGAATTTCAGAAGTTATTTAAATCAAATCCTTATTGTAGATGTTCAAATATTTGACAGTTGCTTCCTCTAGGACCCTCTTATCAGCATCACTGTAATAATCAAAGAATTCAGTCATTAGTCTTAAGTTCCCATCTACAGTGATTGATTTGATGATGTCATCCACAAAAAGAGTAATCTTTTCAACAAATATTTCAGTATTTTGCCTCTTGCTTGCCCTTTTGCTTCTGGAGGGCTTCTCCTTAGACACCTTGGTTGCATTTGTGCTTGATGCCTTTAATTCTTTGACTTCAATATCAGAATAAGTTTTTTCTTCATCATTCTTCATGCTTTTATAAGTTTGGGAGGCCTTAGTTTTCACTCTTTTCCCTTCTTTTCTGGATGATTCACCTTTCAGTTTTTCAGGTTTGGTAGGTTTTGGGGGAACAAGGGTAGTAGTAAAGCTTCTAGTAGTCCTTGATGTGGAGGAGAATTCTACTAGAGCACTTCCTTGTTTCTTATCCTGCTTCTCCTTCTCTACCTTTTTAGTTCTTTCCCTGAATTGCCTCATAGCTTCCTTTGTGAGGCCTAGATTCTTAGCCAACTGTTCAACTTCTTTTCTTACTTTCCTATTGATTTCAGGTTTTCTGAGTTCAACATGCAGTTTTACACTTAGCTCCTCATAAGTCCCAAATATTTAACTTGTTGTGTCTTTTGGCTTACTCAAAAGGTGTTGAGCATACATATTCAAGATTTTCTCATCTACCTCATACCCCATGGGCATGATCCAAATAGTTATGGGTTCTACTGCTTCCATTAAGCACTGATCAATGTCAACCATAAAAAATATTTCATTCTTGTATTTCTCAACAACTGATTTAGGGATTCTTTCTCTAGAATGCATCATATTCTAAAAATTATTGAAGTATCCCTAGATTGTAGTTTTCTATGCTTTATAGTCACCAATGCTATGTAGATGATCTCTGATCTGAATAGCAACTGGCTCGTCATTAGTCTAGTGCACACCCTTTACTCCAAGTACCTCATTCATAAAGTAGAAAAATAAACATAGAACCAATGTACCATATTTAAAGGTGTTTTTCTTATCTTTCTTGATTTTGTTCAAGTTCTCAATTAGTTGGTTTTGCAATAATTCACACAAGTCATAATCTACATTTTCCTTTAACATTTTGTATGTAGCATATATGGCCATTTCGGAGATAGAGTTCTCCCTGCCGGAATGATAAATTTTGTAACCAAATACCATTGAAGCAAACTTGACATCCGAATCAATAATATCATTGATAGTAATTGCCCTTTTATCAAATTTGGCACTGGTTGCATCAGTTACAGTCTGGTTCTTCATGGATTTTAGCATGGGTAAACCACTGGTTGAATTCAACCCAATCACAATCCTAATAGCATCCTTTGTAATTTTGAATGGTATCAACAGCCACAAAAACTCATCATGCATTTGGCTTAAAACATACTGGACCCATTCATCTTCATCGAATGTTGGAAACCCCATAATCTAAGTGAAGTGTTTATCATGTAGTGCCTTATACTCAGGTTTAAGATCATGATTTTCATCCCTTAGATGACTCTCAAACAAATCTACAAACCTTGAATCCCCAAATTCATCTATGCTTGCATGAATATAGACTAGGCTAATATCTTCAACATGCAGCACACCATACGGAATAGTTGAAAATGCACCTAATGGGTCGACTTCTATTGATATGTGTGGGTGTTTCTTAAATTTGGGTCAAGGCCTTTTAGTAATATCAACAACCAAAGGTGTAACCATTGCAAAAGATTACAAGTTCAAATCTTTACAAATAAATACCTTTTTCATGAAATTAGGGTTGGCAGGCAAATTCGTCAATCGTACTTCAAATCCTTGAAATCTTATCTCAGATGCTATTCTTCTTGCTCTCTTCAAATGCAAAGTGATTCAAATGAAGAGTGAATGACCTTTTTATGCTTCACAAAACCTAATTTGCCTTTGTAATAAATGCTATGCCCTAACACATCTAGTTACATTGTTTCTGCATATAGTCGACCTTCAATTGCTCCACAAATCATCATATCCACTTCTTTTCTTCTGGAAATACTTTCAAATGATCTATAATAACCCAAGTTATTTTCTCTCATCGTGCCAGATTCAGGTACCCCCTTACTGGCTAGGGAATTTGATTTTTAATGCTTCTCCCTGAGCCAGAGCTCCTAATTTAATTTCTGGAGGAATTGCCAGCACCAGATTCTGGTGCGAACCCATTACTATTGTTCATAACACTTTTCTTGACCCATATCTTGCTCATTTGATTTTGGATCTCATTCACATCAATTTTGCCCTTGCCTTTGGCTTGTCTCTGCTCATCCAATTTTCTATTTACCAGACCTCTTCTTTCATTATTCCTACTTCTACATAATCTTGCAAAATGACCAGATCGATTACAGTTGAAGCACACAACATTTCTTTGCCAATTTGATTGATTTCCTCTTGATCTTCATTGATTGGCCATGTGTCCAAATCCATTGCATGCAAAATAGTAGCCATTAAAGGAATTGCCATTTCCTCTATTGTTAGAGTTATTCATTATCATACTTCTGCATTCATTGGATCTATGAGCATACCTCTTACAATTGAAGCATTGACCAGAGAAGGATGGACTACTTTGATTCACTCTACTTCTGCATTGAGTGGCTCTATGAACAAATTTATTGCACTTGAAACAATTGCCATTGAAAGATGGATACCTTTGAGCATTAGGTTATCTTACCAGAGGTCTTCTAGGATTCCTTCTTTGATTTCTTGTATCAGGATTTCTTTGACCAGATCCAGAGCTCTCACCTTTCTCAAATCCCAGACCATGCTTATCATCTGCCTTCTTTTGACTGTTAAGCAGCACTTCAAGTCTAGCTAAGCTTATCTTGAATTTCTCTTTATATTCATTAGCAACTTCTAGGTCATGTTTGAGAATGACAATTTTCCATTCAAGTTCTCTTTTGTTGTCTCTGCTTTCATGTAAATCAAACCCTAGATGGCCAACAATTCCATCCAATTTGTAGTATTCTTCTATTCTTTCTTTCAGAGTTTGTTTCAGGTCTTCTTTCTTTCCTCAATTTCTTTGGTTAACCTCATCACCCTAGATTCCATTTCATGTTTTAGAACAACAACTTCTTTTGTTAACTTCTCACATTCCTTTGTCTTCTCTTTCAGGGCCTTATCCATGTCATTGTCTTCATTCTATTTTCCTAGTTGAAGAAGTAACTCCTTCCTCTTCCCATTAGATTTACTCAATTTTTCTTTTAAGATATCAATGCAGTCTTTAGCATCTTTAAGATTTCCTTGCAGTTCTCTGACTTATGCTCTAGATTGGTCAAGATCATCTAAAGCATGTTGAAGTTGTTCATCGAGGTTGTATGAATCCATTGTAATACCTTCCCAGATCTTCCTCAAGCTGTTAGGCTTCTTCCAAGGAACCTTGCTCTGATACCAATTGTTGGAATTAGGGTAGACAACTGAGAGAGGGTGAATCAGTTGTCTTAAAACTTTAATGCTTGCTACAGTTTAATTCTTCTTTACCTCTTATTAACGGATTAATGATATAACCATGAAAAGTAAGAATCAATATTAAATGAGCAAAAACACAAATAACACACTTGACACCAGGATTTTTGATGTAGAAACTTGGTTAAGGGAAAAACCATGGTGGGGGTTAACCCACAAAGATTATACTCTGTTAAAAGTATTATAAATGAGAAGGCACATGCATTTAGGCTCATTGTTCAAAGGAGGCTCACTGCCTACAAGAATGATTACAAGAAGATTACACATTGTTTGAACTGATGAACAACATCTACTAATGCAGGAATTCAGTTCCGGTTAAGCACAAAATACTGATCTTACACACTTCATCTTGCTTTGCCCTATTTACTGTTATGCCATGATCTGGTCCTCAGATCTCTTCTCCTTCGCCCTTCTCTTTTCCTTTTTCACACTTACTTTATCACCACACCACAATCACACACCACAACACTTGAATCCATCAGCTATATATATTCTCATCAAGAAATTCAATCAACTATAGTCAGCTTCAAGAAAACTTAGAACATTGTTAAGAACTCTATTCTGTCGAATGAATCTATGCACAAATATTAGCACGGACCAAAAACTTGTGTTCCTAAATCATCAATCACATTGGCCGATGCCACTAATTATCAATAATTGCTTATCCAACTTTTTTGCATCCAAACCAAGATTAAATACTAGGTCGCCCTGTTCTTCTTTTGACTGTGTTGACTAACTAGAACCTGATACTCAAATCCTTATAACCCTTGAATCCTTTATCTCTGGAGGCTAAATCTCTAGATTTAGATAGTCCTAGAAATCCTTATCACTCCCTTAGATCCACAACACACTATGAATTACCACCAGAGAGTCCCGGACTAAGATACTGGACCCTGTCATATGCTCTGTTTCTGACATCCAGACTTAGACATATCCTTACTCTAACTTCCAGTATGAACAAATTATGTAATGCAAATGTGTAGGGTAGACTTAGTTGCCATTAAGGACAACACCTGTCATGCATAGCAGTGTCTCTTGCCAACAGAAGGTTGATGACACCTTAATCCTAACATTTAGTACTTCCACTCTAGGTCTCTTACCAATCTTAGAAATAGCTTTCAACATCTTCACCTGATCTGATTCTTCTCTTCTTCCAGGGTTTCTCATTTTGGTCAGCAGATTGAAATTCTTCATCATCACTTTCAACATCATGTCTAGGGTTTAGTCCTCTTCTTCTATCTTCTTCTACATCATCCAATCTAACCTTTATTGTTTTCATCATCTCCATCATTTCTTCCATTCTTCTAGAAACATTTCCCATAGCAAGCATCTCTTCCTAGGATCCGATGCAACTACCTCAATTTAATGAAATGACTACAGGGCTGCAACTACCTCACAATCAGTGTGTTGTTGACAAACACAAGTAGACTACCTCAAGTTGGAATTCTATTCACCACAAGATCTTATAGAATGCCTTCAATTCCCAAAGGATTCAAAACTTCACTCTGATACCACTTGGTGCAGTCACGATTGGAGGGTTCATAGAATGAACTGTCCAAACCATGTAGCTAGACTAAACACAATAGAATAACACAAATATAGAATGCAATGGAAGATTCATATATTCAATGTATTGCAGAATTACAATGCTCATATGTTAGCAATATGTGGGCTATAATCAAAGGGCTCACATGTCTGCCTTCTGAGTTACAACTGATATGTAATATATGGCATTGAAAGTGCCTCCCAGAAAGAATCTAACTATCTATCTTATGAAATCTACTAACTATCAACTGATGACTTCCTAATACATATTAGAGATCTATATATATATTATCTTCAAGCTCAAGAAATCCTCCGCATCAGCCACAAGAGGTTACAAACTCCAATGAAGGATGTAACATGTAGAAACAAGGTAGGTCGGCCTACAACATCTGGTAATGCTCCACAAGTACATGGAACTTGGTGGGGACCTCAAGGAAGGTCTATCTAATCTTTATGTTCCATGTATGATGTTTCATTAGGCTCTCCAAGTCACAGAAGTACTCTGTAAACCTTCTCCTTCAACTAACTGGTTGAATGCTCTGCTCTATGAAAGTTGATGTTCTTCTGATAGAGATAACTTTTAGTAGACATATCCAAATGACCTAAAATTTGGATATGATGTAGATGACATAATGAAGATACTAAGTCCTGCTTCACATGTTTTGATATGAAGATGTGGTGAAATGCGGTACAAAATGTTGAAACTGCAAATGACTGAACTGAACTGAAAATGCAAGAAAAGAAAGAATGTAAATATTTTTGGTTGATGTAAGATTTCTTTGCAACCTAGGATGCTCCTACATTAGTATGATACTATTTCTTTTATAGGGTGGGGGTTCTTGAATGGTCGTAATTAATAGTATAATGTCTTCTGCATAGAGGTTTTCAAAACTTTCTTATATTTTGGACCTAGTGGGTCCCTTGGCACTAGTAGCTAGTTCTATGTTTTCGATTCAGCTCTTAGGCCTTACAAAGTTTATAATAGAAAACATTCTTTACTCAAGAGCTATTTTTATTTACTTAATTCTATTTTATTTGTATTTACCCAATAGCTATTTTGTTTACTTAGATTAACACTTAAGTAAATAAATATAAAATAACTCTTAACTAAATAAAATAAAATAAAATAAAACAACTCTTTAGAATTATTTTATTTTATTTATATTATAGAGTGAAGAGTTATTTTTATTTAAGTAAATAAAATAAATAAGAGACATCAAATTTCCATAGTCCATAATGATTATTGTTTGATAATTTAGAATTTAAGTATGTGCAAGTTTTTACCTCAACATTTCTCTTTCTATTTCTCCTAATGATGGATCATGGAGTGTCGAAATGTTGAGGTAAAAACATGCACATAGATAAATCCTGAAGTATCAAACTACAAATAAAATAAATATTAAGTAAATACAAATAAAATAACTGTTAAAATAATTGTTAAGTAAATAAAATAACTCTTAAATAAATAAAAAAAGCTATTGAGATAAAAATAAAATAAAGAATGTAAATAATGAAGATATCTTTACTAATTTTATTTTTCTTTAGAATTATTTTATTTTATTTACTTTATTTTATTTCAAGAGCTATTTTTTTAATAGTTATTTTAGTTTAGTTTAGAATTACTTAAGAATTATTTTATTTTTATTGATTTAGAAGTTATTTTATTTACTTAACGTTAAATATCAATATTCAAATTTATTTGAAATGTCATGATGATATATATGGGTATTGTATATACAATGCATATATACATCCTTGTAGAAAGCACAAGAGGGTACATTTGTGAGTTGGCAATGAGTACATATAGCATGGTTTTCAAGGTTATCAAGAGTGAGAAATATAGTTGTTACATAGGAGAGACATGATGAGGTTAATTATTATAATTTATGAGTTAGAGAGGAAAGCAAGGAATAATTAATTGAGATTAAGGAGAGAAAATAGGAGGGAAGAAATGCACATTAAATGTGTGTGAGTCAGCCAATTAGCTAAATTTTTAATAATTCTAATGTGTGGTTTTAAATGCTTGTCTACTAACATGTCATGTAGGTGTGGAGTGATTGGTATAGTTTTTCTAGGCACTAGCATGGGGTTGACTTTATTACTAGGAAATTACAAAGTCATGTAGATTGTCAGTGAGAAAAATAAATTGTCATTACCACATGTGGTGGGTGGCCATTATAGGGTAAATGTTGGCAAGGGTATACATATAAGAAAATATGATAGGATTAAAATTTATTGTGTCAGATAAGTGGTGTGGAAATCACTAAGATTTTATAGCTAGAAGGAGAGGGAAAAGAGGAAATCAAAAATAGAAGTGGAAGGGGAAAAACATGAACAACAAGATCATTTTGAGGTCACATCTTCATTGTTGTTGGAGTGAAATTGAGTGAGTCTCAAATGTAGTCTGCACGCCTAGACTTTTATTAATTTTACAAACTTAATTATTATATGCTTTGAATAATGTGCTATAATAAGAGTGGTACAAGCATATGGTCATCATTTCATTGATTGAAATCACCAATTTACACTAACATCTCCACATCATTGTTTCCCTACTATTTCTTGTGAGTCTTAACCAACCATCTTTATAAATTTAATGGCATTCATTCCACACATCACTACAGTAGTCCCATCATAATGAAATTCATAGTATGTATAGTTGAGGTCGAATAAGTATGTAAGTATTTTTTCTAAAGAAAACTATATTGATATTAATTATACAAATTTTAATTATTATATGCTTTGAATAACATGCTATAATAAGAGTTTCAACTATACAGCCAATCAAATTATTGGTAATTTATTTTTAAATATTTTTATTAAAAAATTAGCATATAGACTTTGTAAAAGATAAATTATATTTTTTAAATAGAAAAATACTAACATATAATTAATTCACTAGTACAATTGGTAATAACTAGTTAAGAAATCTTGGTTACAATAGTATTTTCCTAAAGGCAAGTAGTAATAAGGATGCAACAACAACGACTACAAGATAACTATCAAAACCTTAATTAAAAAAGAAAGCAATTGCTAACAAACATCAACAACAAACAAATAACAAAATAGTAGAAGCAAATGACACCAACAAATCATCACATTCCATTAAGAAGGATATGACTAGCAAGTTGCATCTCAACTTTAGGAGGGGCAAATAGAAAATTCTCTCACAAAAGAACTACAACTTTATTAGGATTTCAAAACATAGGCTACAATATAACTAATTGTAAATTATCATTAGAAGATGGAAAGAGAAGAGCTACTACTATAGGGCACTTAAGCTTAGACCCTATTTAGTCTTCAAATTGTTGTAGCAAGGGCATAATATTTTGGTACCAAAAGTCCTAAGATGGACACAAAGACATTTTTAATAAAATTCAAAGTAGAAGAACATGTAGTCCTTTTTGTGAGAGGTATTAGAACACCACTAGGAACATCTTGGAAGACACTCAGATGGCTAAAGTCATCCACAGTCATGTTTGTGCATTCTCACTAGCTCGATCAAACAAGAATCCTCATTGTTGGTTTTTAGATAAGGGAAATTTATTGATGGGTTGTAAGATTAATCACTTCCTCACAAGATAATAGGATTTCCATATAATTAATTCAATCCATTATATTATAGGTTTTCCATAATAGACCACCTAGTCTTGTAGATCCATTGTATTGGAGAAGTAGAATTGATGAAAATTTTGAAATTTATTGGGGCCTTGTTTAAAGTAACTTAACCATTATTTTTGTTTTCTCTCTCTTGCTTCAATGGAAATTTTACTCCCAAATTCCCTATTTATAAGATAAGAATGTCCTTATTATAGAATGATCAAGATGAATCAACCTTGAGATAACTAAGGAAGCTCTTGACTAAGGTGTTAATCTAACATTGACAATAATAACTCTATCCAAATTCTAGGGAGCTATCAAAGAAAAACCTCTATCCTAAACTCTTCATAAGATTGGAAATCTAGTAGTGTATAAATTAAAACCATATCAACATGAGGTTGTACCAACATTACACATTTCTGATTTCTCCTAAGAAAATGTCTTGAAAATCACCATGTCCATCATAACATAGAACTAGATAGATCTATTGTACTAGAGAAGAAGGAAAGAAAGACATATTGCAATTGATTAGGGCACTATCTAAAATAAAAACCATAGTCTTCTCTTGCATCTTGATGGAAACCATACCCATGTATTCCATATAGAAACTTCTATGTGCCAAAAATAGGATCAACATCAAGGAAAGCTAAGAGCTTAGCTAACTTTGTACATAGTTTGTAACACCCATGTGATCATCTACAACAATTGAAACAAAACTTGGCAAAGTTTGAAATATAGTATTATAAATAGTGAATGCACCTTAACAAAATATAAATCTTGTGAATAGTCCTCACATTTAGATGTCAATCAAGAAGTTTTCTATGGTATCTATGGTAGCCCTATACATACCCATGGAGGGGTGCACCTACTTCAACATCTTGTACATAAACTACTTGTGACTTGTATGCCAAATATCCATTTCTCAAATATCATTTCCTCTCATATTCCCCCTAGTATTGAATATGTTTAACAATTCTTTTGTTTAATCTATGGATGTTGTTTTGAGTAATGTTAACTTGACAAATAATTTGCTATAATTGATATATAATTCATCAATTATTCTTCAATAAAACCTAAGATTGAGAAAGAAGTGTATCAATTTGGAAGAAGAAATTATAGTAAAATTTTAAAGTTCTACTTGTTGGATGAATATGGTCCTTAGAAAAATAGTTGTATATCTAGTTTTTGAAAGATGAAAAAGAATAATATTCCTCACTAAATTAGTAACAATATTAATTTTCAGTCCTATCCCAAGTAAAACCTTTTTTTAACTCAAATGATGGATGGATATAGTAGACATATCTCCAAAAATGGCTAGCTAATGTTTTATAGAAAATATGCAACCCCAGAACAAATGTTTCAAAGTTTCTTCAACATAACAAAAGGAATATCTAATAGATTTCACATGCAAGGATTTTTATCTTTCACCAATTTGTAGTTTTTGAATGTAATAGTTTTCAAGCAAGCATTTGAGCATTGACATCAACTTTAGATTCCCAAATTTGGGCTCTTATATTGGTCTAGTATTATGATTGAACTTGCACCTCCACTTAAGATTAAGGTGAGGAGTTAAAGATAATGTGGGGAGGAGGATCTATATATCTTCTTTAGAGGAAAGGAGCAATGGTGGACAAGTAACCAATGCCAATCCTTGAAAAAGTTACAATTTATAGAAATGCATAATATCATAGTTAAATCGTTGATCCCACAATAGTGTGTTCCACTTTTTGGTCTAAGAGAGACAGTGAAATCAACTTTTCTAACCAAAATTTTACTTTCTATATCTTATAGAAAGAAAATAGCTAAGAATTTGAACATGATGTGTAAGTTAGTGGTTTTTTAAGATTTTTTGTGTAGATTCTAAATATATATTTTAAAATTTTAAAAAAATAATTTGTCATTTTGAAAGCATTTTTCAATAGCTTGTTTTTTATACTTTATAGTATTTTTAATGAGTGACATTTATTCCATAATTCTTAACTTTTATTAGAAATAAGATAAAATCACAATTTCTTAAACATATATCACTAACATTAATATCTAGTGCATGCATATTTTTCATAATTTTTTGCTACATATTTTATTTATTATTATTTTTTTAATTTCACATTAATTATAATTTAGAGTGATTTTTTCCATAACTTGTAACTTTTTTGTATATATCAAAATTAATTAATTTTATTAAAACTAGGACATTGATACATAATGCATAGATATTTTTTGGAATTTTTTTCTACTTTTTTAATTTTCCACGTGCATTGAATAAAGACCCTTATGTTCACTAAAAATAGAAAAAATATCATAATTAAATAAAGTGGTGCAAAGAGGTCCTCCCTCATGCCATTAAACAACTCACATACACATAGGCAACACTTTGTGCCAAATTTGAATCCTCAACAACGCAAAGATTGCAACAAAATTTGATTGTATTTGATTCAAAACAAACAAGTCTATAAGAATATTATAGATATGGCCTTCAATGGCCTCTCTCCTACAAATGTAACCATCTTCACTTTGACACTCCTCTCTCAAACTGCATTCAAACACAATTTTCAAACTTCACATAGGGATCCTATGTGTCTCCTTTCTTTGATGGTATTAAAATCTGCAAGTCAAACAAATCCAAAGCCTCCAATGAGGTGTTTTGCTCCTCACTAGTTGCCTCTTCCCAACTGGCCCCTCTCTTCCTTCTTGGCTACCCTTGCCAGACCCACTCTCTTTTCATCTATCTGGCTCTAAGTATTATCTCCCTTCTATACTCATATGCTAGATGTCTTTTATTACTGTCGATGCCTCTTCATGAGGCGTTCCATTTCAATTTGGGTGCTCCACTCCTCCTTTACCAAGGTGTTGTTCAACTTCTATTCCTCTTCTCCACACAACCTTTTCCCCTCATGTTGATGCTTCAAATTATTTTGTTAATTTTTTTTTAATATTCTAAACATCATGCACTGATATGGACTTTGGAAATCTTCGTACACTTATTTCTTACCTCCCACATTGAGAGGCCTCTAGAGGCATTTAAATATTAATTTTATTTGTTGTGTTTAGACACCACATGCCTAATTCTTTCCATCCTAATTCAAATTAGAAATGAATCATTTTTAAGAAACATTTAATTCCACTTTGGTCCCTATACTTGCTTCATGATCTCAAACTTGCAGATTTATAAGTAAATACCATCTAACACCTTAATAAGGAAGGCATTAATAATCAAATGGAAATTTACCTCACTGAATATCTTTCTATCATAACCTGGATTCCATCAGAGATGATATTTCCACATAAACAGTATTGGAGAAGAAATTTGCACAAATTACTTTACGTGACTTCAATAATGCGCAAAACTAGATGCCGACAAGAGAAAAAACTCAATGTTCTTCATTTTGCTCAAAAGTTTGTGAGTACACTTGGAATGACATCCCAAGGTTCCTTGCAAAAGGATTTCTCTCTAGCCTCAAAGGATTTCACAATTTTAAACTTTTTGTAAATCGCCATCCCTGAATAGAAAGTTTTAAAATCTCCAAAACAGTGTGACATATGATCACGAAATATTTGCCAACACTATCGAAATACCCCCAAAGTTTACTTGTGAAAGGGTTTGATTCCAAACCTCAAAAATATCGCTAAACAATAGTTTCTATGAAAATTGTCAATGTGTGCCAAAACCAAAAATATGGTGAAAACTGAATTCTTGCAAATTAGATTGTGCAAAGTGTCCCCAACGCTGAGAGATGCCATATGACACCCCAAAATAAACTAAAAATGGAAGAACGATAAATTAATTTTTTTTGGTTGATGATGATCACTAATCTGCTTAGATGCTTCTACATTAGACACGCTGGGTAGGAAGTTTGTGAGAATAGGCTCACAAAGGTGGAGTTGAATGGTAGAACCATTCTTTCAGACTGCAAGCAATATGAAATGAACTCCATCATTGAAACATGAGCATAAAATTATTTTTTCTTCCTCCTTTTCCAACATCTCACTAGAACAAGTGTCATCCTCCTCCAACAATTCTGCACTCTCTTCCTCCTTCCTCATGGACTCATGTCCAACATGAATCATCCTCCTCCTCTAAAGACTTTCTCCTTTCCTCTCCTCTTTTGTGGGATCCAACCCACCATTATTCTACCTCCTCCACCAAACAATCTCACCACTCTTCTCCTCTTTTATGGGTTTTGACCCACCAAAAACTGACCACCTCCACCAAGTCTTACCTGTAGTATCCTGTACAACTTCTACATGAAAATATACATCTACATACCAACCTTGTAACTACATTCTTCTTTTCATCTACTTGCAATTTCTTATTCACTTCAATAACATGAAGATTCACATCAACTCCCTCATCATAAAATTCAAAAAAATTAAAACTTTCCTCTATAAACTCTGTTGTTATAACAAGCTCTTTCACCATGTTTGTTGCTGCACTTTCATACTCCTTCAAGTGTTCATTCAACCTGAACAACTTCTCTATTTCTTCCTCAAGCAATTCATGCTCTTCAACAACAACTAAATTTACAGCATCCTTACACAAATCTGGATGGAAATTGAAGCTTTCCATGTATCTACTTTCTTCTTTCTCTCCACCTTCCCTTATTTTCATTGTACCAAATGAATTAAGCTCAAAACTCTCAAGTTTTACCTCATTTTCTTTCATTATTGCAACTTTTCTTTCATCTTCATTAGCTACAACATTCATCTTCTCATCCTTTGTTCCAACATTTTCATCTACACCATTGTCTACCATCACCATCCTCATGTCCTCAACTACTGCAACATATTTCTCATCTTCAATTGATGTAATCTTCTATAACCATTCACCTTCTATCACCAAAATGAGTGGCAATAGTTCTTCCTCATCACCATTTGCTACAATTTTTCCTTCTTTACTCTTTGCTGCAACATTTTTATCTTCATTATTCATTGCTATCACCATCCTCATGTCCTCCAAAGGACTCACAACCGCTACAACATCATTTTACACCTCAACCTCTACTATGACTTCTTTCAGCACATCTACCATACCTTCCAAAAGGTATATTCCTACTTCTGAAAATCTTTCATTGTCTTACACATCATTTATCGCAACTTACCACTCTTCATGCTCAATTGTGATCTCATTACTTTGTTCTTCTATCTTCTCATCCTCTAAAGGATACATAGCTTCTATTGCAACATCAATTTTGATCTCTTCATTCATGTCTTCCAAAAGACATGCCTTTGTTGTAATCTCCTCTTCTTTCTCACTCTCTTTCTCCATGCCTTCCTCATGGCATGTTGTTGCAATCTCTAATGCCTCCACTCTTCAGAATTCTTCATGAATTGCTACTTCTTCACATTTCTGTCCCAAACATTCCATGACTTTCAATGAATCATTCTCTACTACAACTTCATGTTTTACCTCTTCAAGAGGACATGCTACAACTAGAAAGTCTTTCTTCTTCCATTCTTTTCTCTCCTTGATTCTTTTCCTTTCTGATTTTCTTTCTTTTGGGACTATATGGGATGTTCCTGTAAGCACAAAAATCATGCACTGCCTCCACAAGGACCCCTATGATGAGTTAGATCCTTGTCACATACATGTAAGTGTGAAAATAAATCCTTTGGGTAGTAGGCCTCTTGATGGCGTGTCCTCTCTTCTTGTTTTGTGTCATTTCTACTTTGTCAATTCTCGTTCTTCTCCTTCTTCCACTTTTCGACACTTGTCGTAACACTTGTCGACTTGCATTTTCTATCTTGTGACCTTAATGTTGATAACTGAGAGGGGGGGGGTTAATCAGTTATCCTAATTATTTCCCTTATTGAACTTTGCTTTTAATTGATGCAGCATAAAATCAAACATAAAACATTAACCATAAAACAAGAAACACATGACACAGTATTTTTGACGTGGAAACCCTGTTAAGGGAGAAAACCACGGGGTGATTAACCCAAAATTATTCTCTGTTAGAAGAATAGGAAATTACAAAGATGGCACTTGCCAATTAGGGCTCACTGCCCGAGCACACTGCTCACAAGAGGCCCACTGCCTACAAGAAGACACACTGTCTACAAAGTGATGAGAATCACAGTCTTGAACTGATTGGAAGCATCTGCATATGCTGGAGTTCAGTTCCGGTTAGGCTCAGTACATTGATCTGCTGCACTTCATCTTTCCTCTGTTCTTTATTCTGCTATCTTCCACATACCGGATCCTTTTTGCTACCTCTGCTCTTTCTCTGGACTTCTTCGCATTTCTCTCTTCACACACACGACACTTCACAACTAAATCCATCCTCTATATATATCCGCACAAGTAATTTCATCACCTTTCTAGTCGACATCCGGAACAGTCTAGTTTCTTATAAACTTTCATTCTGTCGGCTGAATCCTTCCTCACCAAGCAATGCGGATCAAGCATATACTTGTAGATATCATTAATCATGTCGGCCAAACATGATTCATGCCTTCACAACCTCTGTCATCAATAGTAACCCATCCGGAAAGCAGTCTGATACTCTGCCAGTCAGTTCTTCCTCTGTTTTCACTGTCTCTCAGGAATCCGGTACTCAACCATTCATATCTTTTTCCTTGTCCATCACCGGAGGCTAAATCCTTGGAATATACCACTAAAGGTAGTCCTCTTGACTTCCCCAAATCTGCACTGCACCAAGACACTTCCTCTGAGAGGTCCGGACCAATCTGTCAGACCTTGCCACATGCTCTGTTCTTCTTCACCGGACCACAACATTCTTTATTCTGACTTCCGGTAGAGACACATCATGACTTGCGGATATGTGGGATGACCTTTGTTGCCATCAATGACAACAACCATGAATCCATATAGTGTCTCTTGCCAACAATCTCCCCCTTTGGCATTGATGGCAACACTTAGTGAAAAATGACTAAGTGTTTTCACTATGCTCCCCCTTTGCTGATGCTCTGTCTTTATATACAATTTCCGGAACTCCCCCTTAGTTGGATTCCTCATTTTTCACTGCTCCTCACTCCCCCTTTGACATCAATGGCAAAGGGTAGGGTCCGCATATCAAAATTTTCAAAGATTTCTTATACTTAGCCGCATATTTACATACTCACATATATTGAAGAATGTCTGCAAAGGATGTCTGTAATTGAATCATTTCGGTAGCCCAACTTTGCTTCATTCTGTCCAAAATTGAAATGTGACCACTTAACAAAAATGCAAACGCTTCTGCCCGCTTGAGATCTGTCGAATCTTTTGTTTGGGCGGTGGTCTGAGCATCACTGATGGCCTCATGCATGGTTTCCAACTTAGGGATTATAATCCTTCTAAGTTCTCCCATCCGGTTGGTGATGTTCTTCCTTTCCTTCTCAAGATTCTTTATTTCGTTCAAGACTGCAATAGTCTGACATTCTTGATTTATTATAGAGGAAGAGAGAGGATCAAAACTTTGAGATAAGCTTTGTAGCTTATCCTGTTCCTCTTTTATTTTCTTGTCAAATGCTGCTGTTGCCTTTGACCAGGATATACAAAATTTATAGATATCACCGCCATCCTTAAGAGCATTCTCTAAGCTCTTTATTCCAATGCTTACAATCTTTCTGTCTTTAGAGATTAATTCTAATATTTCTGAAAATCTCTTATCCAAAAATTCCTTCCGGACCTTTTCTTCAGCTGATTTTTCTAGAGAATCAAAATGTGTATCAACACTGCTGACTAAGGTTTTTAGATTACCGGAAGTGGAGGCTGTCGGATCTATTTGGATTGATGGCATGATCTTCACAAGTACTCCGGAAGCAGCCTCTATCAACTCACAGTCTTCCATATGAGACTTCAGGAGCTTTTCATTTGCCTTGGCATTTGCAAATGAAGCTATCTTCATTGTTTGTACCGGAGAGAGAGAGTCAAAATCAAATGGACCTTTTAGAAGCTCCGGTTCATCAATCTCTAGAGTTTCTTTGCTCAAAAATTGTTGAACAGTTTGTGCAGTGTCTCTTGCTGGAGACAGATGTTTCTTTTCTTCTGCAGTCTTAGAACTGTCAACCTCTTTGTCTTTCACCACTGCTTCCTTCTCCTGTGATTGCTCTTCTTCTTTGGATCCGGAGGCTGTAGGGGAAACCGGAGGAGAGATGCTAGCTTGTTCATGGCCCATTTCTTCTGGAGCAGAGGGTCCCAAGTCCTCACTTGTCTGTTCAGGGCTCACTTCTTCCAGAACAGAAGATTCCAAATCAGCAGCTGTTTCTGCACCTAAGTCCTCTACAACAGGAAGATTGAACCTTTTGAAGGCCTTCCGGAGGATCTCTTCTGTTTCTTGGGCCACTTTGTCAGTCTCACCAAGCATGAGTTGATTCATCCTGGCTTTGCTTCTGAACTCATCTTTGCAGTCCTTGAAGATAATGTTCATTGTCTTGGGATCAATTTGAGGATATAGCTGAATAGCTATCTGCTCCCGGATCTCAAGATCTTTAGCATGAGCATTATTCTTTCTTACTTCCATTTCCTTCTCTAGGCTTTTAGGAATGAGAGATATGATCTCAATGAAAGCCTTATTGTATATGTTCAGATATTTAACTGTGGCTTCCTGCAGAGTCTTTTGGTCAGCCTCACTGAAGTCATCATAGGATTCAGTCATTGGTTGAAGGTTTCCATCCACCATGACCGACTTGATTATGCTCTCTAGTGACAGAGTGGGCTTTTCAATAGTTACCTCTGCCATTTCATCCTTGTCTTGGCCTGTGGAGGGCTTACCGGATCCTTTCTTCTTCTATTTCTTTACTTCTCTTACTCCCTCATCTGATTCTGTTTCCTCTTCATCCTTTTGGCTTCCATAAGCCCTTGTGGCTTTTGTCTTGGATCTCTTACCGGATGCCTGGACTTCCGGTTTTGAACTTTTGGTTGAGGGAGGTGCAGATCTCTTTGTTGATCTGGTCCGGGTGGGAGCTCCAACCGGAGCACTTTCTTTTCTTTTCTCTTCTTCCTCGGCCTTCCTCCTCTTTTCCCGGCTGGCATCAAGTGCCTCCTTTGAGATACCTAGGCCTTGAGCAATGTGCTCTACTTCTTTTCTTACCTTTCTTTTAATCTCAGGTTCCCTGAGTTCTACATGTATTTTTACACTCAGCTCCTCAAAGGTTCCAAACCTTTCTGCCTTAGGATCTTTGGGCTGACTTAGCATGTGTTGAACATGCAGCTCCACTATCTGTTCATCAACTTCATACCCCATGGGCATGATCCAGACAGTCCTTGGCTCCACTGCCTCCATTAGGCACTGATCAGTGTCAACCATAAAGCACACTGAGTCCTTGTATTTCTCAATGAGAGACTGGGGAATTCTCTCTCTTGCTTGCATCATGCTCTGAAAGTTTTTGAAGTATCCCCATAGAGCTGAATTTCTCGCTTTTGCATCCCCAAGTCCATGCAAGTAGTCTCTTATCTGGACTGCAACAGGTTTGTCATTCTGCCATACCCATCCACTTGTTCCGGGTAGCTCATTCATGAAATAGAAGAATAGACATACAATAAGAGTACCATACTTAAAGGAATTCTTCTTATCCTTCTTGATTTTCTGTATGTTTTCCATTAATTGGCTTAGTAGTAGTTCGCAGAGATCATATTCTGCATTCTTTCTTAACATTTCATAAGCAGTGTATATTGCAGTTCCGGATACAGAATTCTCCCTGCTGGAGTGATAGATCTTGTATCCTATTATCATTGATGCATATTTGATATCCAGATCTGAAATATCTTCAATGGTCATTGCCCTCTTGTCAAATTTTGATCCGGTGGCCTCAGTTACAATGTTGTTCTTGACAGATTTGAGGATAGGTACCCCTCCGGAAGAGTATAGACCAGTTACTGCTCTAATTGCCTCTTTTGTAATCTTGCAGGGTCTATCTAGCCATAGAAAGTTGTCATGCATCCTGCTCAGTACATACCGAACCCATTCATCTTCTTCAAAGCAGGGGAAATGAATAAATTGCTCAAATTGTTTCTTCTGAATATCCTTATACTCTGGTTTGAGCTCAAAAGCATTGTCAATCAGCTGCTTGTGATAGAGGTCTCTTAATTTGAATTCCCCAAATTCCTCAATGTTTGCATGTATGTAAACCCTAATGTCTTCGGTGTGTAAAACTCCGTGAGGAACACTAGAGAAGGCTCCTAGTGGGTCTACCTCCAATGATTTGTAGGGATGTTTCTTGAATGAGGGGCGAGGTCTATCAGAGATCTTAACTATGTTTGGAGTAGCCATTCTTCAAAGATTTGCAGTGAGGTAATGAAAAACGGAGAATACCTTATGCGCCTTCGGTTTGCACGGAATGGTTGGATTGATTTCTTTGTGCAATAGCTTCGGCAGGAGATCCTTGGTGCTTGATGAACCTTGTTGCAGAGCTCCACTTTTCGCTTCTTCTCGAGTGCAGAATGAGCAAATGACCTTTGAGAAATCCCTTAAATTGCTCCGCGAACCCTAATATCTGTCTGCAATAAATGCTTCACCTACATCATTCCGGTTTGCCTTGTCTGGATAGTTTGGAGTATCCCGGATTGGTTCTGATCTGAGGATATCATCCGGATCTTTCAATCATGAATAAATCAAGGTAACATATTACAAGAGCATCCCAAACACTCTGTCCAATCCGCAGAACAAGATAGTGCATTTCCGGATCTTTCCGGACCTTTTTGTAATCTTCTATCATACCGGAGCATCTCCCTGAACAGGTCTTATTTGATCGATCACAGCTTCTTCATAACTCCATGCGGACCTCTGAAAACTTGACTGAAGTATCTCAAGACTCATATCTACAAATCCTTTGATCTGCATCTTGTGCCACATCTGGAACCACTTGTTTGGCTGGGGGAACAAGATTTTCTTTGAGTCTCCCCCTGAGCCTGAGCTCACTTTTTAATTTCTGGAAGAAATATCAGCACCAGAGTCTGGTGCGGATCCAACCTCTACATTCTCTAAACTTTTCTTCACCCAAATCTTGCTCATCTGATTCCTAACCTCATCCGCATTCATCTTTTGTTTACCCTTGTCTTGATTCTGATTATACACCGGACCTCTTTTGTCCTGATTCTTGTTTCTGCAAACTTTAGCATTATGACCGGACCTATTGCAGATCTGGCAAATAACATTTCTTTGCATATTTGGCTGATATCCTCTTGATCTGCATTGATTAGCCCTATGACCTATTCTATTGCATGTGAAGCATCTACCTTTGAATGATTTGTTTACTTGCATAATTCTGCATTCATGGGATTTGTGTCCATACCTTTTGCAGTTGAAGCATTGTCCGGAGAAGGATGAATTAATCTGATTCATTCTCATTCTGCACTGATTAGCTTTGTGACCAAAGTGGTTGCAGCTGTGGCAGTATCCATTGAAGGATGGATATCTTTGAGCATTTGGTTGTCTTACCGGAGGTCTTCTAGGCCTGCTCCTTGGATTTTCTGATCCAAGATTCTTCTGACCAGATCCGGAGCTTTCTCCTTTCTCATATCCCAAACCATACTTGTCATCTGTCCTCTTTTGACTTCCAAGAAGAACTTCAAGTTGAGCAGAACTTATCTTGAATTTCTCTTTATATTCATTTGCTGTTTGAAGGTCTCTTTTGAGAGAGACAATTTGATCCTCAAGTTTTCCTTCATTATCTTTGGCATCTTCAAGATCAGATTCAAGATGTCTGATAATCCTGTCCATCTGGAGGCATTCTTCTGATTTTTCTTTAAGAGATTGTCTTAGATTGTCTTCAGCCTTTCTTTTTTCTTCAATCTCTTGAGTAAACTTTATAGTTCCTGATTCCATTTCATGTCTTAACATAATGACTTCTTTTGATAACTTTTCACATAACCTGGTTTGCTCAGTCAATTCTTCATTTGTATTGCTTTCTTCACTTTGTCTTGCCAACTGTTGAAGCAGCTCCTTTCTCTTTTTCATGGAGAGACTTAATTTGTCTTTTAATTCTCTCATGAATTCATCAGCCTGTTTGAGTCTTTCCTTTAATTCACTAACTTCAGAATTCGACTATTCAAGATCCTCAAGAGCAGTCTTGAGTTGCTCCCTTAAACCATATGCATCCATTTGAAATCCCAGATCTTCCTCAAGCTGTTAGGCTCTATTAGGAGGAACTTAGCTCTGATACCAATTGTTGATAACTGAGAGGGGGGGGGGTGAATCAGTTATCCTAATTATTTCCCTTATTGAACTTTGCTTTTAATTGATGCAGCATAAAATCAAACATAAAACATTAACCATAAAACAAGAAACACATGACACAGTATTTTTGACGTGGAAACCCTGTTAAGGGAGAAAACCACGGGGTGATTAACCCAAAATTATTCTCTGTTAGAAGAATAGGAAATTACAAAGATGGCACTTGCCAATTAGGGCTCACTGCCCGAGCACACTGCTCACAAGAGGCCCACTGCCTACAAGAAGACACACTGTCTACAAAGTGATGAGAATCACAGTCTTGAACTGATTGGAAGCATCTGCATATGCTGGAGTTCAGTTCCGGTTAGGCTCAGTACACTGATCTGCTGCACTTCATCTTTCCTCTGTTCTTTATTCTGCTATCTTCCACATACCGGATCCTTTTTGCTACCTCTGCTCTTTCTCTGGACTTCTTCGCATTTCTCTCTTCACACACACGACACTTCACAACTAAATCCATCCTCTATATATATCCGCACAAGTAATTTCATCACCTTTCTAGTCGACATCCGGAACAGTCTAGTTTCTTATAAACTTTCATTCTGTCGGCTGAATCCTTCCTCACCAAGCAATGCGGATCAAGCATATACTTGTAGATATCATTAATCATGTCGGCCAAACATGATTCATGCCTTCACAACCTCTGTCATCAATAGTAACCCATCCGGAAAGCAGTCTGATACTCTGCCAGTCAGTTCTTCCTCTGTTTTCACTGTCTCTCAGGAATCCGGTACTCAACCATTCATATCTTTTTCCTTGTCCATCACCGGAGGCTAAATCCTTGGAATATACCACTAAAGGTAGTCCTCTTGACTTCCCCAAATCCGCACTGCACCAAGACACTTCCTCTGAGAGGTCCGGACCAATCTGTCGGACCTTGCCACATGCTCTGTTCTTCTTCACCGGACCACAACATTCTTTATTCTGACTTCCGGTAGAGACACATCATGACTTGCGGATATGTGGGATGACCTTTGTTGCCATCAATGACAACAACCATGAATCCATATAGTGTCTCTTGCCAACACTTAATCCTATGCCTTGTGAGTGTCTTATAGGTGAGTTTTCACCTCATCCCTTTGTGTTTCGTCTAGTGCACCTCCTAGAAGCCTTCTAGAGGTCTCCCGATCCCTCTCCTGCTTTCCATTTTCAGTTTTAACCTTCCTATCCAAATCTCCCCCTATTATTTCTAGATCTCCCTGGGAGATCTTGCAGACGCAAGTGGAGATTTGCATTCTTCCTCATGATTGACCTATTTCTTGATTTAAAAATCATCTTTTTCCTCCCTCTTTCCTTCTGCCACCCTAATTTCTACATTTTGCCCTGTTTCATCCCAGATCTCCCCAGGAAACCCATGGCCACCCCTGGGGTAACCCATGATCTCCCTGGGTTAGCCTGTCTGATGAAAGTGGTGACCCTGCCATCTTTTGTCCTGCGAAAAAATTAAAGTTTCTCTCACATTTTTGCTCCGTTTTCACCCGTTTTTCTTTTTGTTTGCATGATTTTTGATCCTTAATATAGAGTTAACTATTTCATGCACCCACACATGCATAATTAGATCTATTTAACTCACTAATCAATCTCATGCATTTCTCCTATCTCCTTTTCTTCTTTAGTGATAAGCTATCATTGCTTCATCACTCTCCTTCTTGCTGAGTTCACTGGGCAATCAACCTTGTTAACTCCCCAATCTATTCTTCTTAACTCATCAATCAAATGAGTTAACTCTTCAATCCAATCCCTTCTTCAAACCTATAAATGCCCCCCTCCCTCAAGCACAAAAGGAGGCAAATTCATTATGTACTAGCTCTTGCCAAGTTTGCTCTCCAATCTAGCATCCATATGTTCATACAGGACATAAGTGCCTTTTACTTTGATTTTTCAGACAAGAAGCACCACGCTACTCAATTTTTCAGCCATTGTGCTAAATTCAAAGCTCACATTGAGCTCACACAAGCTTCACAAAAGATTCTCTTTGCTTCTTTGGGTGATTTTGTCATTGAGAGAACCAACTGCTGTCACAAAAGGATTCGAGGTTGCCTACACAAGGATCACTAAGGGATAGTGGAGTCTTCAAATCTTCATCTATTCAAGTTATTTTATTGCTTTCATAGTAATTAGACAATCATCTTTCTCTTGGAAATAGTAACATGCTTGCTTTTTTCCTTGATAGATTAGATCTTGTATGCTAGATTAATTGTTTTTGCATTCTTAGATCTATTTTGTTAGAAAAAGAACCTTTCCTTTTTATTAGATTAAATTGCATTGAAAACACCAAAAACCCACAAAAACATAGATTACACATTGCATTTGAAAAGACATATAGGATTGCATACATATTTCTTTCATAGATTAGAAGCATTTTCCTTTCCAAAAATACTCTAAAAAATACCAAAAAGACACATTGCATGTCATTTAGTTTGCATCCATATAAATTAGACAACATCAAAAACCCTCAATTCCATCATGAGGTAAATATAGTTCAAGAGACCTTAAACAAACCCTTGATTTCATCACAAGGTACAAACAAAGTCAAAACACAAGTCAAAGCCTAGGTCGGCAAACCCTAGGTCAAAACCCTAGATCTAGTTAGAGTTAGAAATCACATGATTTCCTCTCCTGTTTCACGCATGTGTTTAGGAGTGAGGGGAGAGTGGGTGAGAGATGTCCAAGATGAGATCGAGGAGATCCATCTGCGACCATAGCAATAGGCATGCATTCCACCACAAGAGGATCTATTTGTTCTCTTATTGATTGAGGAATGTAGGCAATTACGATTACATAGAGCATTTCTCAGAGACATAGAAACAAGAGAAAACATCAAAAAGAACAACCGTTTACCCACCCAAAGGTGGAATTCAAGGAATCTAAATAGAAGAAGAGAGACTAGTGACCCTTTGGGTCATAGGGTTATCTCAACCACCACAATAATTGAACAGAACATACAAAACGCACAACAACAAAGGCCACAAAACTTGCTGACCCCCCTTTGCGAAGTCCAGCTCTCCAATGAGCCAGACCCCTGCCATGTATCATCTCCTCTTGACTAGCTAATTCTACGTGAGTGAGAGTGACATGGCGGATCGCCCTGTGGCAAGGAGGGAAAGGGTCCATGTGTGTGCCAAGATCTGACCCGACAACCTTCAGGAAACCAGAGTCACGATTTCAAGCGTACAATTCCCACACACTTCTCCTTCCATACACCTTATATCAAAGGGGTACACCACTTATTCTCATCCCTTACAACCTCAGCTGCAAGATCTTCTCTTTCCTCTTGATCCTTTTGTACAAGGATCTCTTCATCTTCTTGTTCATTTTTCTTATCTATTGTAACATCATCAAGATCTATCACTGCAACCACATCCTCTACAACTACAATCTCTTCTACAACTTTCTCTTCTTCATCTTCATTGCTCACTTCTTTTTTGTTTTCAGTCATTTTTGCATCCAATTCCACTTTTTCACTCTGTTCTTTCATTCCTTCATCATGGCATGTCTTCACTGCAAACTCATCACTCTTGTCTTCATCATGTTTAACAACTTCACCATGCTAAAATGCTTCCAATTTACCCAATTTCTTATCCAATCTCTCATATACACCTACCATCACGTCAAGGATCTTCTTCCTTTGGTACTACCTCCATCCTTCCAATATCATGGGTTTCCATAGGTATATCTTCATCTCATATGTTGCTACAATCTTTCACCATCACTTCTCATGCTCTACAATTTGTAAAGACTATTTCCTCTGTAACTTCCTAGCTCTCAATTGCTCAGGACTCTTTTCCCACCTGCAACAATCCTTTGATCTCTTCTCAACCACTTCCTCTTCCCACAGGTCCTGGTGCATACTCTACACACTCAAGATCTTCTTGCTCTAATACCACTTGGTGCAAAGAGGTACTCCCTCCTACCATAAACAAATCACATACACATAGGCAACACTTTGCCCCAAATTTGAATCCTCAACAACACAAAGATTGCAACAAAATTTGATTTTATTTGATTCAAAACAAACAAGTCCACAATAATATTATAGATATGGCCTTTAATTACCTCTCTCCTATAGATGTAACCATTTGCACTCTGACACTCCTCTCTCAAACTGTATTCAAATACAATTTCCAAACTTTACATAGGCATCCTTTGTCTCTTCTTTTATAGATGGTATTAAAATATGCAATTCAAACAACTCAAAATCCTCCAATGAGGCATTCTTCTCCTCATGGGATGCCTCTTCCCAACTGGCTGCTCTCTTCCTTCTTGGCCGCCTCTACCAGACCCACTCTCTTTTCCTCTATCTAGCTCTAAGGATTATCTCCCTTCTATACCCATATGCTATGTCTTTTATTACTGTTGAGGTATCTTCATGAGGCATTTAATTTCAATTTGGGCGCTCCACTCCTCCTTTACCAAGGTGTTGTTCAACTTCTATTCCTCTTCTCCATGCAACCTTTTCCCCTCATGCTGGTGCTTCAAATTCTTTTGTTAAATTTGTTTTTGAATATTCTAAACAACATGCACTAATATGGACTTTGGAAATTTTCATACACTTATTTCTTACCTCCCACATTGAGAGGCCTCTAGAGGCATTTAAATATTATTTTCTTTGTTGTGTTTAGACACCATACACCTAATTCTTTCCCTCCTCATTCAAATAAAAAATGAATCATTTTTAAGAAACATTTAATTCCACTTTGGTCCCTATAATTTCTTCATGACATCAAACTTGTAGATTTATAAGTAAATATCATCTAACACCTTAATAAGGAAGGAATTAATAATGAAATGGAAATTTACCTCACTAAATATATTTCTGTCACAACCTAGATTCCTTCAAAGATGAGATTTCCACATAAACAATATTGAAGAAGAAATCTGCACAAGTTACTTTACGCAACTTCAACAATGTGCAGAACTGGGTGCCAACAAGAGAAAAAACTCAAAGTTATTCATTTTGCTTGAAAATTTGTGAGTACACTTAAAATGACATCCCTGTTAGAAATGAAGGTGTAAACTACACAATAGAAATCTAATTCAAACCTTATTGTCCTCTAAACAATGTAGAATCAATGGAAATTGCAACAAAAATTAAAACCCATTACACATAAATAACATGCACTAAGAACTAAACACATAACACAGCATGTAACATGGAGAAAACCTTTTTAGGTAAAAAAACTCCACCAAGAAAAGAGGCTCCAAGTTGTATTATCTTCAAATATGATATTACATTACATGCACTTCCTCTGTTTCTTCAGTCTTCAATCCAACAAATGCATGTTACTCTCCAATATGATAAAAATGTAGTATGAATATCCTTATAAAAGGGGGTTGCCTTCTAGGGAAAGATAACCAACAAAATATCAACCATCAGATCTCTGACCTAATGATGAATGATCCAGATTCATAATGATAAAATATAAATAAAATGAGATTTTGGGGGCGCAGCCCCCGAACCCCCCACCGAGGGGATGATCCCCCTAAACCCCTCATAAGGGGAAACCCCCTTATGACCCCCCATCGTGGACGAGTGAATGTCATGTGTAAAATATAAACATGTAGTTGAAACAAGACCGCTGGTGGTGAAACCTTTCATCCCTTATGGGTGATTTACAAACAATATTAGGAGTAATTAATTACATAGGATTTACAAGGTTGATGGCACCTTAATCCTAACAATCCCAAGGTCCCATACAAAAGGATTTTTCTCTAGCCTCAAAGGATTTCAAAATTTTGAACTTTCTATAAATCACCATCCTCAAACATAAAGTTTTAAAATCTCCAAAATGGTGCAACATATGATCACATAATCTTTACCAATGTTGTCAAAATACCCCCAAAAATATACCTATGAAAGGATTTTATGCCAAAACTCACCAATCTCACTGAACAATAGTTTTCATGAAAACTGCCAATGTGTGCCGAAACCAAAACTATGGTGAAAACTAAATTCTTGCAAATCTGATTGTACATAGTGTCCCCAATGCTGAGAGATGCCATATGAAGCCCCAAAACAAACCAAAAATGGAAGAACAACAAACTAATTTTTTTTTGGTTGATGTTGATCACTAATCCACCGATGCTCCTAGATCATAAAGTATATTACAAATTATACTTTTTGTTAAAATCTTACTTTGAGGCCTACAATCTTACAAAATTCTATGTGATTGTGACTCCATTTTATGGTCCAACATTGCTTTGAAGTATATTTTTTTATGAAAACTCTATGAGCAACAATGGGATGGCACGTCCTTATAGTGAAGGACCTTCATTCTAAGGTACCAAATTTCATAGGGAATTTTAAACAAGAAACATATAAAAAATTAAAAAAAGGGCCTTCATTCAAAGGTTTGATTTGGAGGTATATGTTTATTTAAATGTTTTGTAATTTTTGGAACCTTGGGCTCATTTTTTTACCCATGCCACAACTAGGACACACTATTATCGGATCACCATAATCAAGAGGCACAAGAGATTGGACAAAAATAAAAAACTAATTATAATTATCACTAAACCCAAATTGTTCCTTGATAACCTTCCAAGAATACATTTTTATGGAAGAGAAATCCTATAAACATTTGAATTGATTAACACTCTTCTTGAATAACTAATATGTTGGCTTGGGAAATATGATGGGCTATCATTTTCCATCAAATTGGATATGCATATTCCACCAAATGAAGGAGGACGAAAAATAAAAACCATGCTATAGTGAAGATTCCCTCCACTTTATAAATGACACACTTTTTGTCAATCTTTCCATATGGATTAAATAGGAAAAGAGACTTTAATATGAAAATAGGGAGCACATAGTTCATCTTATTGATAGACAATCAATATTTTTCAATTTCCCTTTAATAGTTGTAGTAATCAACCTATGTCTCAATAATAATTCCAAGGATCATTAACTTTAGCAACTCTATTTATCCATTTAATGACCAAACATGTGCCTTGGGTTTCAAGATCGACGACACGAAGACTGCCTTTAGATTTAGGTTGAATGTGTTGGGTCCAAGAGATTATTCTAAAACCAACATTACCATCCCATTTAGTCTAAAGATATTACTAAATTAATTTACATAGGCCCTCTTTCTATACATCATCAAACATGAAGAAAAATAAATATATGTAGCAAGAAAAATTCTATTGGTACCCTGTAATTTTCCAGCCAATAATAGAAATTTGTGACCCTAATTAATTTTTTTATGTTTATTATATTTAGATACCAATTCCACATTTTAGAAAGTGATAAACCAATTCAAAATGGAATGCCAATATATCAAGTTATTTCACCATATTAATTAGTTAGTTACATATTAATTGTGACAAATACATATGTAGTTGTTAATGTTATCACTTAGGTATGCACCCTAATTAAGTTGTTCAAATGAAACTCAACTACCTAGTGTAACATGGGAACTTTTCCAGGTTGTGGGTGACCTATGATTGAAAAGAACCTCTAGAGAGGGCTAGTTCCAATGATATTTCTCCTAAAAAACTATTGTTTTCTACTGTATTTGCTAGGAAAAGGATGAGAAATGACTTGAAAATGGGAAAACTAATACTTTTATAGGTAATGCACCAAAACTAAAGTGACCTATATTTGTTGTTTTGACACAAATTTCTTAAAGAACATGACTATTTTCCTACACAACTTATGTTTTCTTACATCCTATGGCCGGAGGATTCAGAGACTTTGGCTCATGCTCTTAAGCGTATATGGTTAGAGAGGAAACAATGTATTAAATTGGCCAAGAACCTTATTGTCTCTACTTGTGTAGTTAAGCCAAGTAAACCGTCTACAAAATGTGACATGCCATTTGGATGTGGTCGTGATGCTCCTATTATAGGAAAAGAGGCATTGGTGGAGTACTTATGTGTACATCCACCCTCTAAGTTTATTATGCTAAATTCCAATGGGGAAGAGGAACCTGAGGAATATCCTTTAACTGATGGTGACATGTAGTCTTGTCGCATTAATTATCTAAATAAGGATGTAATTATACCTAGAATAAACTATAGGGTAAGTGCAAAAAGATGGGGGGCCAAAAAGTGGCCAAAAAATTTTCAAAAAAATTTAAGGCATAACGCGAGCGCGTTATAACGCGCTCGCGTTATAAAGTGCTATAAATTAAAAAAACTGCTGTCATTTTATTTCAATCTGAGTTTTTCCTCCGCCCGCAGCTTAAAAACCTTCTAAAACGCGCTCGCGTTCTACAAAATGCCATTCAACACAAAAGACTTGTCGATTCATCACCAAAATGCCACCGCAACATCGAGCACGCCAAAGGGGTGAGTTATCTTGTTTTTTTGTTTGAATTTCTTCCTAAATAGGTAGGTTTTTGTTGATTTTTGATGTATATTTTATTAATTGTAGGAAATGTTAATGCACCTCCTCCTCCTCCTCAAAATCCACAAAATCTTGAGGAAGAAATACCTGCAGAACAACAACCTCCTCCATTCATTCCTCGACATGCCCCTGGAACACAAGATAATATAATGGGGGAAATTGAAAACAACAAAAAATAAATTGAAGATATAATTGCAAGGTTGAAAGATCCTTCCACTTCAACCTTGCATAGGTCCACGCTTGCCGAATCTCTTGAGTCTATGTTATCAAATGTAAATTCAAATAGCAAGCAAATAACTAGTTGGACCAATAAAAAGAGAGAGTTTAGAGATTACTATGCAGATAAATTGTCATACCAAGATGTCAAAAAATTACAAATTACAAAAGTAGACTTGTGTTCAATTTTCACAAACCCACAAACAAATCAACCTCCACCCATTACATGCAAGAGGTTCCCTATCCATTGGTGCAACAACCAAGCGATAAGGGACAATTTCGGGCAGAGGTGGTGGATGGTTTTTGACCATCCTCCATGCAATAACAATGAGGTCCCGCAATACTTTTTGAGGAAACTCTACTCCGAGTTTGTCCTCAATAAAGTGCCAAACTATTTTGATATGTGGGACTTCCAGGGTAGAGGTGGGGGCTCAGCACAGGATAGACCAGGGGCACGTCTTGACCCACAGCGGGTAGTGAGACGAGTAATCAGAAGACCAGCCCACGAGCATGTTTCTATCCCTTCCATTGTGAAGGAGAGTGTTGAGGTCGATACACTGAGGTTGATTAGTGCCTTGACCCAGAGCATCATAGAGCATGCCGATCCTGCAACACAGAGTGGGTTGGGAGATAGTGCGAGGAGTAGGGTCCCATCGCATACTTGCCAGGCTTGCGGGTCAGCCTGTGGTTATGACCCCATGGACAGTCAGGATGCAGGTACACAGGCTACATCTGCAGCTAAGCAGATGGTGATGACAGATACCCTCCTGAGTGAGACTTTCAGCCTTGATACTCAGGTAAATATTAGCAAGTTTATTGAATTTAATTTATTAAATTTTATTTTTGAAATACAAGATTAACTAATTTAAATTGATGATTTTAATGAAATTTCAGGGTCATAGCGTCGATGCAGTTTTCAGTGGTTCTCCACCTACATTTTTCACTAGATCATCTACTGTCGAGGTATGTAACTAGTAAACAATTATAAATATTACATGTGAATAGCATCGTTATATGAATGGTATTCTAATTTTTGATTTTGGATGTTGAATAGGTTAACACTGTAGATTTCATGGCAACACCTGCCAGCGGTGGTGGACTTCAAAGCTTTACGGAGGTAATAAAATAAATAGTTTAATGAATGAATTGTACTTAATAAATTTTGTATGTGATTTGTGTGTTTTATTGTGTGTACTTCCATGTTTAGATGAGCGTGTGTGTATGTTAGGAGCCATGATTTGCATCACTATTATAGTTTTCATAATTGAATAATGTTGTTTTATTTCCAGATGATGCAGGCTGCGGATACACCTCCCCATGTTCATAGGGCAATGGAGCAGGGTGTGGCCTCTGCGATTCATAGCTCTATGGCATTGACAGGGGTATGAGGCAGATTAGTAAATTTTAATTTACATTCATTGTTATAGTTGTCTATTTTTGAAAAATCAAAAGATTATTGATTTGAATTTTAATTTCTATCTGGATGATTTCTATAGGACATGACATCACCAGGGCCTATTCCTGCTACTGAGGCAAGCGAGGAGACAGATTATATGTTAGCGGTAAGTGATTATTTTGTTAAATGTTTCATTTTTTTATAACATGTAATTTCTATATATTAATATCTATACTTTTTTTTGTAACAGGTAAAGGTGCAGGAAGAACTAAATAGGAGGAGTAGCCCTCGGGTTCATAGTAGACCACCCACATGCATGTCTCCATCCCCTAGAAGATCAAAGGTTGCTTGTGATTTATTCTCTTCACCAGCTAGAGGGGAATGACTTTTTATTGTGTTCCTCTGTTGTATGCCTATATGGCATTTGTGGACATATATTTTGTATTGTACATAGTTGACATTGTATGCCTATATGGCATTCTTGTAAGCCTATATGGCTATTTTGTATATATGTTATACTTATATCGACAGATATTGATGTATGCATATATGGATATTTGGTTAATACAAATCTTTTTTATTGATGGCGTCCATACTTGCATTATAAATCCACTTTTGAATGGATATTTGTAGATGGCTACTTCAAATATTTAAAGTCTGATTGTATTACAGAGGATGTTTGCATTTTCTTTGATAGGCTTGATAGGCCATGGATTACATGATGGTGTTTGATGGAAAAGTATGGTACTAGAAGACTCTAGTTCATTCTTAATAGGCTTCTGATTGATAATATCTTTGCATGATTGCACTTGATCTTGGATCATGGGCATGTTGTTAGGATTTTGATTGCATTGTGATGTTTGATGGATAGGCATGGTGTAAGTGTAAGATACCCAACTAGTTCTATGAAAAATTTTCCTTACTTAAACACTTTTACTTGCTAACAATTCATCAACTACTTCAATAACATAAAGATATACATCAAGATAACTATTTGAATGAAACAACATTAGAGTTGGGTACTTGTCTTGTTACTTGATTCAATCAACTTGCAATGTCTTATTACATGGAAAATGCTTTCAATAGCATGAAGTACAACTCATTCAATGGAAATACAAGGATAGGCCTTGAAGCCTTGATGTTACAATGTCTTCCTTACTTGAGCAACATTTGAAGATTTGGAATGTTCAACTCATCATCTCACAAGGTAGGCGCATATTGAAGGATTTACAGGTTTTTCTGACTTGGGCGCCAAGTTGAGGTGACCTCCTCCTGAAGTTGCGCCTTGTCAACATTAGGCGCCAATTAGAGTTTATGGATGCTCTGGATTGTTTCCAAGAGTAGGCGCCAAAACATCATCATTATGAAAGTGTTTTAAATGTTAGGTGCCCAAATGAGCCCTCTAGAGTCTAGGCGCTCCTTTCATGCATTCTGTGTTCTAGGCGCCAATTGAAAGGAGTGGAGAATAGGGCAAGCGCCTTCCAAACTAGGTGTTTCCTTGAGGTGACAAGGACTTAGAAAGTGTGCCTAAGGTGAGTGCCTTGAGTGAAAAGGTCTAACAAATATCTTTGAACCCCCTTTCAAGGTTAGGCACATTCTGGAGGTGGAAACAAGTAGAAGGTGCGCCTTAGCTTCCTTTGTCAATTCTTGCAAGTCTTTGTTGATTAGGAAGGTGGAATGCTTCATTGTAGAATGAGTGCCTATCTTCTAATGTCCAAACTACTTCTTCTGGCTCACTCTGTGGCTAGGCGCCAGAGCTAAACTGTTCACAGAAGGGAGTGCACCTAGACTCACTTGATGTTTTCTTACTACTTCAACCCCTGGAAGATGTTCCAAGGTGTTCCCTTTTACAAGCACCTGACCTCCCAAGTTCCTTCATGTGCTATTCCTTGAAGGCACCAAAACTGAGCTCCAATGCCATGGGATTGTGCCTAACATCTTTGAAGAGATTCTAAGCCTTTTGCAAGTTGATATCCCAAACTCATCTTGTAGGTGCAACAGGAGCTTTCCAAAGGAGTTTCCAAGTTTTAGACGCCAAGTGAGGTCATGGGTGAATGGAACTGCGCCTTAGGAGATGACTGGATCCTAAGCGTCAGTCTGGAGTTACAGTGGAATTGATATGCGCCTCAACTAGCTTAGGCACCCATTTGAAGTGATTCCTTTAACACTTCTCTGTTAATCTCAATTGCAAGGATGATCTCCTAATCCAATTTTGATCCTCTGGAGATGCAAATAGCTTTACATTTCACTAGGCGCCATTAATGATGATCATCAACCAAAGCGCATTTCAAAGGTGAGATAGGCAAGTGAGGCGCCAAACTAGTCCTTAAGACTTATCTCCTTCTATCAAGTCAATTTCAACTATGTGAGAGAGTTCTATTCTAGGCGCAAAATGGAAATGTTTCATCAATTGGTGCATCTTACAAAGCTCCCAATTCTAGGTGCCAGAGCCAAAGAGTTTTTCCCAACACATGCACCTAGGCTAGGAATTCACCTAAGAGACATCACTTAGCTTTAAAACTTTCAATCTATAGCCATTTGGGCTAGGCGCTCCAATGGAGGATCCTTGAACTCATGCATTGGTGCCTTCTAGTTCTAGGCACCCATTTTGGATGATTCATCCTAATACTAGCGCCCAAAATGACTAGACTCTCTTCATCATCCAATTCACTTAGAAGACTCAAGTTGGAGACTTAGTTGTCTATCCATGTTCTCCGGAAGATTCATTGTACCTCTATGCACTTAGGCACCCTAGTTGATGTGATTAAAGTGCTTCAAAGCTCCATGATTCTTGGTTAGGTGCACATTTGACATTGAGCAAGCAAGAAAATGCGCCCTGACTCTAGGAGTCTTGCCTTAGTCAAGTTTAGCATCCAGACTTAACTAATTTCAAGTTTCTGACTTTGTTCCTACAAAAAACAAAAGTTAAGTTAGTCAAAAACCAATTCATTCCCTCATTATTTTGAATTAGCCTCCGGGAATGAGGAATAGGCTAACTCATTCTTCATTTGATATTCCTCAGAGAACTTGAAGTTACTTGCAAGATATTCCTCAGAGAACTTGAATGGATAGATGCCTTGAAATTTCAACATGACATTAGTGATGAAGAGTATTGACATGTTGGACTTGATGTGACCTTACTGAAGGTGCATTTTCTTTCTTAGCATGATCATCCCAAACCAAGGTGCCAACTTGGAAAACCCTGTGAAGGCACCACTATCTGGAATTTCTTCCAAAGTGTTAAAACTTGACATCTTTTCTTCTCTAGGTACTATCTCCTTCAAGGCACTCCTTAAAATCATTGGAAGTGCTCAGGACTTACCTTAGTTTGATCTTAAGGCTATCCTTCCTCTAAGCACTCTCTTCAACTCCCTCACTGAAGGCCCTCTATAAGTTTGGGTGCATTTCATCCCAAGGCGCTTCAACATCATCCAAGGCGCAAATTCACTCTCCAAGACAAGGTGCAAAAAACCCTATCCTAAGGCGGTCAAATCTTGCTTCTAGACCTAGGCACACAAACATGAGATTGTGACTTCAATCATCATTTTTGGTTAAGGCACACAAACTCTCATTCAAGGCGCATATCTTTCTCCAACAAGGCGCATATATTCCTCCAACAAGGCGCATATTCAATTCTAGGGTGCTCTATCTTGGATTAAATCAGGGTATCTCCTCAACAAGGCGCTCCAAACCATACCAAGGTGCTAAAACACTTAATGCAAGTTCTTCAAGTGCTTATCCAACTTGATTCCTCCAACACAGGGCACTCAATCTACTTTCTCAAACTTTCAACTCAAATCCTCACCTTATATTCTCCAAGGCAAAAAGGTGCAATTTGATTGAGGGTGCTAAAACTCTTAGGCGCACTTATCTCCCTGAACTTACCTCTCTTCTTCCCTAGGCACCAGAAACACCTCTTTATCTCAACTAGGCACTTATCTTCTCTAGGCGCACATGGTCTTCAAGGCGCATTTCATTCATCAAGGCACCTATCTCTAACAATCTCAACACTCAAAGGGACTCAAAACTCATCTGGACACCATCACTTCCCTAAAGGCACAAAATTGGTGTAGATACATTCCATTTATTAAGGATCATTCTGGCGGCCAAATCTTGTCAAAGCAAAGGATCAATAGGTTCTCTCTAAGGCGCACTCCAAGGTTTGATCTTGCAAGACTTCTCACGTCAAAATTTTGACCAAGACACTCAAGGCACTAGTCTTTATCATCTACCCCTACAGTGCACTTACTCATTATGATATACTCCTCAACTTTGTATTCAACCTTGCCCAAGGTGCATATTCACTATAAGGCATTCTCACTTTGTCAAGGCTCAGAGGGCTTCAACTTGCTAAAGGGTAGAGGTCTAGGCGCATATCTGACTTAAAGCTCAAGGCGCTCCAACCCTCTTGCTCTGGAATTCCTTCTAGGCACTAAGTGACTTCTCCAATTACTTGAAAACATTTGAAGTGTTTTACCTTCTCAAGGTGCTCCTTTGAACTTGACTCCAAGGTGTTATAATCTCAAAGGTGCTGACATCATCTCAACCAAAGGCGCTCAATGATTCATCCCATATCTAGGTGCTAAAACACTTAATCAACCAAGTCATTCAAGGCGCCATTCAGTAAACTCATCTTCCATGATATTCCTATCAAGGCGCATATCACTTCTCTCATGGGCTTTAGGCACTTAGTTGAGTGTTTCAATACTACTTAGGTGCCAAATTCATTTTAATGCACCAAACACAAAGAGCTTTCAAACACTGGGCGCTCACAAAGAGTCTTCTAACCTTGAGCACTAAATTAGGTCTTTGCAACTATCCAAGGCACATATCTTCATTTGAACAACTTATGGTGCCAAGACAACTTCTCATTAGGGCGCTCAAAACACTTGTGTTTACATTTGAAGTGCTTTACCTTCTTAAGGTGCTCCAGACTAACCTGACTCCAAGGCGCTCCATCATCATCCTTAAGGCGCTAAAAACATCATCTCCACTCTAGGCAAAAACATCATCCAACTCCTTAAGGCACTTCACTGTCAAAGTCTGAAGGCGCTCTACCTAGACCTTTCCCCTAGGCACCAGAACTCCTAAGCGCTCACCAGATAACTCTCTTCTTCAAGGTGCAAATCTTCCTATACTATGATTGCCTCTGAAACATCGGTTAACGTGATGTGAGGGTGCAAAGGCTACTCCAATCCTCAATGAGCACCTAGTTTAAACAAGGAGAAATAAAGCATTCAAAACTATCCAAACGATCATCCCCTTCCTAATGTCTTCACTGCTCTGAAAAATCTTGGCCAAAATGACATGTAACAACTCCTGTGCAAAGCACCTAAGCAAGAAAAGAGGGGGTCCCCAATCTGATGGGGTGATGTGTGATTTGGGCACATGTGTGATTTGATCAAAAACAGGCGCCTAGAGTGAATAGGCTTTCATCCTGACTTAATACACTGCCTAGAGTGGATATTAGTGCCTTCGTATGGTTTGAAGCGCCTTTAGCTGTGCCTTGAGGAGATTTTCTTACATCTTAAAGGAGGTTCTAACACCTTGCCCCCTTTGGTATCTAGCGCCCTAGTGGCTTTAACTTAACGCCTTTGGAGTCCAAAATGCGCCTTTGAAAGTTGAAGTGAACCTTGATAATTGGAGTCTTCATAATGAGCGCCTAGGTCTTGTTGAGTAGAATACCCCACAATGTGCACCTAGGTCTTTAAGAAGAGTAATGATACTTGAGATAGAGCGCCTTGAGGAGGTAGTTGAGCACCCTGGATTGAATAATTGGAGTTCAAGGAAGGTTTGAGCACCCAAGGCATATGGCTAGAGAAGTTGTAGAAAAGACCACTTTTGGCGCCTTAAAAGTTTGAATGCTTGGGGAGTTTTTGCAAAGATCTAGTTTGAGCGCCCTTATGCCCTAGGATCATCTAGTTTGTGCATCTTGTAATGAGGATTTCATGTAAGTTTGGAATGAGCACCTTGAATAAGTGTAAACTAGCCTAGAGAAGGGTATGTGTGCCTTGAGCGCCTTGAGCATTCCAGAGATAACTGTGCACCTAGAACAATATGAGCGCTCATGATGATGATTAACGGCCTGATGAGACTATGAGCGCCTTGTTCAGGAGATACCTTGTTTGATCATAAAATGCACCTTGAGTCTTGAAGGTTTTGAGTGCCTAGGTGATTTGGATATTGGGATGTTGGTATGCGCCCAAGATTGAGGTAAGTGAGCACTTGTAATGGAGGAGAGCAATGAGATGGAATGTCTTGTAGAGATTGGCGCCCAGAGACCCATTTTTGCGTCTTTGATGATGACCATTTTTGCATAAGAGTTTAGCGCCTTAGAGTTGTAAACTTTCTCTTTGGGCACCCCTGAGTGAATGTTGGCACCTTGGACAACTAAATACGCCTTTGATGGAGTGGAGCCCAGAAGGGGAGTAGGAGGAAACCCAATCTTCAAGATTCATCAAGCTTCAAAGTTTAGGTCAGAGGTTATCCACTTTATCCAAGGAAGGTGTTATCATCTACACTTCGAGAAGGTAATGTCAAAGGCCATCATGAAGGATCACTTCATCAACTTCAAGTCCTTCAAGTTCAAGTCCTTTCACCTAGCAAGTCCAAGAGAGATTTCTACTCCAATTCATGAAGTAAGCTTATATCATCCTTATCTACTCTACAAGAAGAAGAAACATTACAAAGTTAATCAAATGAGTTACAAGTACAATACATCCAATTGCAAAGAGTGAACCACCTTAAGGAAAAATAGTTCTCTTGAAGTTACTTGAAATGTCAAAAGGTTTAGCACCTCCAAGTAAGGTCAGAGGTGAGGTTAGAGGTGAAATGCGCCTTTGGACCATTCTGGCACCTTGGATGAAGAACCTATATCTTGAGCCCAAGAGGTAAAATTTGTGCCTTAGTGGATTTGGAGAGTTATAGAGATTAGATAAAAGCGCCTTGAAGACAGAGTTGTTCAAGGCGCATGTGTGATTTGGTCAAAAAACAGGCACCTAGAGTGAATAGGCTTTCATCCTGACTTAATACACTGCCTCCTAACGATTTTTGGGGCAGCAGAAAACCTTTCACCACGGGCAAATGCCTCAGAGCTATAAAAAATTGAGAGAGGTTATTGTAGAGGCACTCTACGTGATCCCGTTGCCTTAGATGGAATGTTTTTAAGTGACATAGTTTTCGAGTAACATCTTGTCAAATATTGCTGCCTTTTTGCACTTTGGACTCTTCAGGGATATCGTCGGTACAATGTAGCTCCGACTGTTTCGACATGTTTGGATGAAAAATAGGACCATGCCTGGCATAAATGTACCCATTCAGACGCGTTGGAACAGTCAGTTTGGTCACATCAGGAGCAGGATGAAAGTTACACCCCTTTGCAACTTTACACTGCCTCCTTCTGACGATTTTTGGGGCAACAGAAAACCTTTCACCACGGGCAAATGCCTCAGAGCTATAAAAAAATGAGAGAGGTTATTGTAGAGGCACTCTACGTGATCATGTTGCTTCAGACGGAATGTTTCTAAGTGACACAATTTTTCAAGTAACATCTCGTCAAAGATTGCTGCCTTTTTGCACTTTGGACTCTTCAGGGATATCGTCGGTACAATGTAGCTCCAACTGTTTTGACATGTTTGGGTGAGAAATAGGACCATGCCTATCATAAATGTACCCATTCGAATGCATTGGAATAGTCAATTTGGTCGCATCAGGAGCAGGATGAAAGTTACACCCCTTTGCAACTTTACACTGCCTCCTTCTGACGATTTTTAGGGCAACATAAAACCTTTCACCACGGGCAAATGCCTCAGAGCTATAAAAAACTGAGAGAGGTTATTATAGAGGCACTTTATGTGATCATGTTACCTTAGATGGAATGTTTCTAAGTGACACGATTTTTGAGTAACATCTCGTCAAAGATTGCTGCCTTTTTGCACTTTGGACTCTTCAGGGATATCGTCGGTACAATGTAGCTCCGACTGTTTCGACATGTTTGGGTGAGAAATAGGACCATGCCTAGCATAAATGTACCCATTCAGATGCATTGGAACAGTCAGTTTGGTCGCATTAGGAGCAAGACGAAAGTTACACCCCTTTACAACTTTACACTACCTCCTTCTGACGATTTTTGGGGCAGCAGAAAACCTTTCACCACGGGCAAATGCCTCAGAGCTATAAAAAACCAAGAGAGGTTATTGTAGAGGCACTCTACGTGATCACGTTGCTTCAGACAGAATGTTTCTAAGTGACACAATTTTTGAGTAACATCTCGTCAAAGATTGCTACCTTTTTACACTTTAGACTCTTCAGGGATATCGTCGGTACAATGTAGCTCTGACTGTTTCGACATGTTTGGGTGAGAAATAGGACCATGCCTAGTATAATGTATCCATTCAGATGCGTTGGAACAGTCAATTTGGTTGCATCAGGAGCAGGACGAAAGTTACACCCCTTTGCAACTTTACACTACCTCCTTCTGATGATTTTTGGGGCAACAGAAAACCTTTCACCACGGGCAAATGCCTCAGAGCTATAAAAAACTGAGAGAGGTTATTGTAGAGGCACTCTACATGATCACGTTGCTGTAGATAGAATGTTTCTAAGTGACATGATTTTTGAGTAACATCTCGTCAAAGATTGCTGCCTTTTTGCACTTTGGACTCTTCAGGGATATCGTCAGTACAATGTAGCTCTGACTGTTTCGACATGTTTGGGTGAGAAATAGGACCATGCCTAGCATAAATGTACCTATTCTGACACATTGGAATAGTCAGTTTGGTCGCATTAGGAGCAGGACGAAAGTTACACCCCTTTGCAACTTTACACTGCCTCCTTCTGACGATTTTTGGGGCAGCAGAAAACCTTTCACCACGAGCAAATGCTTTAGAGCTATAAAAAACCAAGAGAGGTTATTGTAGAGGCACTCTACATGATCACGTTGCCTTAGATGGAATGTTTCTAAGTGACACGAGTTTTGAGTAACATCTCGTCAAAGATTGCTGCCTTTTTGCACTTTGGACTCTTCAGGGATATCGTCGGTACAATGTAGCTCCGACTGTTTCGACATGTTTGGGTGAGAAATAGGACCATGCCTAGTATAAATGTACCTATTCAGATGTGTTAGAATAGTCAGTTTGGTCACATCAGGAGCAGGACAAAAGTTACACCCCTTTGCAACTTTACACTGCCTCCTTCTGACGATTTTTGGGGCAGTAGAAAACCTTTCACCATGGGTAAATGCCTCAGAGCTATAAAAAACTGAGAGAGGTTATTGTAGAGGCACTCTACATGATAGCGTTTCCTTAGAAAGAATGTTTCTAAGTGACACAGTTTTTGAGTAACATCTCGTCAAAGATTGCAGCCTTTTTGCACTTTGGACTCTTCAGGGATATCGTTGGTACAATGTAGCTCAGACTGTTTCAACATGTTTGGGTGAAAAACAGGACCATGCCTAGTGTAAATGTACCCATCCGAATGCGTTGGAACAGTCAGTTTGGTCACATCATGAGCAGGACACCAAAAATGCAAAAGTTGCTTTGTGCAACTTGACAACATTGACACTTTTTTGCAACATGACTCAAAGACTCAAACTGACCCCAAATGACTCAAAGTGACTTAAAATCACCTTGATTATAGAGGTCAAGGTGCTCCTTATCATTCATTCATTATGAGCGCCTTGGGAGAATGGTATATAGGTCATCATCATGATTGGGCGCCCTGGATCTAGAGTGTTGGAGAGATCATCAAATGGTGTCTAGTAGGGTGAGTTATGAGTTTGGTCGCATCAGGAGCAGGACACCAAAAATGCATAACATGATGATGTAAAAATGTGTACATATGTGTAAAAATGCAGGAGGAAATAAAAAAAGACAAACCTTACAAATTAATGTGCATCTTTACAACTCAATGTAACATAACTTTACAAAATCAATGTGAATACTTACAAATTAATCCAATGAACCATCTGGATCTGCTCTACTCTTTATTGTGTCAAGTATTGCTTCATGGTCAGACTCATGCACCTTCCACAATATTTTGTTCAAAGGTCTACCCTGATACTTTATCAAATGAACATTGGATGCCACGACAAGGTTCGAGTAATGAAGAATCTTTCGATGCATGTCAAAGTCCTGAAATAGCCAAATATTAACACTCTTATGTGGGTACCTTCTAAGCCATGTTCCAGTAATAACCACTGATCCTGTAGGGTACTCGATGTTTTCTCCATCTGTAACAGGGGCCTCCAATTTCTTTTTGGCCTCAACACAATGACATAAGTAATAATCTGTTCCCTCTTCATTATCTTCATCTGCAATAACTGCATATATGTGTCCTACATTGAAATGTGTAGCAAATTAGATGAAATTAGTCAACATTACAAAAACACTACAAAGTAAGATGACATTACCTGGTTGAACTAGATGAAATTAGATGCATATACGTGCCCTATATTACCTGGTTGAACTAAATCTGATATGTGGTCAAAGTCAACTGACGATTCCATCTGTGTTAGTTCCAGTGCTGTCGGGGGTCGATACGTGTCAAGTGGGCTAAGATAACTTAACTGCCATTCGTCAACCCACTCCTTTGACTCGCACTCATCCCAGACTTGAATTGTACAGGAAGAACAAAAGCATGACATCTTTCATGTATGGATACTCCATGAACCTACAATTGAGCTTCTGAAAGAGTGCATCTCATTTGATCCTGTCAGTGTACAACAATCCTCATATGGTGCAATGTTAGTATCATCTATCAACCAAAAAAATCTACGAACTAAAGACTTACCTTCATTACCTGGACCCATGGAAGCATTACACCACTCGATAATCAATTTTGCATCTGTCAACTTTGCATTGTCTTTATACTTTAACTCTTCTCGTGCTATGGCTCTTTTGATACATGCTCCTGCACCATCATGCTCCCCCTTTCCATGCCCGGCCTCACAAAAGTTCCACATATGTTGAATACCTGTAAAATTACGCCTCCTACTCAGCCAATAGAAATTCTGCGAGTTCTTGAATTGTGATGCACAATTATCTGACCATATGATATGCTGACTGAACGATATGCCCCTTCTAGCCAAATCATTGTAGAACACCTGAAAGCAACCTTGCACGAACTCTGTAGAATGCGTGCGATCATCACTAATATAGAAATTATACTCCCTTATGATCTTTCTGTCATCCTCTGTACTATCATTTGCATGAATGAATGCGATGTGCACAAATACAGAAACCTGTGTGGAGTTGTAATATTGTGATTGCACCTCACGCTGTGGCTGTAGACTGTAGTTCTCTGCAAATTTGACGACTGAAATAATGCTACCAACCGGAAATGTGTCCTTGCATAACTTGAATTGCAAGTCCAACCATCGAGCTCTATGGGCATGTCTTGCATACTCATACACTATGCTGTCATGAAATATAGGCATAAGCTGATACACTGGAATCTTTTCAATAACTAATTCACACCTCTTTGCTTCTTTACCATCTTTTGTATTGTATGCCACTGTTTTATACTTGCCAAACTCTACTAGTTCATTTCCAACCGCATGTGTTATTTCCATATGTTCACATATTGGCAAATGTTGCAAGCCACCACAACGATGACATGTGCCATCCAAGCATAATTTCTTGTAGAATATTTGACCTTCCTCTCTTTCACATAAAATTTTTGATATGAAGTCTCTTGAAGATGTTGGTGGGGCACATATGGCACAACCCTGCAAATCATTGTTAGTATGCATATCTAAACATATGGACCTATAAGCATCAAAATGGTTAGAAAATTCAATATGTAATCTACAACAACAAGTAGTGCGTGTGTGATTTATCTTAACATAGAAAGGTTTTAGCATTTCAAAATATCTTTGACAAATTTTAATTTGAGGATACTTCTCTAGAAATTTACCATAAAACTGTGTTTGAGTCTCATCCAAAAAATGCTTTGGATGTGGCTCGTGGTTCTGACTACCAATTCTCCATCCCTTTGATTCGGAGATACCCTTATCTAATTCTTCCAAAAGTCTTCAATTAGTGATCTCAATGCTTCAACAATTGGTTTATCTTTTCGTGGTAGTCTCCCCGAGAATGCCCATAATTCATTGGCATTAGTGTCCTCAATTCTTTGGCGTCTTCCAACGGCTCTTGATAAAGTTTTCCTATTAATTCTCAATTCTTGACTTGTATTTCTAATGAGACGAGCTTTCCTTGTTTGACTACTTACTATAGTTGATGTAATCACATGCCGTGTTGCATTACTATCTTTTGTGTGTGAGGTGTTACCCACACTCTCATACGCACTCATTAGATTCTTGACAATAGATTTTTCACTTGAAGCCTCTGATGTTCTCAACCCAAGAATCTTCATGATAGACCTATACTTTATACTTCGCATCATTTCAACAAATAGTTGAGATCTTGCAGTCTCATTTAACTTTTCAAAGAACAATCTCCAAATCTTATTAGCATATCTTCTACAAGTGCATTTTGGAATCTTACCTTCCATTGGCTGCAAAATATTCTCATCAATATCAATCAAATACTTTAGCTTTCTATGCAAAATTCTAGGTGGTGTCAAGTTAGGTAAATTCATCTCAATATTAGGAATTTCATCAATATTTAAATGAGATGGGTTAGATGGCATACCTTTGATCGAAGATGGAATAGATGGCATACCTTGAGGTTGAGGTGGGAACGATGGCGTACCTCCTTCATCACATGTGAGTGATGATGTACTCTCAACTTGAGATGTGGTAGATGGTGTCCCTACATGTTGACTTGCGGTAAAGGATGTGTCTCCAACTATGGTATTCAAATCTCTCGTACCACGAAGTTTTTGCATTCGTTCTCTTTGTGCCGCCAATACCATATCTCTTTGTGATGGTTGTGGTTCCTCTTCAATTGGTATGTCTTCATTTATCGTGTCCAATTTCCTCTTCTCACGAAGTTCCCTCATAGCCATTGCTTTCTTTGCATTCTTAGCTTCTACTCTTCCTGTGTTGGTTTAATTCTTGATCGTTTCCTCAGCATGATGGAGAATTTGTCTATAGCATGATAAAGAGACCAATATTAGTTCCTAAGAAATGAATACATGATAATAGTGGGATTGTATTTTTTTTATGTTGTAAGGATTTATTCTTGTATAGTTTGACATCATGGTATGAACTAAGGTTTTTTTATTACACATAATTATTAAAGAGCCCAAGTGTAGAAAATATACATGGCATCATGTGAGATTGTAGGTTGCTTTCTCGATTGGGAATGTGTCTATTTTAAACATGTATGATAAAGCATGATAAAGTAATTCAATCTGAAATAAGGAAAATGTAAAGAACATGCATGTAAAGACTTGACATACCTAAAAAATGAAGATTTGAATGGAGAGAGTACCCAATTATGTAGTGTTTTTATCTTCTTGCATCAAACTCCTCAACAATTTGAGTTTTTCACCACTTGCTTCCTTTTCAATGTTAAATTCTTAAAATTGAATCACAATTAACATTGCAATACTACAAAAATTGAAACTTGAATAGATATATATCAAACTTGGTTTGAAAACTATGTTATTTCCTCCTTCTCAAGTTGGCAAAGCAAAAAAGATGGTGGAAAGATCATGCAAAGGTGGTACAATGTGTCAAATGTGCATGTGAACTTCCCAATAGCATGAAAGCACTTCTTTTTTGTCAGAGCGCGCGTAGAATCAGTAAGAAAATAGAGCATGTGGGCCTGGATCACGGGGGTAACCACTTTTTTACCGTTTCAGTAGAAATAAAAAATGTGAGCGCGCTATAACGCGCTCGCGCTATAACGTGCTCGCATTTTGTCCTGCTATTGATCCCTAATCCCTAAACCCTCAACTCTAATCCCTTGACCCTCAACCTTCAATGTCAAATCCTAATCCCTCAACCCTATCCCTAAACCCTCAACCCTCAATGTCAAATCCTAATCCCTCAACCCTCAACGTCAAATCCTAATCCCTCAACGTCAAATCCTAATCCCTCAATGTCAAATCCTAATCTGTCAACCCTCCAACCCTATCCCTAATCCTTACAACCCTCAACCCTTAACTCTGATCCATCAACCCTCAACACTATACCTTAAACCCTAATCCCTTCAACCTCAACCCTATCCCTAAACCCTTGACCCTCGAACCTTAGCCCTCGACGTCAAACCCTAATCCCTCAACCCTTAACTCTGATCCCTCATCTCTCAACCCAAACCCTAAACCCTCAACCCTCCACATCAAACCCTAATCCCTTAACCCTCAACCCTAATCTGTCATTCGTCATCCCTCAACTCTAATCCCTCATTCCTAAACCCTAAACGCTATCCCTATTCCTAGAACCTCAACAGGCTTGATACTATACCTTAAACCCTAATCCCTCTACCATCGACACTCTTATTTAACCCTAATCCCTTGACCATTAACCCTATCCCTCAACCTCAACCCTCGACCCTCAACCCTCAACTCTCAACATTAAACCCTAATTCATCAACCCTAAACCCTAATCCCTCAAACCTAAACCCCATCCCTAAACCATCAACCCTCAACACTATACCTTAACCCTAATCCCTCAACCCTCAACCCTAAACCTTATCCCTAAACCCTAATCCCTCAACCCTCAACCCTAATCCCTCATCCCTCAACTCTAATCCCTCATCCCTAAACCCTAAATGCTATCCCTATTCCTAAACCCTCAACAGACTCGATACTATACCTTAAACTCTAATCCCTTATCCCTAAACCCTCCAACCCTATCCCTAATCCTTATACCCTCCACACTCTACTTTAACCCTAATTCCTCGACCCTCAACCCTATCCCTAAACCCTTGACCCTCGAACCTCAACCCTCAACCCTCAACATCAAACCCTAATCCCTCAACCCTTAACTTTGATCCCTCGACCTTCAACCCTAATCCTAAACCCTAAACCCTCAACGCCAAATTCTAATCTCTCAACCCTTCACTCTAATCCTTCAACCCTAAACCCTATCCCTAAACCCTCAACACTATACCTTAAACCCTAATCCCTCAACCCTAACCCTAAACCTTGTCCCTAAACCCTAATCCCTCAACCCTAAACCCTAATCTGTCATCCGTCATCCCTCAACTCTAATCCCTCATTCCTAAACCCTAAATGCTATCCCTATTCCTAGACCCTCAACACGCTCGATACTATACCTTAAACCCTAATCCCTCTACCATCGATACTCTTATTTAACCCTAATCCCTTGACCATTAACCCTATCCCTCAACCTCAACCCTCAACCCTCAACCCTCAACTCTCAACATTAAACCCTAATTCATCAACCCTAAACCCTAATCCCTCAAACCTAAACCCTATCCCTAAACCATCAACCCTCAACACTATACCTTAAACCCTAATCCCTCAACCCTCAACCCTAAACCTTATCCCTAAACCCTAATCCCTCAACCCTCAACCCTAATCCCTCATCCCTCAACTCTAATCCCTCATCCCTAAACCCTAAATGCTATCCCTATTCCTAAACCCTCAACAGACTCGATACTATACCTTAAACTCTAATCCCTTATCCCTAAACCCTCCAACCCTATCCCTAATCCTTATACCCTCCACACTCTACTTTAACCCTAATTCCTCAACCCTCAACCCTATCCCTAAACCCTTGACCCTCGAACCTCAACCCTCAACCCTCAACATCAAACCCTAATCCCTCAACCCTTAACTCTGATCCCTCGACCTTCAACCCTAATCCTAAACCCTAAACCCTCAACGCCAAATTCTAATCACTCAACCCTTCACTCTAATCCCTCAACTCTAAACCCTATCCCTAAACCCTCAACACTATACCTTAAACCCTAATCCCTCAACCCTAACCCTAAACCTTGTCCCTAAACCCTAATCCCTCAACCCTCAACACTAATCTGTCATCCGTCATCCCTCAACTCTAATCCCTCATTCCTAAACCCTAAATGCTATCCCTATTCCTAGACCCTCAACACACTCAATACTATACCTTAAACCCTAATCCCTCTACCATCGACACTCTTATTTAACCCTAATCTCTTGACCATTAACCCTATCCCTCAACCTCAACCCTCAACCCTCAACCCTCAACTCTCAACATTAAACCCTAATTCATCAACCCTAAACCCTAATCCCTCAAACCTAAACCCTATCCCTAAACCATCAACCCTCAACACTATACCTTAAACCCTAAACCTTATCCCTAAACCCTAATCCCTCAACCCTCAACCCTAATCCCTCATCCCTCAACTCTAATCCCTCATCCCTAAACCCTAAATGTTATCCCTATTCCTAAACCCTCAATAGACTCGATACTATACCTTAAACTCTAATCCCTTATCCCTAAACCCTCCAACCCTATCCCTAATCCTTATACCCTCCACACTCTACTGTAATCCTAATTCCTCGACCCTCAACCCTATCCCTAAACCCTTGACCCTCGAACCTCAACCCTCAACCCTCAACATCAAACCCTAATCCCTCAACCCTTAACTCTGATCCCTTAACCTTCAACCCTGATCCTAAACCCTAAACCCTCAATGCCAAATTCTAATCCCTCAACCCTTCACTCTAATCCCTCAACCCTAAACCCTATCCCTAAACCCTCAACACTATACCTTAAACCCTAATCCCTCAACCCTAACCCTAAACCTTGTCCCTAAACCCTAATCCCTCTACCCTCAACCCTAATCTGTCATCCGTCATCCCTCAACTCTAATCCCTCATTCCTAAACCCTAAACGCTATCCCTATTCCTAGACCCTCAACACGCTCGATACTATACCTTAAACCCTAATCCCTCTACCATTGACACTCTTATTTAACCCTAATCCCTTGACCATTAACCCTATCCCTCAACCTCAACCCTCAACCCTCAACCCTCAACTCTCAACATTAAACCCTAATTCATCAACCCTAATCCCTCAAACCTAAACCCTATCCCTAAACCATCAACCATCAACACTATACCTTAAACCCTAATCTCTCAACCCTCAACCCTAAACCTTATCCCTAAACCCTAATCCCTCAACCCTCAACCCTAATCCCTCATCCCTCAACTCTAATCCCTCATCCCTAAACCCTAAATGCTATCCCTATTCCTAAACCCTCAACAGACTCAATACTATACCTTAAACTCTAATCCCTTATCCCTAAACCCTCCAACCCTATCCCTAATCCTTATACCCTCCACACTCTACTGTAATCCTAATTCCTCGACCCTCAACCCTATCCCTATACCCTTGACCCTCGAACCTCAACCCTCAACCCTCAACATCAAACCCTAATCCCTCAACCCTTGACTCTGATCCCTCATCTCTCAACCCTAACCCTAAACCCTCAACCCTCCACATCAAACCCTAATCCCTTAACCCTCAACCCTAATCTATCATTCGTCATCCCTCAACTCTAATCCCTCATTCCTAAACCCTAAACGCTATCCCTATTCCTAGAACCTCAACAGGCTTGATACTATACCTTAAACCCTAATCCCTCTACCATCGACACTCTTATTTAACCCTAATCCCTTGACCATTAACCCTATCCCTCAACCTCAACCCTCGACCCTCAACCCTCAACTCTCAACATTAAACCCTAATTCATCAACCCTAAACCCTAATCCCTCAAACCTAAACCCTATCCCTAAACCATCAACCCTCAACACTATACCTTAACCCTAATCCCTCAACCCTTAACCCTAAACCTTATCCCTAAACCCTAATCCCTCAACCCTCAACCCTAATCCCTCATCCCTTAACTCTAATCCCTCATCCCTAAACCCTAAATGCTATCCCTATTCCTAAACCCTCAACAGACTCGATACTATACCTTAAACTCTAATCCCTTATCCCTAAACCCTCCAACCCTATCCCTAATCCTTATACCCTCCACACTCTACTTTAACCCTAATTCCTCGACCCTCAACCCTATCCCTAAACCCTTGACCCTCGAACCTCAACCCTCAACCCTCAACATCAAACCCTAATCCCTCAACCCTTAACTCTAATCCCTCGACCTTCAACCCTAATCCTAAACCCTAAACCCTCAACGCCAAATTCTAATCTCTCAACCCTTCACTCTAATCCTTCAACCCTAAACCCTATCCCTAAACCCTCAACACTATACCTTAAACCCTAATCCCTCAACCCTAACCCTAAACCTTGTCCCTAAACCCTAATCCCTCAACCCTCAACCCTAATCTGTCATCCGTCATCCCTCAACTCTAATCCCTCATTCCTAAACCCTAAATGCTATCCCTATTCCTAGACCCTCAACACGCTCAATACTATACCTTAAACCTTAATCCCTCTACCATCGACACTCTTATTTAACCCTAATCCCTTGACCATTAACCCTATCCCTCAACCTCAACCCTCAACCCTCAACCCTCAACTCTCAACATTAAACCCTAATTCAACAACCCTAAACCCTAATCCCTCAAACCTAAACCCTATCCCTAAACCATCAACCCTCAACACTATACCTTAACCCTAATCCCTCAACCCTTAACCCTAAACCTTATCCCTAAACCCTAATCCCTCAACCCTCAACCCTAATCCCTCATCCCTTAACTCTAATCCCTCATCCCTAAACCCTAAATGCTATCCCTATTCCTAAACCCTCAACAGACTCAATACTATACCTTAAACTCTAATCCCTTATCCCTAAACCCTCCAACCCTATCCCTAATCCTTATACCCTCCACACTCTACTTTAACCCTAATTCCTCGACCCTCAACCCTATCCCTAAACCCTTGACCCTCGAACCTCAACCCTCAACCCTCAACATCAAACCCTAATCCCTCAACCCTTAACTCTGATCCCTCGACCTTCAACCCTAATCCTAAACCCTAAACCCTCAACGCCAAATTCTAATCCCTCAACCCTTCACTCTAATCCCTCAACTCTAAACCCTATACCTAAACCCTCAACACTATACCTTAAACCCTAATCCCTCAACCCTAACCCTAAACCTTGTCCCTAAACCCTAATCCCTCAACCCTCAACACTAATCTGTCATCCGTCATCCCTCAACTCTAATCCCTCATTCCTAAACCCTAAATGCTATCCCTATTCCTAGACCCTCAACACACTCAATACTATACCTTAAACCCTAATCCCTCTACCATCGACACTCTTATTTAACCCTAATCTCTTGACCATTAACCCTATCCCTCAACCTCAACCCTCAACCCTCAACCCTCAACTCTCAACATTAAACCCTAATTCATCAATCCTAAACCCTAATCCCTCATACCTAAACCCTATCCCTAAACCATCAACCCTCAACACTATACCTTAAACCCTAATCCCTCAACCCTCAACCCTAAACCTTATCCCTAAACCCTAATCCCTCAACCCTCAACCCTAATCCCTCATCCCTCAACTCTAATCCCTCATCCCTAAACCCTAAATGTTATCCCTATTCCTAAACCCTCAATAGACTCGATACTATACCTTAAACTCTAATCCCTTATCCCTAAACCCTCCAACCCTATCCCTAATCCTTATACCCTCCACACTCTACTGTAATCCTAATTCCTCGACCCTCAACCCTATCCCTAAACCCTTGACCCTCGAACCTCAACCCTCAACCCTCAACATCAAACCCTAATCCCTCAACCCTTAACTCTGATCCCTTAACCTTCAACCCTGATCCTAAACCCTAAACCCTCAATGCCAAATTCTAATCCCTCAACCCTTCACTCTAATCCCTCAACCCTAAACCCTATCCCTAAACCCTCAACACTATACCTTAAACCCTAATCCCTCAACCCTAACCCTAAACCTTGTCCCTAAACCCTAATCCCTCAACCCTCAACCCTAATCTGTCATCCGTCATCCCTCAACTCTAATCCGTCATTCCTAAACCCTAAATGCTATCCCTATTCCTAGACCCTCAACACGCTCGATACTATACCTTAAACCCTAATCCCTCTACCATTGACACTCTTATTTAACCCTAATCCCTTGACCATTAACCCTATCCCTCAACCTCAACCCTCAACCCTCAACCTTCAACTCTCAACATTAAAACCTAATTCATCAACCCTAATCCCTCAAACCTAAACCCTATCCCTAAACCATCAACCCTCAACACTATACCTTAAACCCTAATCTCTCAACCCTCAACCCTAAACCTTATCCCTAAACCCTAATCCCTCAACCCTCAACCCTAATCCCTCATCCCTCAACTCTAATCCCTCATCCCTAAACCCTAAATGCTATCCCTATTCCTAAACCCTCAACAGACTCAATACTATACCTTAAACTCTAATCCCTTATCCCTAAACCCTCCAACCCTATCCCTAATCCTTATACCCTCCACACTCTACTATAATCCTAATTCCTCGACCCTCAACCCTATCCCTAAACCCTTGACCCTCGAACCTCAACCCTCAACCCTCAACATCAAACCCTAATCCCTCAACCCTTAACTCCGATCCCTCAACCTTCAACCCTGATCCTAAACCCTAAACCCTCAATGCCAAATTCTAATCCCTCAACCCTTCACTCTAATCCCTCAACCCTAAACCCTATCCCTAAACCCTCAACACTATACCTTAAACCCTAATCCCTCAACCCTAACCCTAAACCTTGTCCCTAAACCCTAATCCCTCAACCCTCAACCCTAATCTGTCATCCATCATCCCTCAACTCTAATCCCTCATTCCTAAACCCTAAACGCTATCCCTATTCCTAGACCCTCAACACGCTCGATACTATACCTTAAACCCTAATCCCTCTACCATTGACACTCTTATTTAACCCTAATCCCTTGACAATTAACCCTATCCCTCAACCTCAACCCTCAACACTCAACCCTCAACTCTCAACATTAAACCATAATTCATCAACCCTAAACCCTAATCCCTCAAACCTAAACCCTATCCCTAAACCATCAACCCTCAACACTATACCTTAAACCCTAATCCCTCAACCCTCAACCCTAAACCTTATCCCTAAACCCTAATCCCTCAACCCTCAACCCTAATCCCTCATCCCTCAAATCTAATCCCTCATCCCTAAACCCTAAATGCAATCCCTATTCCTAAACCATCAACAGACTCGATACTATACCTTAAACTCTAATCCCTTATCCCTAAACCCTCCAACCCTATCCCTAATCCTTATACCCTCCACACTCTACTGTAATCCTAATTCCTCGACCCTCAACCCTATCCCTAAACCCTTGACCCTCAAACCTCAACCCTCAACCCTCAACATCAAACCCTAATCCCTCAACCCTTAACTCTGATCCCTCAACCTTCAACCCTGATCCTAAACCCTAAACCCTCAACGCCAAATTCTAATCCCTCAACCCTTCACTCTAATCCCTCAAACCTAAACCCTATCCCTAAACCCTCACCACTATACCTTAAACCCTAATCCCTCAACCCTAACCATAAACCTTGTCCCTAAACCCTAATCCCTCAACCCTCAACCCTAATCTGTCATCCGTCATCCCTCAACTCTAATCCCTCATTCCTAAACCCTAAACGTTATCCCTATTCCTAGACCCTCAACACGCTCGATACTATACCTTAAACCCTAATCCTTCTACCATCGACACTCTTATTTAACCCTAATCCCTTGACCATTAACCCTATCCCTCAACCTCAACCCTCAACCCTCAACCCTCAACTCTCAACATTAAACCCTAATTCATCAACCCTAAACCCTGATCCCTCAAACCTAAACCCTATCCCTAAACCATCAACCCTCAACACTATACCTTAAACCCTAATCCCTCAACCCCCAACCCTAAACCTTATCCCTAAACCCTAATCCCTCAACCCTCAACACTAATCCCTCATCCCTCAACTCTAATCCCTCATCCCTAAACCCTAAATGCTATCCCTATTCCTAAACCCTCAACAAACTCGATACTATACCTTAAACTCTAATCCCTTATCCCTAAACCCTCCAACCCTATCCCTAATCCTTATACCCTCCACACTCTACTTTAACCCTAATTCCTCGACCCTCAACCCTATCCCTAAACCCTTGACCCTCGAACCTCAACCCTCAACCCTCAACATCAAACCCTAATCCCTCAACCCTTAACTCTGATCCCTCAACCTTCAACCCTGATCCTAAACCCTAAACCCTCAATGCCAAATTCTAATCCCTCAACCCTTCACTCTAATCCCTCAACCCTAAAACCTATCCCTAAACCCTCAACACTATACCTTAAACCCTAATCCCTCAACCCTAACCCTAAACCTTGTCCCTAAACCCTAATCCCTCAACCCTCAACCCTAATCTATCATCCGTCATCCCTCAACTCTAATCCCTCATTCCTAAACCCTAAACGCTATCCCTATTCCTAGACCCTCAACACGCTCGATACTATACCTTAAACCCTAATCCCTCTACCATCGACACTCTTATTTAACCCTAATCCATTGACCATTAATGCTTTCCCTCAACCTCAACCCTCAACCCTCAACCCTCAACTCTCAACATTAAACCCTAATTCATCAACCCTAAACCCTAATCCCTCAAACCTAAACCCTATCCCTAAACCATCAACCCTCAACACTATACCTTAAACCCTAATCCCTCAACCCTCAACCCTAAACCTTATCCCTAAACCCTAATCCCTCAACCCTCAACCCTAATCCCTCATCCCTCAACTCTAATCCCTCATCCCTAAACCCTAAATGCTATCCCTATTCCTAAACCCTCAACAGACTCGATACTATACCTTAAACTCTAATCCCTTATCCCTAAACCTTCCAACCCTATCCCTAATCCTTACACCCTCCACACTCTACTTTAACCCTAATCCCTTCAACCTCAACCCTATCCCTAAACCCTTGACCCTCGAACCTCAACCCTCAACCCTCGACATCAAACCCTATTCCCTCAACCCTTAACTCTGATCCCTCATCTCTCAACCCTAACCCTAAACCCTAAACCCTCAACCCTCAACGTCAAATCCTAATCCCTCAACCCTAAACCCTATCCCTAAACCTTAAACCCTAATCCCTCAGCCCTCAACCCTAAACCTTATCCCTAAACCCTAATCCCTCAACCCTCAACCCTAATCTGTCATCCCCCAACTCTAATCCTTCATCCCTAAACCCTAAATGCTATCCCTATTCCTACACCCTCAACAGAATCGATACTATACCTTAAACCCTAATCCCTTATCCCTAAACCCTCCAACCCTATCCCTAATCCTTATACCCTCCACACTCTACTTTAACCCTAATTCCTCGACCCTCAACCCTATCCCTAAACCCTTGACCCTCGAACCTCAACCCTCAACCCTCAATGTCAAACCCTAATCCCTCAACCCTTAACTCTGATCCCTCAACCCTCAACACTATACCTTAAACCCTAATCCATATCCCTCAACCCTTAACCCTTAAAACTTAAACCCTATCCCTACACCCTCAACACTTGACACTATATCTCAAGCCTTAAACCCTCATCCGTAAAGCCTCAACCCTCAATCCTTAAACCTTCAACCCTAAACCCTATCCCTAATCCCTCTACCCTCGACACTCTAACCCTAACCTTGACATTAAATGCTAATCCGTCAACCCTAAACCCTAATCCTAAACCCTCAACCCTCAACACTATACCTTAAACCCTAATCCCTCAACCCTCAACCCTAAACCTTATCCCTAAACCCTAATCCCTCAACCCTCAACCCTAATCCATCATCCCTCAACTATAATCCCTCATCCCTAATCCCTAAATGCTATCCCTATTCCTAAACTCTCAACAGACTTGATACTATACCTTAAACCCTAATCCCTTATCCCTAAACCCTCCAACCCTATCCCTAATCCTTACACCCTCCACACTCTACTTTAACCCTAATCCCTCGACCCTAAACCCTATCCCTAAACCCTTGACCCTTGAACCTCAACCCTCAACCCTTAATGTCAAACCCTAATCCCTCAACCCTTAACTTTGATCCCTCGACCCTCAACCATAATCTGTCATCCCTCATCCCTAAACCTTAAACTCTATCGCTATTCCTAGACCCTCAACAGGCTCGATACTATACCTTAAACGCTAATCCCTTATCCGTAAACCTTCCAACTCTATCCCTTATGCCTTAACCCTCATGATTAATAGCCTTGAACGTAAAAAAATTTGAGTGGGACATAACGCGAGCGCGTTATAACGTGCTCGCGTTATGTCAAACATGGCAAAAGACAGATTTACGGGAAAGAAAATGCAAGGCGAAACATAACGCGAGCGCGTTATAATGCGCTCGCGTTATTTCTTGCTTTGGGAATCCCAAGCCTTGGGCTTGGGATTTGCTTTGGATTTCCAACCCAAAGGCTTGGAGTGCCTTATGAACAGTCACAGACGTGTTTTTCTATATTCTTCAAAATTTCACATAATTTCGTTCGTGCTAACCCTCAGATTTGCATGTGTTTCAAGGTTGAACAAATCGAACACATGGGCAATGTTAAGCTTTCTCTTAGCTATTTGACGATGTGATTTTTTTCACATTTTAACAATGTTAAGCCTTTCATCTTTAATTTCTTTTGTTTGTGTGTCTGTTTTTATGCAAAAACCACTGTTTGGTCTTTTTTTCATTGTAAAATAACTATTTATTCAAATTTCAAAAAAATTACATATTTAGAAACTAGACTCCATTCTACAAATATTAAAAAAAAAAATGATTTTCAATTAGTTTTCAAAATTTATAGGGGTAGCACGGCCAAAATTCTGTTTTTTAGGATGTGTCCACTTTAAAAATTAGAAAAAAATCAAATATTCATCAAAAAATTATCAGAAAAATCGGGCATAAACTACATGCTATTAGCTAATTTCTCACTGAAGTGATTTTAAAAATACCAAAAAAAAGTTGACCTTTTGAGGGAGCCACAAAACATGCTATGTTATGTTTTTTTGACAGAAACAACACCAATTTCTGTGGCTCCCTCTTTTGAACCCCTTAATCTATGCCATTTTCAAAACAAAATAGTAGTTTAGAAAGTAGACTCGGAGCACTACAAACATTATTTTGGTTGCATCTCTAAATTTTGAGTGTAACTATGCTCAATTTCTCATCCAAGGCCAGTATTTCCTGATTTCAGAAAAAAAGTGGCCACTTAAGACCCCTTTTTGCCCCCCCATCTTCTTGCACTTACCCTATAATTAAGATGAGATTGTTGCCATTTGAGTTTTGTGAATGAATTTTATTAATTTTGAGTTTCGAATTAATGAGATACATTATTCTGAATTCTAATTTATAGTTTGATACAAATATCAGGTGTGATAAAGAATATCATGGTTTGAACTCGAAAAAATCTTGAAGATAGTCAAGGAGCGCTGAATCCTTCTGAAAACCCTATGGATGAGTTGGAGTAGATATTGACTATGTTGAATGAAATCAAGGAAAGACTAGGAAACTTGGAATAGGAGGTTAGGGGTCAAGGTAAAACTGAAGTAGGACATGATGATTCACATCTAGGAGATGATGAATATGTCCATTAATCTAGTATTCATAGTGATTAGAGAGAGGATATTGATAAAAAACTAAGTCTCATGAAGAGAAGAAAAGTAGACTTGCCTATGAGCTATCTAGAGATATGAAGAAAGTCACGCCCCCCAATTTTGATGGAACCAAAAGTGATGATGCTGCTAAAGTTTGGTTGACAAAGAAGGAAAAGTATTTCAAGATTCAAAATTACTCTGAGATAACTAAGGAAGTATGGGGTTCCTTTCAATTGGAAGGAGAAGCGTCCATGTGGTGGATGAATAAGAAGATGGAACTGGGATTAAGTTCTTAGAGCTTAACCTGGGAACAATTTATGGTCTTATTTCACCATAGGTGGTTACCACAACTTTTATTTGACCAAAAGCTAATAGATTTAAGGAGATATGTCAGTGGTCGAATATTAGAAAAAATTCACCTGTCTTCTAAAATATGTGCCTCAATATCATAAATATGAAAGATTCAAGATCAATAAATTTATCATGGGTCTAAATGCCCAAATAGGTGGTGAAGTGGATGTTCATGGCCCTTCTACTATGGACCAAGTTTTGGAGAATGCAATCAAGTAAGAGCAAAAATTGAAGTTAATTTCTACATATCGCATCACAAGAAGTTTAATAAGACACCAACTTCACAACATTCCAAGAAAAATAATGGCAATTCTGATGTGGCTAAGAAGAATGACAAGGGTTCCAAAAATAATAGGAGTGGACCCAAGAATGAGAAAAAGAGTAGTGGCAGTTCTCAAAGGAATGATAGCAATTTAGGTAAACCTGTTGAGAAGCAAGGACCTCTTGGAGGATGTTTCACTTGTGGTGGAGACCACTATGCAAATCAATGTCCAACTAAGAACTAGGGAGTTTAGTAGCATGGTAATGCTTTACCCACTCAACAAGAAGCTTTTCAATAGAGGATCCATGTAGCTTTAGACAATCACCAAGCGGAATACTAGATTACTCTCATTGAGATAACAGGTACTTTGTTTGGAGTTCCTATTTCTATTTTGATTGATACTAGAGCAAATGAAAGTTTAATTTCTCCAAGAGTATTAGGTAAAATTCTTAGAAGAGCTAGATTTATGGCAAAACCCTAGTCAGTAGAATATGCTAACCAGACTAGAGCTTAGGTAGAGCAATGCATGTTTGAAGCTAAGATTAATTGATCTTCCTAGTTTCTCAACTGAAGTGAATTTATTTATAGCACCCCTAGGTTCCTATGATGTTATCTTAGGAATAAATTGGCTATGGAGGCATAGAGCTAATGTAGACTATTTTGTAAAAACATTAGAGTGTCTAGATGATGTAGGAAATAAAGTCTTTTTGCAAGGCACTTAGAGAGAAGTTAAGATCAGACCAATCTCAGCGATGCAACTGAAGAGGGCTAGGTGAAAAGGGTGTCAACTTTTTGTAGTAAAAAAGGAGAAGATAAAAGAAGATCCGAGTGAACAAAGTGTATCTTTGGAGAATTATCCTTTCCTTAGAAATTTTTGGGATGTTTTTCTAGATGAACTTCCAGGATTCCCTCCAAAGAGAGATTTCAATTTCTCAATCGATATTATACCTGGATTGGATCTGATTTCAAAAGCTCCATACCATATGACTACTACAGAGTTGATGGAATTGAAATCCCAACTTCAGGAGTTGGCTAAAGGATTGATTAGAACCAGTGTTTCTCCTTGGGGAGCCCCAATAATCATTTTCAAGAAGGATGGAACTTTACATATGTATATAGACTATCATATGCTTAACAAAGCAATGATAAAGAATAAGTATCCTCTACTACATATTGATGATCTTTTTGATCAGATGTGTGGTACTTTAGTGTTTTCCAAGATTGATTTGCAATCTGGATACCATCAACTGAGAATAAAAGATGAGGACATACATAAGACAACTTTCAGAAGTAGATATGGGCATTATGAGTTACAATTTTACCTTTTGGACTTACGAATGCCCTAGCTGCATTTATGAATTTGATGAATAAAATTTTCTAAGATTGCTTGGATAAATTTGTTCTAGTGTTTCTAGATGACATTCTTATTTACTCTAAGAATGAGGAATATCACTTGCAACATCTTCGGATGGTTTTGCATCAGCTAAGAGAACATAAATTATTTGGGAAGCTCTCTAAGTGTACTTTCTTTAAGAAAGAGATACAATACTTAGGGCATATTATTTTAGCTAAAGGAATATCTGTAGACCCTACAAAGATAAAATCCATACTTGAGTGGCATGTACTTAAGAATGTGCATGAAGTGCATAGCTTCATGGGGTCAGCAAGATATTATAGGAAGTTCATTTTGAACTTTTCTAAGATTTCAAGCCCAATCACTTCACTTCAAAGAAAAGGAAAGCATTTTGACTAGACAACAAAATGTCAGGACGCATTTGACTAGTTGAAAGGAAGGGTGACAACTACACCAATATTGAAAGTTCTAGATCCAGAAAGTCAATTTGTTGTCATTACTGATGCCTCAAGAGAGGGTTTGGGAGGAGTTCTTATGTAGAATGGGCAAGTGGTGGCTTATGAATCTAGGAATCTAAGAGCATATGAGAAGAATTATGCTCCTCATGATTTGGAATTAGCAGTAGTTGTGCATGCTTTGCAAGTGTGGCAACAATACTTGCTAGGAAAATCTTTTGAGTTGAAGTCAGATCATCATGGTCTTAAGTCTATATTTACCCAACCCCATCTGAATGTTCAACAAAGAAGATGGTTGGAATTTATATCAGATTATTATTTTGAGATAAATTATATCAAGGGTAAAGAGAATCGAGTAGCAGATGCTCTAAGTCAGCGAAGACATATCACATTGATTGTCTCTATCCACTCAAACTTTAAGGATTTGGTATTGCACAATTCTATGGGTGATGAATTTTATGAGAAAGTCAAGCAAGATCTCTCTATAAATCTTCAAGATTCAAGGTATGATGAATTCTATTTTGAATCAAATGGACTTCTAAGATATAGAGGAAGAATGTATCTTCCAGATTCGATAGAGTTAAGAAATCTTCTGTGGAAGGAAGTTCATTCTGCACCATACTCAGGTCATCTAGGGATAACTAAACTCCTAGCAGATGTAAAACCACTTTATTTCTGGGAAGGGATGAAGAATGATGTTGTAATATTTGTAGGTAGTTGCCTAGAATGCTAGAGAGTCAAGGCTGAGCATCAAGACTCTGCAAGGTTTCTGTATCTGCATGATATTCAAGAGTGGAAGTGACAGGTTATATGTATGGATTTTGTGCAAGGTCTTCCAATGTCTTGAAATAGACATGATGCTATTTTAGTAGTGGTAGATAAACTCACCAAGGTAGCTCATTTTATACCTAGGAATTTAATAGATGGAGCACCAATTATTGCTTGCAAGTTTGTGTAGGAAATGTTTAGATTGCATGGAGTTCTTGAGAAGAATATCTCAGATAGAGATGAGTAGATGACTTCAAGATTTTGGCAAATCTTGTTTTCAGTGCTAGGAACTCAGCTCAATATAAGATCGGATTATCACCTTGAGATAGATGGTCAAAAAAAAGGGTAAACCAAGTTCTTGAAGACTTTTTGTGAATGTATTGTATGGATCAGCAATACAAGTGGAAAGAGTATCTACTGCTTGTGGAGTTTGCTTATAACAACTCCTATAATTTTTCTATTAAGATGTCTCCTTTTGAAGCATTGTATGGAAGAAGGTTCTGAACTCCTATAAGCTAGGATAAGCTAGAAGATAAGATTAGCATTGGTCAAGAAGTGTTGGCAAAAATGGAAGAACAGGTCAAGCTAATTAGACAAAGGTTAGCAGAAGCTAATGATAGGCAAAAAAGCTATATTGATGCCAAACATACACCAAGACAATTCTTAGTTGGAGAAAAAGTTCTTTTGAGGGTTAAGCCTCAGAAAAGTTCTATAAATTTTGGGAATTCACCCAAACTAGCCCCTTGATATGTAGGACCCTTTGAATTTCTTGAAGTGATCAATCTGGTTGCCTACAAAATCACTCTACCACCAGCTCTTGATAGGATGCATAATGTTTTTCATGTTTCATATTTGAAAAAGTATATAGCAGGTGATAATCATGTTCTTGATTGGAATGTTTTACAGGTGCTAGACCCAAGAGTGGTCATGATCAAGCCTCTCAAAGTACTTGAAGTTCACAAGTGCCACTTGTGTAATAGAGAGGTTACTTAGTGCAAGGTCCAGTGGGACCAGTATGCAGAGGATAGTGCTACATGGGAAGATTATCATGATTTTCAAAAAATATTTCCTCATTTGTTTTATGCTTTTCAAAGATAAACAAAATTTTTATTATGTTATTATTTTGGATACATTGGATCATCAAGGACAATGAATCTTATGGGGGGAGATATGTCACATCCATAATTTTGACTATGTTTTACTTTTACTTAAAAGTAATTAGTAGATAATTTTCACTTGATTTAAACAATTTGACGTTAAGTGAAAATGTTAGGATAAATCTATGATTTCATGAGTTTGAGAATATTCATAGAATTTAGACATGTGGTTATATGTTTTCATGATATATATGGTTTAACTAATGAAATACTAATCCCAGTTTGGTGATTGCAAGTTGTATTCAGGAAACAAGTTTTCCACCATCCAAGAGAGGGAGAGCATCATTGGAGAGAGGTGAATAGACATAAGGAAAGAACAAGTAGTTTCCATCTAAGTCTTGAGTTGCGCAATTTAGTGAGCCATATTAAGTTTGGTAAGTTGATTCCAACTTTTGACCTTAGTTGTTTTTCGATTCAACAATAGTCGATTTGATGTCGATAATCCTTTATCATAGATTTTTTTAGAAAACCTAGAAGGGTTAGTCATCCATCGACAAGATGTAGATGATAGTTGACATTTTTCTTGATATAGTTATATTCAAGAGTGAATATATGTGTTTGGTTAACTATCTCTTCTTTGGTATTTTCTGGTTGAGATTCTTTTATAGTGTCCTACCAGTTTATTTATGCTTGTCTATTTTTTATATATTGCAAGATAGAAAAGGGCATAATACCTCAACCCCATTCTCATATCTTGTTAAATGTTTGGAAGCAATGTAGGGTATACATTGTGTATGCTTTCTTTATGATGTAATATATATAAAGTTTGATATTTAATAAGATCTATTGAGGTAGGTCAAAGACTTCTTAATGAAAGAGGTTATGAGTTAATCTTTTGTTACTAATGTGTGGTACATGGTCTTTTGATCTCCTTCTTACTCTCAACTATTTAAGGAGAGTAGAATGTCTTTTCGACTGAGTCATGAGAGGTCTTTAATAACCATCATCTCCATATTGCAAGCCATTGTGTAGAATCATGATGGGGCTTTAATAGTAGATGATGGCATGTGGTTGGGGAGACAGTGTACTCTATCTTACCACCATAGGAGCTCTCTGCATAGAAGCAAGTTGTTATGAGAAAGAAAGAGAATAGTAGAATTCAGACTGAGGAAGGAAGAGAGTAGTGGAACTTGGTTGCACATCATTTACACAGGTTCTTCATTCTTTTTATGTTAATCTTATTAAGTAGAGAATACTTTGTTTGATGTCGACCCCATAGAGGTATCTATCAATGTTAAATAACAGATGATAGTAAATATTTCCTTTTGTGTTTATGAGCAATCAAAGATGTGTTTTTTTATCTTTGAGAACATGAGCTGAGAAGCTATTCTTTTATTGTTGTATAGACACTAACGACATTGGCATTACTATGTTTTCTTTATAAAGATAAGACCTTAGGATTAGCTTTGTATTTGGAAGTCGAAGGCTCTATATATTTATGTGTTTCGATACAATATATGTATTCTTTATACTTTCTAGTATTGAGTCTTGTTTTCGAAGACTTAGTCATCTTTGTGTCTTATATTCGAAGACCTAGATAACTTTGTATTCAAAGAATTATTTATCTCTTGGTTAGAGAAAACCAAAAATATAGATGTCTCTTTGTCTAGATTCAATAGATGGTTTAGTTATATCTCTGCATTTAGAGATAACTGTCGGCCTTGGTTAATAGTTCATTGACAGTATTTGTGCATTTGTAAAATGCAGAGCTAGGTTTATCTATTGATACAGAATACTGTTACTCACATACTCTTTTATTAGAAGAGATTTGTTATTCATTTTTTGACAAAACAAACCATAGCATGTGTAGGTTAAATGTCAATTAGATAATATAGCATGTGTAGGCCGAATGACAATTAGACAACATAGCCTGTGTAGGCCAAATGCCAATTAGACAATATAGTATGTGTTAGGCCAAAAGGTTAATAGCACGGTAAGATACCTTTTAGTTTTAGATAGCAAAATTTTCTTAGTTGTCTATTGTCACTAAGCATTAGACTGATATGCAGAGGATTAGCTAATCCAGATGTGTCTAAACTCTTAGTCAGTGGTCGAGTTAATTGATTTGGATGCCTGAGGGTTATTTTTGTACTCAGGACAATAGTTAATTATAATGTGGTATTTTTCTCTTAACTTATTGGAATCTTTCTTTAGACATCAAGATGAACCTATTAAGATTGTTGTTATAAATCTTATAGATGAGACTAGAAGATTTGATATAGATTTCCTTTATGTATTAACTCATTTGATTTTTTTTTTCAAACGAAGACTTTGGGAAAGATTATTCCTTACTCTGAAGAGTATAAGATGATTGAGATATAATTAGAAACATTTAAACTATGTTATATATTTATATATCAACTAATATGTTTATTCATTTGAATTTGTGATGTTCTATGGTGTTCTATCATTCTTATTTTTTCTATATTGATGAATGAAAGATGGCCACTAGGTCAAGACATCATTGCATAATTATCCTTTATCAGATTAAAATATTGAACTTATTCAAGGATTTGTATGTTTTTCTAATGTCTTTAAGACTTTTTTTAAGTAAAGATAAACCTTGAGAACTATGTGAAAGGTGGAATCAATCAAATGACTAGGTAGTCAAGATTTGATGAGTGGACACCTTATTCTTGTATTATTTTTGTTATAATTTTATTAGATTTTAAGGGTATTTGCTATTGCAAAATATTAGATTAGAGAAGTTGAGAACCCTAGAGTTTATCTAAAGGGATTATAATTCTTTAAGTTTCACTTGTCATTTATAATATTGTATAGTCTACTGTGTTCTTTGGTCAATAGACGAAAGAGTCAAGAAACCATAGATCTTGACATTATTAAATGACTAAGAAGCACTTTATTCTTAGAAAGTCAATATTAGTTATATGTATACATGTTTAAAGTATAAAAAAGAGGAGGATGATTGGTTTTAAGTGTTTGTGTTGATCCTCTTTTCACCACTAAACATTCAAGGACATTCAACCAAGTAGAGAACTCTACTATAGATCTCCTGTCACTTGGAACATAGGGGAAGATTGGAATTGTGTGAATTTATTATTCAATTTAGTCTAATTATGCTCAAAACCCTAATTTCATGAAATTTTAAACAAACAAATAAATTACAGAAAATGATCGCACATAGAGATATCAAACGATAACCAAATACATACCAAATTCAAAGTTCAATGTGTAGAAAAGTCAGGGACTAATGAGTGGGTGCCCTAGTCTAGTGTACCTTCTTTTGTCAAGATCTCTAAAGAATATCTACAACCTATTCTCACTGTCACATAGATTTCACCACTTTGGAATCTAGAGGACTAATGAGTGGGCACCCAAGTCCAAGCCCTAGTTTTCTTCTCATATTTGCAATTCCAACTGTCTATAATACCTTCCTACAATTCTACTTCTTTTTCTTATGAAACTTGTAACCTGTAATCACATAAAGTGGGTTGGGGGTTGTGGTGTTTAGAGGCTTGCCTTAGTCAAGCCCCGGAGAGATATTCAAGTCTTTTGAACACCATTGTCAGATAAAGAGTGCATATCCCTACAGGGTAGAGGCAAAATCCAAAGATAAATGATTGAAAACATAATAGATGTCACCTTGTAGTGTAGGTCTCATGGCAGGAAGATGCTCTTCATGCCATGAGGAGATGGAGTCAAATCTGCAAATACAAACACAATAACAACAAAATACTACTCTGCAACACAATCAATGCCTTAAATCACTTTAATATAAGCTTGTAGATCAAAAATGCCATCTAGTTTCCATCTAGTTTGCAAATGAATCACTAATCATGCTTATATATGCAACTACAAACCTTCCCGAAGAATTTCGTAATTCAAACTTGAGATGTTGGCATAGGACCTAATAACGGTCATAAAACTGACACCCAAAAATAGGTCCTAACCTAAAATAGGGCAAGACTAGGGTGCGGGTACCCAAGTCCTCCCCCCTATTTCAGGTAGGATTCATGCTAAGCACACCCCCTATGTCCCATTTTCCATGAAACTTTAGGGTTTTCTTCAGGAGTCACCATTAACATGCAAGATGACCTAAATGCATTCTAAAGGACCTAGGAGCTAAACCTTAAGAGGAAAAAGCCCCCAAGGGGATATTTTTTGACATAACATTTAGCCCCCACTTTAATGTATGTATAAACGTAGGGCTAATACATGCATTAAAGTATGGTCAACAAACATAGCAAACACACCTAACACAAAGAAGACATGCCAATCACAATGAAGATAGTAATAGGCATGCAAAACACAGAGAAGATAGTTACAATCATTCAAAACACGGAGAAGACAACATTGAAGACACACTAAACATAGTGAATATAGTGATTGCAATGATTATTTCTTTTTCTTTTTCTCATATATGAAATGTAGATGCAAGTGCAAGGAAAGTAAACATACAACCCAAAATGTAGGAGGGACTCATAGCCACATGTTTTTAGACTACACTCGAGAACTAACACGCCATACAAATCCCAAAGCATAGGAGGGACTCATCGCCACACATATTTAGACTATGCTTGGGAACAAACACGCCACCCACACACATAGAAGACACTGAGAAAACATGACAAACAATTGATGGAAGAAACCTATTGCTAGGTTCACAACCATCTCAAGCACACTATAGGCAGACATCGATAATTGGGATTCACCACAACAATCATTGAAGACATGCTTAAGGGTTAGGATAGTCTCAGATCTGCTCCACACCTACTCGAAGGACTTTTTGAAAATGACGGGATGTGTAATCTCCCTGAGAAATACACCATTCCCGCTTTACACAAAAGGCTTAAAATAAAAAGGATATGCACGATACCCTGCCTCCACATAGGGCTTAAGTGATTGCAGTAGATTCAAGTTTTACAAACATACTTTGCTAGCATCTAAATCAGATAGCTTACCTTATATATGCCCCCACCTTAAGGTGGTTGATATCATGTAACAATATCAAGCATGTTAAGGTAGGAAGAAAACACACAAAGGAACACGAGCTCTCGCAAAGTCCATGCCCCCCAGAGGTGACAAGTACTTTACGATCACCAAATGTTCCCACAAACACACAATTTCCTACAAGAAAAGATGTTAGGATCCATATAATCATGATAAACAACAATGCAAGGCTAGATCAAAGATAGACAAAGTGCACGGAGCAGCAGTATTGTTAAGACAACATAAAAATATCACACGGAGTTATTCTACTAGCCAAACATTGGATAATATATAACAACCCCATCATCATGTATGGACTAGGTCCATTTTTTAATTTCTCACTGAAGGGACACTAGGTCCGTATCAATATAATATGTTCTTCATCATTCGCCCCCTAGGTATAACCACTAGAGGAAGGTAAACATTAAATCAAGAGGGGAAACAAGTGCCCTAGGGATAGTCACATAGGAGGGTGCCCCCAAGTCACCAACCGCAATGCTATGTCCTTAAGACACAACACACAATAGTGAAAATAGAGGAGAAGCAATATAGAAGAGTTATGATACACATAGGAGGGTCACAATAGAGGCAGTCTCCTAGTATCCTTGACCTTACGAGAGTATCAAGGGTCATCCCAAGAGACCTAAACAACACATAACACATCATGGGGGAAACACAACATGGAGGTAAAGGGTTATAAATAGTTACCTATAAGGACAACCTGATTAAAGGTTGTCAACGATCAAATCATCATATTCCCACTCCTGAATGTTAGAGGAAAGTGTGACATAAGGTACCATAGCCCAACTTTTATTCTTGTCTTCAAGTTGTCCATTATTAAGGTCTTCCTTGTTTGATTCAATGTTAGGTGAAATGTTCTGTTGTTAAGATGTGTTTTGTTGGGCAAAAGCTTGTATTCTCTTCCTCCTATCTCTTGCTTGTCCATTTCTTCTTGTCTTATTATTTATCTCTTTTAAAATAATGTCTTGTTCTTTTGTAGGTTTTTGTGTTTTAGAGGAGGAAGCACCATGGTCAAATCTCATTTGTCTCAGTGGAATGTTTTTCTCTCGATGAATACCTCCCAATCCTTGTAAGGATGGTAGGGGAAGAACCTCAGCATAGGGTCCTTTTCCTTTTGGTCTAGGATGCTCTTCAAATGTCAGTTGTTTGTCTCTTGTTGTTTCTTGAATAGAAGGACCGACCACTTGATGTAATAATTGTGTTTTGTAGTTTCTATAGCTCAAAAAGTTAAAATATGTCCGTGGCTCCAATTCCAATTCAGATTGTTCCCAAAAGTAATCAAGGCTAAAGTGTTGTCTTGTAACCAAAGGTTTATATCTATTGTGAGGAATAGTAGGCACTTGTCCATTCAAAGGAAATTTTACACAATTATAAATTGTTGAAGGGATGACTTTCATAGCCTTTAACCATCGGTGTCCTAATTTTATTCAAAAAGGTCAAATATGGGGACAACATCAAAAAATTGTTCTACGGATTTCTCAGATACAGTAACCAATAAAGATATCTTCCCAAAGTGTTTATAAAGGTTCCCTTATGTGTCTTAATCATCATGTTTGAAGGGTTGTAGAAGCCTTGTATCAAACCATGTGGATAAAGGAACTCTTCTATTGCTATATTAGTCATGCAATTAGGATCAATAAGGGTTCCACCCATAGGATTTCCCATTATCTTCACAGTGATATAAAGAGGTCCTTCAGTGTCTCTGATTGTTCTATCATGAGATGTAAACACAATTTCGGGTTCAGGGACCTTTCTTTTCATGTAAGGCCTAGGAGGGAACCTAGTGTTATTGTTGCAATTAGAATCCATGTGTATATGTTTTCAATTCAATGTAAAATCATATTTTAAAATATTTTCAAAAATTATGCAAGAAACAAGTGCAAAACCATATGTGAAAATGACCTAAAATGCTTGATTTTTTAAATTTTTTCAATGCAAAGAAGTGAAAGAAGAGGTTTTGTAAGGAAATTGATCAGGGGAAGCAAATAATATGTCTAATATTAGTCCAATAAATAAATAATATCCTTTACAACACACCTTTAGTGCAATTCTATAATGATGACAAGTAAAAACCTAGTGAAAATACACCTTAAATATGCAAATTTTCACCAACTTTCAATGCAAAGGCCCAATAAAAAGAGTGTTGTAAATAATTTGAGGAGGGGAATCATATTATAACCCTGATAACATCCTATTAATGCAGAAAAATCCTTCACAACACGCCTATGATGCAATTCTAGAGACACGATAAGGCCAAATCTAGTGAAAATGCAAGGTTTTCAAACCCTAGACATGAAATTTTGCAAGAAAGCCACTATGATGAAAAACTATAGTTAGAAATAAGTCCTAATGAGTGTTTTGAAAGGGTAGTAAAATATGAAACAATATTTTGACTACAAACCCTATCTAATGCAAAACTAGGTTATATGAACAATGCACAATTTCAAGCAATTTTTAACAATTTGATCATGAAAATGCAATGTAAATGAATTATGAATGATGAATTTATGTAAACTAAATCATATCTGATGATAATGATAGAAATTTAATGAATCTAAATACAAACTAATTCAAATTATTTGAAAATGCAAGCTAAAAATGCCAATTTTTCAATACTTTTGTAATTTTTTCAAATGCAATAAGATAAAAATGAAATGAATGAATGAAAGTATGAAATACAACCCTCGACAAGGTGTAAAATTCAAAAGAAAAATGGGTTCACCAAAATATTTAAAATGTAAAAAAGAGGAGGAGGATGATTGGTTTTAAGTGTTTGTGTTGATCCTCCTTTCACCACTAAACATTCAACTGAGTAGAGAACTCTAATATAGATCTTCTATCACTTGGAACATAGGGGAAGATTGGAATTGTGTGAATTGGTTATTCGATTAAGTCTAATTATTCTCAAAACCCCAATTTCATGAAATCGTAAACAAACGGACAAATTATGAAAAATGATCGCACACAAAGATATCAAATGATAACCTAATACATACCAGATTTTGAAGTTTGATGTGCAAAAAATTTGGGGACTAATGAGTGGGTGCCATAGTCCAGTGTACCTTCTTTTGTCAAGATCTCCGAAGAATATCTACAACATGTTCCCCCTACAATAGAGATTTCACCACTTTGGAATCTGGAGGACTAATGAGCGGGCACCCAAGTCTAAGCACTAGTTTTCTTCTTAGATCTACAATTTTGATAGTCTGTAATGCCTTCCTATAACTTCACTTCTTTCACTTCTGAAACCTATAACCTGCAATCACAGAAAAGTGGGTTGGGGGTTGTGGTGTTAAGAGGCTTGCCTTAGTCAAGCCCTGGAGAGACATTCAAGTCTTCCAAACACCGTTGTTAGATAAAGAGTGTGTATCCCTATAGGATAGAGGAAAAATCCAAATGATAAATGATTGAAAACACAATAGATGTCACCTTGTAGTGTAGGTCTCATGGAAGGAAGATGCTCTTCATGCCATGAAGAGATGGAGTCAAATCTACAAATACAAACACAATAACAACAAAATACTACTTTGCAACACAATGAATGCCTTGAATCACTTTAACATAAGCTTGTAGATCAAAAATTTCATCTAGTTTGCAAATGAATCACTAATCATGCTTATATATGCAACTACAAATATTCCCGCTAAGAATTTCGTAATTCAAACTTGAGATGTTAGCATAGGACCTAATAATAGTCATAAAACTGACACCTAAAAATAGGTCCTAAAAAATAGGGTAGGACTAGGGTGCATGCACCCAAGTCCTCCCCCCTATTTTAGGTAGGATTCATGCTAAGCACACCCACTAAGTCACATTTGCCATGAAACTTTAGGGTTTTCTCATCGGGAGTCACCATTAACATGCAAGATGACCTAAATGCATTCTAAAGGACCTGGGAACTAAACCTTAAGAGGGAAAAGCCCCCAAGGGGACATTTTCTAACATAACAATACCAAGTATGGTTATCATTGAGTAGAGAGTAAGTGACAGAAGGTCATAGACCTTAATAAATTGTGGATATGCAATAAGGTACTCTTAAGAAAGATAAAGATATCTAAATTTGCATATTGTGTATATAACTTAGATAAGGAATATTTCTAAGTCAGATGGACTAGAAATTGAGTATAGATCAAACAAGTATGTCCAGAGTTACTAGCCAAAATAAATTAAACTAGAGGATGAGATAGTCTTCAAGTCAAGTTAGAGGTGTGTGAACACATGACTACGTTTATTGTAAACGTCTATTTATATAGAAACATTGGCCAAAGTGATGCATTTTGTCTGCATGCATCAGTTGGTTCACAGTGTCTAGATAGCATAACTGGTCAGTATGATCATACTTAGCTAGAAGGTTGTCTACAGTCATACGGTCAATTGAGTTATGTAGGTCACAATACTAGGACTTAGATGGAAACTTGTTAGATCCACATGTCTATTCTCTTTGTGAAGGGTAGGGCCACTTTCAGGAAGGAAGGTGAGCGGGGGACCACCAGTCTGTGGTTGGAGGTAAAGCACTTGGATGATGCTCTCCCTCTATAGTAGAAGACTCACCAAGACTTGAATGACAATTATCAAGATTCTAGAGATAGTACTATTTATATAAATTTTCATGACATGATTATGATGTAAAATTATGCTTTTGCCAAGAGTAATGTATATGTAAATGTAAAGTGAAATGTCATCACTACAAGTTATCTTTGAATATAATGAATTTCAAGGTTGAAAAATAGTTAGAAAAGATGTACTTTGATTTATTGATGTTTATCAAATGATTAAAAAAAATATACTCCATTCTTGTATTTCATGTTCTTTACTTTCCTAGTAAATTGTGTGTAAATCTGAGTAATATGAGAAGGGATGTTACAATTTAAATATGGTAATTAGCTAATGCTTAGAAAATATATATCTTTCTTTTGAAAATTTAGATAAAAATGGTTATATTAATGTTTGTCCTTTCATTCATTTATGGATGTATAATGCTAGTATTGGATGACAATTTGATTGTAACTTTGAATTATTATTATTATTAGAAAGTTTGATATATGATTGAAATGCAAAATGAATTAAATAGATTAGTGAGATTTTGTAATTCATAAGATGGTGTTATTAATTGTTAGGAAATAATTATCGACTTCATATGATATACATTTATGTTTTATTGGACTAACTACTTTGATGTTGTAATGAGGTGGACATAGGTAAAGTTTAGTCTGCCTCCTGGTCGAGGAGGGAGAGCATCATCGAGAAGAGAGTTGCAATAAATGATTTATACCATGCATCAAGAATTCAAGAATTTACACACCACCATTTCATATGACAATTCTTATTAGTTACTTGTGTATAATATTTATACATTTTAGTTTTGTCATGTCATGGTTTCTTATTGAAATGTCACTTTTGAGCCAGTATTGTCTTGGTTATTGTCATCATCACTCCAAGTCCAAATGGATTTGACAAGTAATTCCCTTCTATTTTTAAAGTTTAGAATGTTGAGTTTGAGTTGGTTTAACACCCTAGTCTTGCATTTGAGTAGCCTTATTTTTTTGGTGTCTTGAGTGTCCTAAGAACATGAATGGTGTAGAGTTTGTTTTTCTATAGTAAATGTATTTTGTCTTTTGACTAAAAGATACGAAGTTATTTTAAAGTCATTTTGTTTAGTTTAAATTTTTGAATATTCTTGTTGAAACCCATAGAAGGCATGGGCAACTGCTAGCATTAATTTAGGTGGGTGGGTTTTTTATTCATAGTGGTGGACTAGCCCTAATGGCCACCACACTCCCAATTCTTCACCCTAATTTTCTATGGAATTCCCAATGCATTGGAGTGGATGAAGTGGTAGTAATTATGCATGTTGATGCTGGTAGAGAAGGAGAAAATTGTGGGTTTGAAGCCATAAACAAAAAGGATTTTTGGTCACAATTTTGGGGCATTCATTGTGGTAGGAAAAAAAAAGTAGGGGATAGGAAGAAATAGTGAAGGGAAATACAGAGAAAAAGAATATTAAGAGATTATTATCCAAGTGTGGTTTTGATATATTTTCTACTTGGTTTCTTTGTATGCAAAATGAATGTTTTTACTATAAGTTCAGCCTCTCTAAAAACATTGTTAATATCATGTTATTTCAAATACATTGTTTTGATTTTGGTTAAGGAGGCCATGTTAAACTTCCCTAGCTTACTTAACCTATAAACATAGTGCTTAAGCTTGGATCTCATTGTTTTAGTTTTGAGAAAACTATAGTAAAATCTAGTTTTGAGGTCAAACCAAGAGTTTAATAAGGAAATTTTTCCTGTTCTATGAAAAAAGAGATAACATTGATACATATGTTTGCATATGTACACTAACAGTATACACATGTAGACATATGTACAAATTTGAAACCCAATTTTTCATAGTTGCTCTAGAAAACATACAGGCCATAATAGTGGTTGAATCTTATTATCAGTTCAATTTGATATGACAGTGGGTGATATCTTTTTGAAATTGATATAGAATAAACCTACAAAATTATGTAGTGCTAAGTTTTCAGCATCCTTAGGCCTACAAAAGGCTGCAGTAACATATATCATTCAGTTATGTATGAATGTGTATTTGAATGAACTATTTCTCATCATTTTATTCACTTCTTGATAGAATTTGATGCCCAGGCCGATAAAATTTGGTCTCACCTATTAAGTGTTCTAGTTTTTAAATTGGATGTAAGGTCATATGGATAAGAGTTTTATATGGTAACCTTGGTCATGGGTGACATAAATCTAGTTTATAAATATTGAAATATCTTAAATCAACATTCTATGATGAACTTACTCAGCTCATAAATGTGATTGGCCTTGTCTTTTTAGTAAGATCTTGATTATTTCTCCTCTATTTCATATGTTTAGGAGGTCGTTAAAAAACTCTAGGTATTCAAGTGGTTAACTACTTGTTTTTCAAGGATTGGTTTTTTAGTTCTTGTCAATAGTATAGAAATAGTCCCTTTTGAGTCCTCAAGAGGTCCATTTCTCCTTACCTATTCATCATTATGACTGAGGGATTGTCTTGGGCCATTAAAAATGTAGATAATCATCTCATATGGAGAGGTTTAAGGATGTCACAGGTCTCTACACCTTTCTCACATGCACTGTTTGTGGATGATACAATTCTTTTTGGTTAGGCAAATAAAAGAGAGGCTCTAGTGACAAAGAATGTCATAGAAAGCTATTGTGAAGCTTCATGACAGAAAGTAAATGAAGATAAATAAAAAATATACCTTTTCTTTTCTAGTGAGGAAGCTAAATATGATATTTCAAAAGTTTTAAACTTCAGCTTAGAATCCTTGCCAGGTAAATATCTAGGAATTCCTTTATTTAATGGCAGACACAAAAAAGATCTATGGAAAGAGGTGGTGGATAGTTTCAAGCACAAGATTGGGACTTGGAAGGGAAGGTGGGTTTCACTGGCATGTAGAATTACCCTGGTTAAGACTGTGTTATCGGCTATCCCTGTTTATATGTTGTCCTCTTTACAAATGCCTAAAGGGATTTCTAATAAAATAGGAAGAATTCATAGACACTTCCTCTGGAAAGGATCAATGGAGGAAAGGAAGATACATCTGATCTCGTGGGATAAAGTATGTAAGCCCACCCCCTAGGAAGTGCAGGTATCATCAATCAAGACCTTCAAAACATGGTGTTGGGAGCCAAGCTAGCCTAGAAAATGTATAAGAAGCCTTGCTCTAAATGGGCCAAGTTGATGCAAGGAAAATACCTAGATAGTGACTTGCTGGAAAGAATTTTCAGGGTTGCCAATCCTCCGAAGGGCTCCTCCATGTGGAATTTTATCGTGAAAAGTAGAGAGGTTATATTGCCCAAGCTCTCATGGGTAATTCATAATTGTAGAAACGCCAATTTTTGGAATGACTCATGGAATGATTGCCCCATGCTTGTAAAGAGAAAAGACCTAAAAGAAGTAAAATTGATTCTTAAGAGCTGATGGAGTGAGAAGGCTTTGAATTATTTTCTAGTTGATTGGGACTGCACTCCACCAAGAGCGAGTTAGAGGGATTTTTCTATGTATGATATTCCAAAAAAATAGAAAACTATCCTTAAATCCATTCTAGAAGATAGGATCATTCATCCATCTCCCAAGGAAGATGAGCTTATATGGTTGGGTGACAGATTAGGCAAATATAAGGTTAAGCAAGGCTACAAATGGCTTTCTTCAAAAGGTGCTATGGATTGGCCAGCCCATCTATGCTGGCCGGATGCCCTCCTTCCTAAAGTGGGAGCTTTTGCATGGCTTGCACTCAATAAAAAAATTCTAACATGTGACAGGATTCAAAGACTAGCCATAGGCAAGAGCTTCAAATGTGTCCTATGTGGGGAAGAGGAAGAGACTGTTGACCATCTCCTTATTCATTGCAACTATAGTAAAGAAGCTTGGAGTTGGTTGTTTAAAAAATTAAATTGGTGTTTGGCACTCCCACAAACACTCTTGCAACTCTTCAAAGGATGGCCCCATCTCTTCCAAGAGTCCAATTTCCATAACATTTGGTTAATCTCACCTCCGTTGTTGATTTGGTACCTATGGAAAGAATGAACTTTCATAATTTTTAGACATACATCAAAGCCCCTACAGACTCTCCTAGAAGGACTAAAAGTAGCCATTGTGGAAGTGATGAATGTGAAGCTCAAAAGAGATGGCTATAGGGAAAATTCTTGGACTTCCTAGGATGACTATATTGCTCAGAGCTGGTTGGGTTTAGAAAGACCTGCTCTGAGAACTTTATCTCAGAAGAATGTACCTAAGGTGGATAGAGCTGGAGTCAAATGGTGCCTACCAAATTACCCATATACTAAGATCAATTTCGATGGTGCTAGCCAGGGCAATCCAGGACCTTCAGGGATAGGGTGTGTACTAAGAGGTTTTGCTGGAAATCTATTGGCTACTAAGAGTACAAAGCTTCCTCAAGGCTCAAATAATACAACAGAAGCTTTCACATTACTACATGGTCTTTAGTTAGCCTTAGATTATGGGGCTCGGCATATTTGGGTTGGAGGAGATTCCCAAGTCTTGTCTCAATGGTTTAGGCCAAAAAATTAGAGAGTTGGCCCCTCTCTTACATTTTAAACCAAGTCTGGTTGTTATTAGAGAAAATTTACTCATTCAAAATCTTTGACTGCTACCGAGAGGCTAACAAAGTAGCAGATTGTCTGGCAAATAGAGCAATTGATCAGGGGAGTAGGTAGTGCATTTCTTAGCTGCACAGACCCATTAGCCTCTAGGATTACCAGCTTTGGTTGAAAAAGATAAGGACTTCCTCTAATGTTGGATGGAATGTGTATATTTTCATTTTTACCAACATTTAAGCTTCTTGAGAGCTGTAGCTTGGAAACAGGTTTTGACATGACTGGTGTATCTTAGGAGACATGGTTGGGTGGCGGGATAGCCAGTTTGTCTATTGAGTGATGTCTTCATGACACCTGGCAAGATTCAAAATATAGCTAAGGTTTTAATCACATCCCCTTTGTTGACACTAGGTATACTCCCCCAGGAAACCACTCAAGCTTTTTAGCCATGGAGAGTGTCCCTTCACCTTAGATGTAGGCTTTCCATTTAAGAAATGATGAGACATTAGTCTCTTCTTACTCTCCAAAGGGTGGCATTATCAGTTGAATTAATTGTACAATTGCCTAAAGATAGACCCCGATCTCATCCGTAGTGTAAATTTTATTCCCACCGGTCAGTAGAGTACAAATCCAAATCTCTCATTTAATGTTGGTGATGTGAGATGGGCTAGCAACATGCATGAAAACTTCAGATGATGGCTATGATTCACAAAGATTAGCAACCTTGGGATTCCCATTCCCTCTCTATTTCCTTCATACACAGCTCTCTCTCTTATTTTTTCTATGTTTGTGTTTTTAGGTTTATTGTGTACAAGTTTCTCCATCGTGGTGTTGCAGATGTCTCCCCCCATTCGACGGTGTTGCAACTTATTCTTTTCTCTGTGTGGTTATGTGGCTCGTTGAATGGGATGACGATGTGGATTCCAAATCAAATAATTTTTGTTCCTCATGTGGAAGAGAACCCACCTTCCATGGCACGGTGAATCCTATCCATTTAACAAAGGTCTTCTAGATTGACTATGACATGGTTGAGTTCACGATTTGGTGCATGCTGGGATACTTTTTGTTTCAACCAGCCAATCGATACGTAAAAGTGTCCAACTTGGTGGCGACCTTCATCTCAAATATCTTTGATTTGACTCAAGAGAAGGAATACACATTTGCAGTTGGTGTGACATTCATCAAGCCCCCTTATCTCTCACTTGCTCAAAGTGGAGGAGAGCAGTCACTGTGTATGACTTTGACGAAGGAGATGCCCTAATCAGAGGGGTTTTTGACAGATAATACCTTCGTGCATCCAATCCTGTAGCCTATGTTTATGCAGGGCTCTAGCATGGTCTCAGAGTCGATTGTTACAATAAATTCAATATTCACTTGAATGCTCATAGGTTTTAGTTGGCAGGTGGACCCAGAAGGCAAAAGAAATGTTCAATACTATTCGCCTCCTCCGCTCATATGCACTGGATAGAGCCCCAGGTCCACCTCATGCACTAGGTACACCAATCCATGCACTGCCCATTCCTCATCCACCATCGGAGGAAGAACATGATTCAAATTTGGGTTAGTGTATGGGATAGTTTTAGTGCAATGTTTATCTCTATTTTGGATTTTGTGGGTTCTATTTGTAGATATCTCTCCTTCATAACTAGATGATACTTCCTGGTTTTCTTTTTCGTATGTATGAACTTCTATATATTTTGAATATTCTAATATAATCATATGGGTGGCTTCTCCACCTTTTCTCTAAAACAACAATTTCATAACCAGTGAGAGTTTGTATATTATATTTTTTAAAGTGGAAAAGGCATCCTCAAACCATAGTTCAGCTATATGGAAAAGTAGTGAATAAGATGAAGGTAACCTTTTAATTCAAATGTATTTACATGTTTTGAATTCTATAGTGGTAGTCTAATTTTTATACTCTATTCTAAACTCTTCCAAACAAAAACTAGAACTATAGAACTCAACCAATGTTAGTAAGAGATATATCTTTCCTAAGCAAGATAGGAATGGGAGTAACACTATTCCAAAATGTGATGATGAAAGTCTTAGAAACTTAGTCTATTATGCAGAGGTTGTGTTGTTGATTAGAGGCAAATTATAATAAGTTCCATTTAGTTGGCAACATCAATAACCCTAGAAAATAAATCAACCATACCTGTGTAGAATTGTGTCATGCTTAGTGAGATGTATTAGATGTATCACTATTCATAAAACCAAGGATTATGGTCTCGAAGACATAGTTCATTATGTCGAGGATTGAAAGTAATATAGACATAAAAATATATTTATCCTAACTATTAAATTTTTATTTTCTGATTCTTTCATTTGGTTGTCCTAAACTAGAAACATCAGTGATCTTATCAGTATGTATATGAATTGATAAGTTACAAAACTTATCAATTCATAATTATATTTATAAGTTGTCACATATCTGAGTTTTGCATAGGCAAATATTTATGCAGAAAGTTATTTTATTTGATTTTTAAATGCTTGAGTCCTTGAACTAAATTTGAAAAAATAGGTTCTCTATATAGGTAAATCTGTAAGTTTGGTAAACATTATTAGTTGGATTTGTTTTCGGTAAGTGAATATAAATATAGTCATAGTTAAGACTGTATAGACTAAACTTTAGATACATTCTTAACTATAAGTATATTATATTATTTGTGTCTATTTCAGTCTAGTTTGAGAAGGATTGGACATCACTTATATAAGGAACATGTTTTATTTAACCAATTTTATGGGATCCTAGACCCTAGGTTGTCTAAAATGATTCCTAAAAATTGGATAAATGTGTCAACAAGAGAACCTTCTTATTTTTCTATTGAAATTGGATTAGATGTGATGTCATATTATGAATCTTATATGTGGTTAAGTATTCTTGGTGCAGGAGCACCAAGAAATCTAAGTGTTGGATAATCTTCAAGTTGTTTTGTTTGATCTTCTAGTAATTGTTCTGAGTCAACAAGGTCCTTGAGACCATTCAATATTGTAATAAGGCTTGAAAGCCATGCTAGTAAATGGACTATGTCCAAATGTCTAAATGAACCTATTGTTATGTTGTAAGTCCTAGTTAGGACAGTCATGTTATCTTAGGTAGTTTGCAATAGTCCTTATGTAAGCTTTTGTTGAGGCATTTTAGGACAGTCTTTAAAGTCTTCTTGTTTGTAGCCTTTAAAGGCATGTCTTAGGTTTGAAGATGAGTTAACACCTAGTCATAGGTTCTCCCAAGGTTAGAAAGCATTGTTAAAACATAAAAAAACCACCGGTGCAGTCCAAGAATGGAAGGTTTCTAAAAATAGTTTAAAAAGGCAGCAGTTACAAATCAAGATGAAAGAGCCCAATGGTTGGGTAGTTGCACTGACCCAACCACTCCATGCAAATGTTGAGGCTTGTTTTAAGCCAAGGGAGGATTGATTTAAAAGATATATTCGGTGGAGATGAAATAAAAAAGAAGAAAACCACTATTTTTTCCTACTTTTCTGTGTTTTTTCTATTTTTTAGCTATTTCCTGCCGTATTATACTCCTGTACGGATTTGTCATAGTACATGGGCATGTTGGATGGAAATTAGATTAAGGTAGCTTGAATTTGAATCTTATTTGGAGAATTAACACAATACTTAATGGAAGATATTGTTGATTTCTCAAAAACTATTTTTAAAATTGTTGTCTCCACAAATTCATTGTTTCCTGCATTTTTCCATACCTGTACGGCCTAGAAGTGGAGGGTGCTGGTGATGGTTGATTAGGTAGTTGAGTTACCTATCCTTTGCATCTTATTTGGGCTCTTTACACCCTTCCATATCTCTATTTTCCTCCTTTATTTGCAAGTGGGTTTGAAGACCTAGATTAGGGTTTCTTTTGATAGTTCGATGATATTCTCCTCATTCCATTGATCCTTTCAGTTATTGATCAATGGAATGGGTGGTAAGATAGTTGGTCCTTGGTCTGGTAAAGGACTTGGGGGCAGGAGAATGGGTTTGGTCTAAGTTTTCCATGTAGATGACCCTGTAGTGTTATGTCTTGGGATGGAGTAGAGGACAACAACAAAGAGAAGAACATGGGTATGTTGGCATGTCATTTGTTTTGCCAAAGAAGACAATAGATGTTTGGAAGGTTATAGACTTGATTAGTTGCCTGAGATAGGGTTTGTCCCAACATTGATCAAGACAAAGAAGATATGGTGACTATCCTCCTCATGGAGCAGTGAGGTGGTGACTGTCCTTGAAAGGTATGGTAGGAATTGCTGTCCTGTAGGGTCTACACAGTGGAGATGGTGGAATGCTAGAGGAAGTTAGGCATTTTGGAAGGTGTGCCCTAAAGTCCTTCACCTTGGATCATAAACATATGTAGTTTGAATAAGAACCCTACCTTGTTAGAAGCCTGAATTCTATTAAGAGCCAGTGAATAGTGAGAGTTGTTGCCTTGAAGCTCTCAAATGTCCCTTGCAGTGATAGATTGTTTGCATCAGTTGGAGTCCTCTGCATCATTTGTGGTATCAGAGCCACTAGTAGGTCCTTGAGGGTGTCGTGGATCTTGTGAAATAGTAAGGGTTGAGAGAGGTGTAAGGATGCCTCCTAAGAATCAAATGGCTAGGGAGAACAATGAGTTGAGAGAAGCCTTAGAGGCTAGAGAAAAAGAATTGAGGGATAGAAGAGAGTAGGATGCTACCAGGGACAGAGAGTTGAGGCAAGTGATAAGGGAGAATGCAACAATCTTGGCTAGATTGGAAGCATTGGAGAAAAATCCTAAAAAGAATGAACAAGAAGGTTTAGAAGGAGATGAGGAGGTAGATGAGAATCCTCCTGAGGATGATTTGGATGCTAAAGAGAAGAAGTTTGTGAGATTGTTGAAGGCGGTCCAAGGAAGTGGAACAAAGGCAAACATAGAGTTACCTATCTATCAAGGGAAGATGGATAGTGAAGAGGTGTTAGGGTGGATAGATGCCCTGGAAAATTTTTTTGAGTATGAGGAGATGAGTGATGAGAAGAAGATTGAGATTGCAAAAACAAAACTAAGAGGAACAACACTTACATGGTGGAGTAGTGTGCAGACAAAAAGAGTGGCTAGAGGTGCATCAAGAATCACTTCTTGGGGTAGGATGAAGGACATGATGAAGGATTAGTTTCTTCCATCTGATTACTCCATTCAAACAAAGAGGATGAGGCAGAATCTGAAGTAGAAGGACATGGATGTTATGTCCTATACTAAACAATTTCATAAGCTTAGTATCAGAGGGGGATTAGAAGATGAAGAAGAGAAAGTGGCAAGATACCTTAATGGGCTTAGGTATAACTTGCAAGATGAGATTGGTTTGACAATACCAAAAACAATTGGAGAATGTTTTCAGTTGGCCATCAGGGCTGAAGAGAGGGTAAAAAGGAAGCAAGAAAGGCAAGGAGGAAGTGGCAGAGGATATAGAGGTAGGGGCAGACCTACTAATGAAGTTTAGAACAGTAATGAGAAGGATAAGGAGATGTCTATAGAATAGAGAGGTGGATATAGAGGTGGAGGTAGATGTGGATTAGGTAGAGGAGTGTTCATAGGCAAATGTTATCATTGCAATGAGGTGGGACACACATCTTTCAACTATCCTAAGAAGGATGGTGTTGACAAGACCAACGATAGAAGAGTTCACTTGGCACAAGAGGAGGAGAAGCCAGAAGAACCAAAAATGTCGTCAGCCTCTCCAATGATGGATGGAGAAATGCTTATGGTGGAGACAGGTAAATTGCAGCAACCACCATAGGTATCTATTTTCAGAACTAATTGTTTAAGCCGTGGAAAGATATGCAAGTTGATTGTAGATTCAGGTTCTCATGATAATCTAGTTTCTTGGGAAATGGTGAATAAGTTGGGATTGAAAACATTTGATCATCCTAGTCCTTACCATGTCACTTGGGTGAGTCAAGAACAGCAGGTAATGGTTACTAAGAAGGCATATGTTGATTTTACAATTGGTCCAGATCAGGACTATGTTTTGTGTGATGTTATTCCTATGACATGTGGGCATATAATTTTGGGTAGACCATGGCAGTATTTGAGAAGGACAATTCATGATGGGTATACTAATACCTATGTGGTGCACAAAGATGGTAAGAAGTTCAAACTGATTCCTTTACCTTGTGAAGACAAGAAGGAACATGTTACAATTTGCTTTGGAGAGAAATTGCAGTTGAGTATGCAGGTTAAGGATGATGGGAAGCAACAGGAATAGTTGCAACAGTAGAATGAGGATGATAGTCCTAGAGAGCAGCAGGCTTGGGACTTGAGTTATGTCAAGGTTGGAGACATTGAGTGCCCTATAAAGAGGTAGAAGAAGGAAGGCAAACAACAGATGGCATAGGGAGGAATGAATCAGAACCTCCAAATGGGAAGAGTAGCAGCATTGTAGTAGCAAGGTCCTAGACAAGGACATCAAAACAAGTTTTATGGTTCTAACACTGTTTATAGGAGCCATGCAGGTTGGAGGAGGAAGATAACTCTTGGAGAGTTTATTTTTCCTAGTCAGAGGAACTTTCCAACAAGATGGAAGAATGTTTGGAGCAGATCCCCTAACTCTTGGGACAAGATTTTTCATCATGCCGGGGAGTATGGTGTAGGAGCACCAAGAAATCTAAGTTTTGGATAATCTTCAAGTTGTTTTGTTTGATCTTCTAGTTGTTTTGTTTGATCTTCTAGTAATTGTTTTGAGTCAACAAGGTCCTTGAGACCATTCAATATTGTAATAAGGCTTGAAAGCCATGCTAAGAAATGGACTATGTCCAAATGTCTAAATGAACCTATCGTTATGTTGTAAGTCCTAGTTAGGACAGTCATGTTATCTTAGGTAGTTTGCAATAGTCCTCATGTAAGCTTTTGTTGAGGCATTTTAGGACAGTCTTTAAAGTCTACTTGTTTGTAGCCTTTAAAGGCATGTCTTAGATTTGAAGATGGGTTAACACCTAGTCATAGGTTCTCCCAAGGTTAGAAAGCATTGTTAAAACATAAAAAAACCACTGGTGCAGTCCAAGAATGGACAGTTTCTAAAAATAGTTTAAAAAGACAGCAGTTACAAATCAAGATGAAAGAGCCCAATGGTTGGGTAGTTGCATCGACCCAACCACTCCATGCAAATTTTGAGGCTTGTTTTAAGCCAAGGGAGGATTGATTGAAAAGATATATTCGGTGGAGATGAAATAAAAAAGAAGAAAACCACTATTTTTTCCCACTTTTCTGTGTTTTTTCTATTTTTCTGCTGTTTCCTGCCATACTATACTCCTGTACGGATTTGCCATAGTACATGGGCATGTTGGATGGAAAGTAGATTAAGGTAGCTTGAATTTGAATCTTATTTGGAGACTTAACACAATACTTGATGGAAGATACTGTTGATTTCTCAAAAACTATTTTTTACATTACTGTCTCCTTCACAAATTTGCTATTTCCTACATTTTTTCATACCTGTATGGCCTGGAAGTGGAGGGTACTAGTGATGGTTGATTAGGTAGTTGAGTTACCTATCCTTTGCATCTTATTTGGGCTCTTGACACCCTTCCATATCTCTATTTTCCTCCTTTATTTGTAAGTGGGTTTGAAGACCTAGATTAGGGTTTCTTTTGACAGTCTGATGATATTCTCCTCATTCTATTGATCCTTTCAGTTACTGATCAATGGAATGGGTGGTAAGATAGCTGGTCCTTGGTCTAGTAAAGGACTTGGGGGCAGGAGAATGGGTTTGGTCTAAGTTTGCCATGTAGGTGACCTTGCAGTGTTATGTCTTGGGATGGAGTAGAGGATAGCAACAAAGAGAAGAACACAGGTATGTTGGCATGTCATTTGTTTTGCCAAAGAAGACAGTAGATGTTTGGAAGGTTATAGACTTGTTTAGTTGCCTGAGATAGGGTTTGTCCCAATATTGATCAAGACAAAGAAGATATGGTGACTGTCCTCCTCATGGAGCAATGAGGTGGTGACTGTCCTTGAAAGGTATGGTAGGAATTGCTGTCCTACAGGGTCTACATAGTGGAGATGGTGGAATGCTAGAGGAAGTTAGGCATTTTGGAAGGTGTGCCCTGAAGTCCTTCACCTTGGATTATGAACATATGTAGTTTGAATAAGAACCCTACCTTGTTAGAAGCCTGAATTCTATTAAGAGCCAGTGAACAGTGAGAGTTGTTGCCTTGAAGCTCTCAAATGTCCCTTGCAGTGATAGATTGTTTGCATCAGTTGGAGTCCTCTGCATCACTTCTTTACAAACCCGTTTATGTGGTGATGTCAAAGTACTTGAGTTTAGTGTTTTTAGTGTCAATACTGTTGAGTCAAGTTAAGATAGGGGTGATGGACAAAGACCCATAATTCAATTTTGGAATGTCTTTATTTTATAAATTACTTTGGCGAAATTGATGGATAGGCTGCATGCATTGTTAGTCCATGAGTCTTATAGATTGTCGAATAGCTAGATCTCATACTTAGCTAGAAGAGTTCTAGAGTTGTGTGACATTTTACCAGTGATAGAGTCATTACCTTACACTTAGTTCTTAGTGAGCATGGTATGTTCAAGGGATCCTTTATCTACTACCCTCATAAAGGGTAGGGGCACTTCTAGTAGGAATGTGTGTGGGAGACTGCCGATCTACAGATGGAGGTAAAGCACCTCGAGATGCTCTCCCTCCATGCAGTAGCTAGTATGCCACATACTTCCTACTTAAAGATGTAGAGGAGTATTGAGAAAATGATAGTTGATTTGTTTCATGATTTATGTAAATTGTACTTATGTGAAATGAAAGGATTGTGAAGCCATTTTTTAATTATGAAAAGAATTCTTTGTTATTCTATGTTGAACATGAATGATTATTGTGAAGGTAAACTTATATCATTGTAATATTAGCCAGTTATAAATGAATAGAGATACATTTACATATGTTGTATAATATTGAAATTGAACTATTTTGTGAAAGTTGATTATTATAATAAGAGTAAATTTGGATTTCATGCATGTATTTTGTTGAACACACTGGAGTACTGAGAGGGGAGGGGGGTGAATCAGTACCCAATGAAAGTTTACTTTTCACAATTTCAACTTATCCAGATCAGATTAAAACTTAAGCATCACAATATGAACATTAGCATGAAAGATTAACACAATGCACATAACCACATAACACCAGATATACATGGAAAACCCAAGAAGGGAAAAACCATGGTGAGGATCAACTCACAATATATATGAAGCACAAATAACAACTTTATTTTAGGGCTACAACCCAAGGAAGCAACTACTTCTTGAAAATTTGCTTTAGGGTCACTCCCAAGGAAGCTACAACTCCCTACAAAATTTGTTTTAGGGCTACTACCCAAGGAAGCAACAACTCCCAAATCATATGGTGTAGTCACAGTTAGGAGGGTCCACAGAGTGAACAATCCAGACCATGTAGAGAGACTAAACACAATGGAAGCAACTAAGTTATAGAATGCAATGCAGATTCAATCATTCAGTATATCATAGATTCAAAATACAAACATGTCAGCAACATGTAGGCTTATAGATTAGGACACACATGCTTGATTCTTTAGTTACAAGATATGTGCAAGATATGGCTTTGAAGTGCCTTACAAAAGAAAATCTAACTTATGATCTATCTATCACTGATAAACTAATTTCCTATGCATCTATTACATGAATATATATCATCTCCAGATCACAATATTCCTCCACATCGAATAAATAGATTACAAACTCCAATGAAAGAGGTGTAACATGTGTACATGGATAGGTCGACCCAAAGTATAAGGACATCCTCTACAAGTGAGTGAAACAACATGCATATCTTAGAGAAGGTTGGCCAAGACCCAAACTATCTTTAATGATGTGTCATTTAGCTCCACAAGTCATGGAAGTGCTTTGCAAGTCTCTCCTTCAGTTGATTGTCTGAGACTATCTAAATGCTCTATTATGAGAAAATAGTTGATCTTCTGATAGCGATATCTCTCTGAAAACTGATCCAAATGATCTAATTTTTGGATATCATGTGAATGAAGATGTCTAGATGCTAAGTCCAACTCCACAAGGTCTAAAATAAAATTACAATAGAATGTGAACCAAAATATAGAAAATGCTACTGATTAAACTAACTATACTGAACTGGGAAAATGAAAGAAACAAAATGAAATGCAAATATTTTTGGTTGATGCAAGATAGGGTTGAAACCCATAGCTAGAAAGAACTCCCTCCCACCGAGCCGGGTGGGGGGGAATTCTAGGCCTCTAAATGAGGGATTCTTCGACATCAGACACTCAGGGTTGTTGAAAAAGTGAGTCCCTCACTTTGCTGGGGCTAGAGGAAAACCAAGACGGTCCACCTCAGCTTGAGAAATCCAAAATAAATCTTCTTCTGGTTTGCCTTTCCACTTCACAAGATATTCTTTGTATTGCTTTCCTTTGGTACTGCATCTAATTCTACTATCCAAGATGTCTTCAATATGCTCCATTGCTTGTTGTAGTAACTGCTTCTTCAAGTCTTCTTCAATGTTGTCACTAAACTCTACTTCATGATACTGATATAGGTCTACAATGTTGAAAATAGGTGATATACCGAATGTCTCTGATAGCTCCACATCATATGCATTTCCTAAATCAAACTTTCTGAGTATCCTACATGGTCCAAACTTCTTCATCTTCAACTTCTTAGATGTCCCAACTGGAAATCTTTATTTTCTCAAATATACTATCACTTCATCTCCCACTACAAATTATTTGTGTCTTCTCTTCTCATCTGCTTGCTCTCTATATTTTATATTCATCTCCTCCAAATACTTCTTAACTTGCTTCTGCACTCCTCTTGTTTTCCATACTAATGTCTCTCAACTCTGCTACTCCTCTAGGGTTAGTTCCTATCACAATCTCAAAAGGTGTTCTTCTAGTACTCCTATTGACTGAATTATTGTATGCAAACTTTGCTTGTGATAAAATCAAGTCCCAATTTCCTGCCCTCTCTCTAACTAAACATCTCAACAAGTTTCCTAAACTCCTATTTACTACCTCTATCTATCCATCAGTCTGTGCATGAAATGTTGAATTAAACTTCAAGTCTATCTTCATCTTCTTTTGTGTCTTCCAAAAGTATCCAAGAAATCTTATATCTCTATCTAAAACTATGCTTTTAGGTAATCCGTGCAATCTCACAATCTCCTTGAAAAATAGGTCAGCCACATGAACTGCATCAGTTGTCTTCTTACAAGGTTTGAAATGTATCATCTTGAAAAATCTATCCACCACTACAAATATAGAATCATGTCCTCTCAGTGTCTTCAACAATCCCATTATATAATCCATGCTTATATCTTCCGAAGGTCTCTCCGGTATTGTCAAAGATTTGTACAAACTAGTATTCTGGCTACTTCCTTTTGAAACTTGACATACTCTACAACTTTGCACAAACTTTCTAACATCCTTACATATCTGGGGCCAAAAGTAATTTTCACTTACTAAAGCCACTATCTTATCAATCCCAAAATGTCCTATCAATCCACCACTATGCTTCTCCTTGATCAAATTATCTCTCATTGAAATCTGAGGTATGAACAACTTATTTCCTTTGAACAACATATCTTCCTGAATGAAATAATCTAACCACTTACTCCTATCTATTACAATAGGTTCCTTACATGCTTTCCAAGGTTCTGCAAAATCAAGATTTCCCTCATACATGTTCTTCAATTCCTAAAATCCTAACACTTCAACTCTCATCTCTGTCAGCAAGTTCCTTCTCCTACTCAATGCATCTACAACTTTGTTTGATTTCCCACTCCTATGCTTCAATACAAAGATGTAACTTTGTATTAACTCTACCCATCTCATGTGTCTCTAATTCAACTTTCTTTGACTATTCAAATATTGTAAAGCTTGATGATCTATATACAACACAAATTCCTTAGGCAACAAATAATGTCTCCACTTCTTCAAGGATTGAATTATGGCATAGAACTCCTGATCATAAACTAAATATCTTCTTCTGGCCTCATTCAACTTCTCATTGAAATATGCTACAGATCTACCTTCTTGACTTAATACTGCTCCTATTGCATTTACTCTTGCATCACAATCTACTTGAAATACTTTATTGAAATCTAGTAATGCTAACACAAGTTTCTCTATCACTTTCTGCTTCAACAATTCAAAGCTTTTATTTGCTCTTGATGTCCACTTAAAGTCCTTTCTGTCACCTCTCATTGTCTTTGTCATAGGGTTACATACTAAACTGAAACCTCTAATGAACTTCTGGTAGAAACTAGATAATCCATGAATTGTTCTGACTTCTCCAATGCCCTCAGGTGTAGGCCACTCAATAATTGCTCTAACTTTCTCAGGGTCCATCTTCAATCCTTCCATAGAAATTACAAATCCCAAGTATACCAATTCTTCCTTCATGAAACTACACTTATTAATGTTTATCAACAATTTCTCTTCTCTCAACCTCTGTAATACTTGTCTCAGGTGCCACAAATGTTCTTCTTTTGTCTTACTAAAATTAGAATATCATCCAAATATACAATAACAAACTTACCCAAGAATTTCTTCTAAACTTTATTCATCAATCTCATGAAAGTACTCAGTGCATTTGTCAATCCAAAAAGGTATCACTAACCATTCATACAATCCTTCATTTGTCTTAAAAGAATTCTTCCATTCATCTCCTTCTCTAATTTTGATCTGATGGTATCCACTCTTCAAATCTATCTTTGTAAAATATTTTTCTCTACTCAAACAATCCATAATGTCATCCATCCTAGGCAATGGAAATCTATATTTAACTATGGTATTGTTGATTTCTCTAGAGTCTATATACATTCTCCAATCTCCATCGTTCTTTGGTGCTAGCAGTGCAGGCACTGCACAACGGCTCAAGCTTTCTCTGATCAAACCTTTCCTCAACAATTCTTCTATCTGTCTATTCAATTCTTCATTCTTTACTGGTGTCATTTTGTGTGTTACTTTGTTAGGCAAACTAGCTCTCAGTATAAGGTCCATGTGATGACTGATACTCTTGATTGGTGGCAATCCTTTAGGTACATTATTTGATATGATGTCTTCATACTCTGTCAGCAATTCATTTATCTCCTCTGATTATGATTCTTCACTCTCTATCTTTAGGTTTTTAGGCTTCGTAGGAATCAAAGCATAACACATATTCTCATGTCTCAAACCATCCAAAAATTTCCTTCCATCAACCAAACATATTCTACCATTTCCACATACTTCACTCTTAGGTTCATCTTCCAAAGGAATCAAGGTAATTCTCTTTCCATTTGATGTTATAGTATAGGTGTTCTTTCTACCACCATGTATAGATTTTCTATCATACTGCCATGGTCTACTCAATAATATATGACATACATCCATAGGCATAATATCACACAACACTTCATCATGATAAGATCCAATATCAAATTTTACCAAACATTGTTCACTCACCAATACCTTATGATCATCCTAAATCCATGCTATCTGATATGGCTTAGGGTGTTTTAATCTTTCCAACTTTATCTTTGTCACCATCTCCTCTGAAACCAAATTATCAAAACTACCACTATTAATTACAACTTTACAACATTTACCTCCTAATTTAGATCTGGTTCAGAACAAACTTTTCTTCTGTGGTGGCTCCTCATTTGTCTCTACTTGAAATAGTGCTCTCCTCATGACAAGTGATTCTCCTTTCTCAGGTTTACCAACTGAATTGGGTGATTGAATGGGTTCTTCTTCTACATAGGCTACTCTTCCACTATTCTTTGTCTTCTTGTTTGTACTTCCTTGATGAATTCAAATGCTCTATGTCCTTCTCCTCCACATTTAAAATAGGTTCCTCTAAATGTTCTCTTATCAAATCCTCTTCCATCTCTTATGTATCTTTCACTCGGGTATGAATTAGGGTTTCCTCTATGGTAGAAAGTTTTGTCATCTCTCTAGTATGCATTGTTATCTTTATCCTCCTTGAATGTGCTATCATGTTTGCTTTGCTCTGCATATGATCTTTCTCCTCTAGAAAATGTTCTACCTCTTTGAAATTTACCTCCTCTTCCTCTCTGTCTCTTCTCATGCTTCTTGTTCAAATTTTCTTCAACTTTCAAGTCAAATTGATATGCTTCTTCCAATGTCATCATCCTTACCAAACTCAGTTCTTCTTGAATGTTCAATCTCAATCTATTGATGTATCTTGCCGCTTTCTCCTTTCTTGCTTCACTATATCCTATCCTTATGATAATCTTATGAAATTCTTCAATGTACTCCTTTACAGATTTCTCCTTTTGTCTCAGGTTCTGCAATCTCTTCAACAGTTCCAACTCATAGTCAGCAGGTATAAACTAATTCTTCCACTTTGTCACCATTCTGTCCTATTTTGTGATCTTCTCTTTTCCTCTTCTATTTCTATCCAAATAGCAGCATGTCCTTTCAACTTAGTCTTTGCAAATTTCACCTTCTCTAGATCTTCAATTTCTTCATACTCAAAGTATTCTTCTAGGTTATTTATCCAATCAATTAGCTCCTTAGGATTCAAATTGCCAGTATAGTTTAGTACATCCTCTCTAGGTCTTTTCCCAATCTTTGAAATAGCTTGCAACATCTTCACTTGATCTAATTCTTCTTCTTCTTCTTCTAGGGTTTCTTTATTTTGATTAGAGGATTGAAATTCTTCATTATCACTTTCAACATTAGGTTGAGGTGTAAGTCCTCTTCTTTGATCTTCTTTAATAGCATCCAAAATCACATTAATTTCATCATTTCCATCATCTCATCCATTCTTCCAGTCATAGTACCAACAACAAGTATTCTCCTTGGTGGCATCTCTTTCTAAGATCAAGTGTAACTGCCTCAAATTCAGTGATCAGGCTACAACGTGACAACTACCTCACAATTGGTGATCGATTGACAACATAGGTAGTCTACCTCAAATTTGGTGATTTGTTCACAACAAGATCTTATGGAATTCCTTCACAAACTTCATTCACTTTGCTCCCAAAGGATTCAACATTGCTCTGATACCACCTGGTGCAGTCACAATTAGGAGGGTCCATGGAGTGAATAGTCTAGACCATCCAACAAGAGTAAACACAATGGAAGCAACTCAGTTATAGAATGAAATGCAGATTCAGTCATTCAATATATCATAGATTCAAAATACAAACATGTTGGCAACATACAGGCTTATAGATTAGGGCTCACAGGCTTGATTCTTCAGTAACAAAATATGCACAAGATATGGCTTTGAAGTGCCTTATAGAAGAAAATCTAACCTATTATCTACCAATCAATGATTAACAGCTTTCCTATGCATCTATTACATGAATATATATCATCTCCAGATCACAAGATTCCTCAGTGTCGGCCAAATAAATTACAAACTCCAATGAAGGAGGTGTAATGTGTGTACATGGATAGGTTGGCCCAAAGCATATGGAAATCCTCTGCAAGTGAGTGAAACAATGTGTGGATCTTAGAGAAGGTCAGCCAAGATGCAAACTATCTTGAATGATGTGTCATTTAGATCTACAAGTCATGGAAGTACTCTGCAAGTCTCTCCTTCAACTGATTGTCTGAGATTATATGAATGCTCTATTATGAGAAAATAGTCAATGTTCTGATAGCGATATTTCTCCAAAAATTGATCCAAATGATCTGAATTTTGGATATGACATGAATGAAGATGTCTTGATGCTAAATCTAGGTCTACAAGGTCTAAAATGAAATTAAGGTAGAATGTGGACCAAAATACAAAAAATACTACTGACTGAACTGACTGTACTGAACTAGGAAAATGAAAGAAACAAAATGAAATGCAAATATTTTTGGTTGATGCAAGATTACTCTTGAACTAGGGATGCTCCTACATCATCATAGAACACATTTACAAAATATTATAGTATGACAATCTTTCAACTATCTAAAAATTGACTTTGAAGCTCACTCTTTGATGATTGTACTTCTACCTCTTCACACTGTCTTCTAAAGATCTGATCAGTTAGGCACACACTATACTAGATCACTATCACAAATATGTCTTCAAGATGAATCTAAACAACATGAACAACTTCTTCTCTTTCTCCTTTAGTCACACATCAACAATGCATTTATTCTACTTTTCATCAACTTGTGAACCTTTTCAATCAACCCACAACCACACCTTCCTCACTCAATTTGATTTCCTATTTATACATGATATTACATTGATTACATATCTTGTTGGCTAGATACTATTAGACACACTAGGATACTAAGAGGGGGGGTGAATCAAAATCTAATCAATCCTTAAATTTAACAATATCAACTTATTGTTGACTTTGGCATGTTGTTTGTCATTGATGTCAAAAGGAGCAAAGAGATTGTGATGAGGTCCTTGATACTATGATGAGAGGTGCTTGCTTATTTATGATAATGCTCAAGGTGTTTGATGCTAAGTGTTTAATGGTATAGGTGGTCAAGATGTTTGTCTTGGTAGGATGCTCATCATGGCATATAGAGACATCATACAGAGATACATCAGAGTGTAGAGACATCATTTAGATGTTTAGATGTTTAGATGTTCAGAGGTGATCAAAGGTGAACAAGGTGTAGGTTGTATGTTCTCAGATTGAATATCCAGTTGCTTTAGGTTTTTGTCTACCTTGTGTTTTGAGATCAATGGAGTTCAAAACGATGTATGTGTTATTGCTATCATGGTCTATTGTCATTGTGGTTTTGTTTCATGTTCATGTCCTCTTTGTTACTGTTAGAGTTCACTGTGTTAAAACTTGGAACTGATGTTTGTAAGGTCAGTGTCAAGTCACCCATCTCTTATGTTCTTGATTAGGGTTTCCTTTATAATCTAGGTGTCAAGTGTTAAAGACCTTAAAACCCTAATCCTCTAAGGTTTCTAGAAAGCCCTAACAGTTAGGTCTAAAACCCTAAATGTTTATATATATACTAAGACCTAAAACCCTAAATATCTTATAACCTAAGTCTTTTATGAAGGAGTGTTGACATTTTCACTTTATTTCTAATTTTAAAGTGACTTAGGATTATCGGTCGGTGATCACTTAAGTCACAGCTAAAGGGGTACAACATCGTGGCAAGACCAGTCCCTTTTTCCTAGGGTAGCCGGGTGCTTTAGTTAAGTCTTATGACATGAGCACCAACAAGATAATTGAGGGATCTAATTAAAACTCATAAAGGCATGAAAAAGAAGATCAAAAGATAGAATTCAAACTACCTTTTGAATGCCAACAGTCACTGTTTTAAGGTAAAAATTGATAGGTAGTGGTTTATTTATAGCCCTAAAACTATTTTTTTTAGTCTTCTTTTTCACTGCAGATGGCCAGGAAAATTCAGTTAGAGAACTATGAGAGGTTTTTGGTTAATTTGATTAGTGATATGAGTTAAAGAGAGATGGAGCTTCATATGGATATGCAGAGATAGATCTTTATGTGAATATGTAGGGTATTTGAATAGCTTAAAGATTAATGTTCATTTTTATGGTATATAGAGGTTCATGTGCAAAAATTGCAGTGTATAAAGGATTGTTTACTAGTTATGCTTTGCATTGATACTAACATTATGTTTGAGTGATTTGTGTTTGAAGAAGATTGTGTTAATTTAAAACAAGAGGAGACATAAGGTTTTGTGGTGTAAAGAATCAGGGTAACCCCCTAAATTATTTTCTTGTATTCAAGGTGATTGCATTTTACCAGTGAGGTAGTTGCATTTGCTAGTGAGGCAGTTGTATTTGCTAGTGAGGTAGTTGTATTTTCCAATGAGGCATGTTGTGTAGCCAATGAGGCTTTTTGATCAGTGGGATTTTATTAATCCAGTGAGGTAATTTTTCTCGAGTGGTTTTTTGTCCCTATGAGGGTTTTCCACTCATGAATCATGTGTTATGATCCTTGTTGATTGCCTTTGTGTTTGTGTCCTAATGTCTTACTTTTAGTCAAGGTTTTGAACATCATTCTTATCATTATACTTGTATATGTGTTTGATGAATAATTGAAGTCTCTCTCATTCTCTATCCAATAGATTAAAAGGTGCAAATTTTTTTAAACTTTATAGACCACTGATTCACTCCCCCTCTTAGTGGTCCTATACTCCAACAAGTGGTATCAGAGCCAAGTTCCCTGTAAAAGTTTAATCAACTTGGGTAGGTCCTATTAGTGGAGTACTATGGGAAAGTGTAAAGGAAATGGAGAAAAGAAAAATGTCAAGCCTCATACTGATCAAAAGGTACTGTCTATACCAAACTCAAATAGTGATCTAGAATCGGTTGATAGAAATATCCCACAAGTTGAGTCAGGTATAAAATTAGAGGAAGAGCTTTTTGGGGTTCCTTTCTTTGATGGTTCATATTTCTCTATTTTTTATATTAGAAAGCAAACCTATCTATCTTCTTTAGGGTATGGTGTGTGGATGTCAGTTGAGAATGGGTATTTTATTTCCTCTCAATCACCTAATACTACAAGTAACAAAGAGGCTTATGAATGCAATCATATAGCAAAGAAGGCTATTCTGTCTGGATTATCTAGTGAAGGTTCTTGTGAAGTTATGCACTATGAAACAACTCACAATGTGTGGAAGAAGTTGATTAGAATCCATCAAAGTGATGCACTTAAAGGAGGAGACAGCTTTGTGTCTAAGAAAAGTAACAATGAAAAGAGACATTCACATGAAGGAGATCTCTTTGAAGGTGAAGATGACTATGAATAGGAATATGATGAACAAGAGTGTGGGGTTGATATAGAAGGTGAACTCTTGTGTGCCTTAGATATGATCAATCAACTTAGAAAAGAGAATAAGAGACTAGAAAACCAACTTCAACAAGAAAAAGATTTCAAGGACAATGTATGTTCAAATTTTGCAAAAATTTATTTAGAACTTGAAGAGATGAGAAATCTAATTGTGGACTTAAAGAGTCAAGTTGATGAATCCGACAAATTGATTATCAGCCTAAAGATTGAGATAGAAGAAGCACAAAGGGTAGTTGATTTTACAAAATCTGATCTAGAAGTCAAAACTAATGAATGTCTAAAACTAGAATCAGAAATAGTCTCTTTGAGAAAGCAATTTGAAATGGTATCTTCTAAGTTGGACAAGAATCTATAGTTTGAAAAGAGTATTGAATGCTTAAATGACTTGTTGAGGAAGAAAAAGCATCATAAGTACACTACAGGCCTAGGATATGAAGAAGGGCAGACTTTTGAAATAAAAAATACACCAAGGAAGAAGATAGATTTGGGTCATCATGTTGCTGCTCCTAAAGAGAAGATTAAAGAAAATAAATGTGTTGATGAAGGTAGAAGGACAAACAGGTTCTCAAGACCTCCACCTGTCAAGCAATACCATTAAATAAGGTACAACTACTCTCAGGTTCATGGTTATTGCTATTATTGTCATATTTATGGTCATAGAGCTAAATACTATAGAACTCATTCAAGAAATGATTTTGGATGGAATAAGGATAAGAGTTCTTATAGTTTGTTAAATCACGACTATAATAATGTTTGTTATAAATGCAATAAAGTTTGTCATCTAGTAAGAGATTGTTGGATGCATGGAAGATATGATCATAGAAGTCCTTAGTTGTCAATAGAATATGATTCTATTCCTCCTGTTGGTCATAAGATCATATGTTATAGATGTCATAGGTTTGGACATATTGCTCCATTTTGTAAGAGTGATCTAATGAAATCAGTTAATCACCATAAGAAGATAGGTGTTAAGAAGGTTTTGATGCAGAGTGGCACAAGGGAAGCAACAACACAATGTTTACTATTCTCCTTCTTTCACTCACCCACTCACCTAGCCTTCAACCAACCAACCAAAGGCACATTCAAGGGTATATGAAGGGTTTGATACCCTAGTGATGACTCAACCTTCAAGGATTCTCCCACACCTTAAGATAGATCAATAAACACTTTCCATGCAGTTGGTTTGATCCCCAACTTCCCAAAACTCTCCAACCTCTACTTTGACTAGTAAGGCTACTAGCCCTCCAAACCTAGTTTTCTCAACACAACTTGACAAAATCCCAAATGGCTAGGCAAGTAAATGATGGTTTTAGATACCCTTTAAGGGGCCCTATCAAACTTCCAAGTCTCCTATTCCAACTCTACTCCAGCAACTCAGAACACTCACTAGGTCTCTACGCCTAATTGATCAGTTTAAGGCTAGGTTACAAAGCAAGTGATCAATTTTGGGTGCATAGATCAGGGATAGGAATTTGGAACACTCCTACCATGCCCAAACAACACAAAACCACCATCTATTCACTCACCCTATTAGGATTTTGTCTTCTACAACAATAAATTGCATAAAATAGGCTAAATACATGGTAATACTTGACCTAGGGCATCACCTTAAAATTCAAAAATAACCTTTCCCCACCAAATGCTTTTGGAATCCTGTAGAGTACATTCTTAGCCTACATTTCACTAGTTTTCATGAATTTTCACTGGTGGGAATGCATTCTAGGGCCGGATTTATATGACAAACCCTAGAAAATAGGGTTTCTAGACCAGTTTTGAAAGAAAATTCAATAACTTTTGACTCCAACCACTTCAAGACCTCAAACTAGTTGTATTCGAACCCTGACTTAGTCTAGTTTAAGGAAAAGTACATTTTCTCACCTAGCCAATCCTTACAGGCCATACACAGCAAGAAAAATAGGGAAAAAGTGACTATTTTTATTGTTTGAATGCCCAAAACTCCGTACCAGACCTCCTCTGCTGTACAGGAGTGAAATCACAATGTTATCAATTGATCCAAGTCAGTGTGCAACTTCTCCAAACAGTTTCAACTACCCAAAATGGAGTTGCAATTGGTCAATGTGTCATTGACACTATTGACAACACTTGACACTATGGCATTTTGCCTTAGCACAAAGACACCAATTAGTTTCACTTGTCCAATGGAGTCTTAACAACTATCTTACTCTCCTAAACATGACAAACATTTGAACAATCCAAACAAACTCAAAAAGCCATCATTAGACCTACTAGGCCTAAGTGGCACAACTAGGTCCAAGTGGACTAAGAAGGATGTGAGGTTTATAAAGTTACCCCAAACCTCTTGACCACACAAAATAGACCTTTTAATCATGGCTACAGAAAAGGCTTATTACAAAACACATCAAACAAAAACTCAACTTGTCAAAGATGCATCCAAATGCTTGAGGTGTCAAACTGCTCCTGGGTGCCCTACACCATACACCCACTGTCAAATAGAACTCAAGTCTCTTGAGTTAGGAATGTTATCAAATGTGAAACCTGCCTTCTCAATGTCTGCTCTGCTCATCCAAGTGGCATCCTCCTAAGGTTTATTGAGCCACTTCACCAAGTACTCATAGTATGTGTGCCTCCTAGTTTGTTTTACAATCCTCTTATCCAAAATGCACTCAATCTAATCAAGAGATGAAGGAATCAGTTCTTGGAGTGTCTGATCAGTTTGGTTTTCTTCATCAATAGTCTAAGGATCAGATCCTTTATAGGGATAAAGGTCTGAAACATTAAAAATTGGAGACAAAGCAATGCCATTCAGAAGTCTAATTTTATATGCATTTTCTCCACATTTCTTGAGCACTTCACAAGGCCCAATATTCTTCATGAGTAGCTTGGTATGTTTACCTACAAGGAGTCTCTCCTTTTTGAGGTGTACTATGACCAAATCCCCTTCTTTGAACTGCAGATCTCGTCTCTTTCTGTCAGCAAACTATTTATATTTCTGAGAAGTGGACTGCAATTTTTGTTGTACTTGTTCATGGACATCTTTCATCACTTGAATGAAGTCTTTAGCTAAGGCACTGTTGTTTTCCAATCCTCTAACCTCCCTAAGTTCCAAAATACCCCTTGGGTGAGTGCCATAAACAATTTGGAAAGGAGACAGGCCTGTGCTTCTGTTGACAGTGTCATTGTATGAGAACTCTGCCTAAGCCAAAACTGAATCCCAACTAGCACCCTGCTCCTTTGTTAGGCATCTTAGGAGGTTACCAAGTGACCTATTAATCACCTCTATTTGTCCATCAAACTAAGGGTGATAGGCAGATGATAATGACAAGTTTGTACCTAGTCTCTTCCAAAGTGTCCTCCAGAAGTGTCCTATGAACTTGGGGTCTCTGTCAGAGATTATGGACAAAGGTAAACCATATAATCTGACTATTTCCTTGAATAAGAGACTTGCTATATGTGAGGCATCATGTGTGGTTTTACATGGGATGAAGTGAGCCATTTTTGAGAACCTATCAACAACCACAAAGATGCTATCATGTCCATTCTTGGTCCTAGGCAAAACAAGTATAAAGTCCATGCTTATGGAATCCCAAGGCTTTGAAGGAATAGGTAGTGGAGTGTATAAACCTACATTTGATGTATGCCCCTTAGCTCTTTGGCAAATTTGACAAGTTTCAACAAACTTCCTTACATCGGTTGGCAACTTTGGCCAAAAATAGTATCTCCTAACCAATTCTAGGGTCTTATCAATGCCAAAGTGGCCTGACATATTGCCACAGTGCTTTTCCTTAATAATGTTCTCTCTAACAGACCCTCTTGGGATACACAACATGCTACCCTTGAAAAGATATCCATCTTGTAACAAAAAATCAGAAAAATCAATGTTATACCTTCCTGTCATGGCCTTGCAAGATAGGTACGGTTCTTTGAAGTCTTCATCTACTGCATACTGATCTTTGATGGCATGAATACCTGTACTTTCCAACTGAATAGTCTATACAACAAGATTTTTCCTACTTAAGGCATCGACTACCTTATTGGCCACTCCTTTCTTGTGTTTTATTGAGAAGGTGTATGCTTGGATGTACTCCATCCACTTGACGTGTCTGTGGTTTAACTTCTACTACCTATTCAAGAAGCTCAAAGCATGGTTATCAGTGAAAACTATAAATTCCTTAGGCAATAAGTAGTGTCTCCACTTCCTCAATGACTGAACCATGGCATATAATTCTAGATCATAGGTGGAGTAGTTCTGTTTTGCCTCATTTAACTTCTCACTAAAGAAGGCTACAGGCCTCCCATCTTGACTTAGGACTCCCCCAACAACCCTCTTACTTGCATCACACTCTACCACAAAGACCTTGTCAAAATCAGGAAGAACAAGGACCAGTTGTTCTGATATTTTTTTCTTTAACAGTTCAAAGGCTTGATTGGCCTCATTTGTCCACACAAATACACATTTCTTGCCCCCTTTTATGGTGTCAACAAGTGGAGCACAAATACCACTAAACCCTCTAATGAACTTTCTATAAAAGCTACACAAACCATGGAAACTCCTTACCTCAGAGGCTGTTGTAGGTGTGGGCCAATTAAGAATGGCTTCCACCTTGCTTGGATCCATTTTTAGGCTGCCCTTAGAGATGACAAACCCCAAGAATATCAACTCTTCTTGTAGGAAGACACATTTGTCAAGGTTGATTCTCAACTTCTCCTCTTGAAGCCTCCTGAGCACTTGATGGATATGCCTTATGTGGTCTTCCTTGCTGTAACTAAAAACCAATATATCATCCAAATACACAACAATAAACTTGTTAAGGAAAGGTTTTAGCACCTCATTCATCAATCTCATGAAGGTGCTTGGTGCATTTGATAAGCCAAAAGGCATGCAACCCATTCAAGTAGTCCTTCATTGGTTTTGAAGGCAGTTTTCCACTCATCCCCCTCCCTTATCCTAATTTGGTGATAACCACTTTTTAGATCTATCTTGGTAAAATACTTAACCCTACCCAAGGAATCCATTAAATCTTCTATTCTAGGCATTGTAAATCTATACCTAATAGTGATCTTATTAATGGCCCTAGAGTTAGTGCATATTCTCCATGTACCTTCCTTCTTGGGTGCAAGTACTGCAGGTACTGCACATGGACTAATACTCCTCCTTATAAGTCCTCTATCCAACAAGTCTTGGATTTGTCTTACCACTTCTACATTTTTCTTTGGATTCAACTTGTAGGCTACTTGGTTTGGTAGGGTGGATCCAGGGATGAGATCAATGCAATGACTAATCTCCCTCTTTGGTGGAAGGGCATCCTTACTCTCATCGACTATCACATCATGGAACCTTTCCAATAGTTCTTCCACTTCCTTTGGTCCAATCCTCCTAAGACTGCACTTTGACCTTCTTGGGATTTACATCCTTGGGCTTGATGACTACTGCAAAACATGGCACTTTCTCTTCCTTGAGGTTAGCCAAAAACTCTTTTTCACCTACCAACATAACTGAACTAGAAATGACCTTCTCTTTGCAATCATCAATCAAAGGAGTCATTGTGAAATTTTCACCATTTTTGGACAAATGAATCACATTTTCCTTACCATCATGTTAGGCACTTGTGTCATTTTGCCAAGGCCTTCCAAGAAGAAGGTGGCATGCATCCATATCCACTATCTCACAAAGAATCCTATCATGATATTCACCTATCTTGAATTCAACCCAACATTGCTCTTTCACCACAATTTGTTGTTCCTTGGTTAGCCAAAAGACTCTATAGGGGTTAGGATGGGGTATCCTTTCCAATCCTAACTTAGTCACCATTTCATTAGAAGCCAAATTTTTAGAAGAACCTGAATCAACTATTACCTTGCAAACTTTTCCTTTCACCTTGCAAGTGGTTCTAAACAAGTTATTCCTTTGGGGCTGCTCCTTGGTGGCTGGCATGATGAGGGATCTGTTAAACATGATGGAGTATCCACTCTTAGGTGCTGCAAACTTGGAAGAGGTTGTTTGATAACTTGTGGTGCTTTGATAGTCCTCTTCTTGAAGGAGTTGCACCCTTCTATCTTTCTGATTTGCAGCAGTGTTTCCTATCTTCTCCGGGCACCTAAAGGATTGATGTCCTATCTGATTGCAAGAGAAACACCTTCCAATAAACACATTGGGACCTCTGCCCCCACTTCTTCCTCTGCCATTACCTCACCCTCTAAACTCACCCTTATCAGCACTGTCTCTGTCAGCAGCCACTTGACTGCCTTCTTGAAATTTGCCACCTTGGGGTCTTGAAGAATTATCTCTGTTTTGAAATCTGCCTCTGCCCCTGAAGTTTAGATTTCCTCTGCCTCTACTACTGCTGTTTGAATCACCCTTTCTCCTCTGCTTATCCTCAATCCTTAGTGCCATTTGAAAGCACTTATGGACTGTCTCTAGGTTAAAGAGGGTTAATTCATCTTAAATGGAGAACTTGAGGCCATTGAGATACCTTGCAAGCTTCTATTTTTCATTCTCAGGCATCTTGGCTTTCAATGTCATCTTGTGAAACTCCTCTGTGTAGGTGCTAACGTCCATGTCCTTCTATCTCAAGTTGAGCAACTTCTTGTGCAAGTTGACTTCATAATCCTCAGGGACAAATTGCTTCTTGATTTCAAGTACCATCTTCCTCCATGTAGAGATAAGATTCCTATCATCCTCTATCCTCTCATTTTGAATGAAGTTCCACCAACTCAAGGTTGGCCCTTTCATTCTTGACTTGGCAATCCTCACTTTCTAAATTTCTACCACTTCTTCACATTCAAAATAGTTCTCCATTGCCTCTATCCAATCAAGGCACTCTTCTAGATTCATCTTACCAGGAAACATAGGCAAGTCCACCTTAGTGTCCTTCCTACTCAACTTTCCAAGTGCATCTAGGAATTGTCTCTCTGACATGCCTCTTTGTGGCTCTTCCATGGGCACTTCTTCTTCCTCATCTTGATCCTCTTCCTCTGAATCTACGATGACTTCTGGCTTCTTCTTCTTGCCCTTGTCTTTCTTCAACTTTTCTATCTCAACCTCCATCCTTTTGTTCTTAGCTGCTTGCTCTCTCACTATCTTTGCCAATTCAGCATTGGTCACTCTTGAAGGGACTTCCTCCTCTTCTTCTCTATCTCCCATCTCTTTGATGGCTCTGATACCACTTGATGCAGAGTGGCACAAGGGAAGCAACAACACAATGTTTACTATTCTCCTTCTTTCACTCACCCACTCACCTAACCTTCAACCAACAAACCAAAGGCACATTCAAGGGTATATGAAGGGTTTGATACCTTGGTGATGACTCAACCTTCAAGGCTTCTCCCACACCTTAAGATAGATCAATAAACACTTTCCATGTAGTTGGTTTGATCCCCAACTTCCCAAAACTCTCCAACCTCTACTTTGACTAGTAAGGCTACTAGCCCTCCAAACCTAGTTTTCTCAACACAACTTGACAAAATCCCAAATGACCAGGCAAGTAAATGATCATTTTAGATACCCTTTAAGGGACCCTATCAAACTTCCATGTCTCCTGTTCCAACTCTACTCCAGCAACTCAGAACACTCACTAGGTCTCTAGGCCTAATTGATCAGTTTAGGGCTAGGTTACAAAGCAAGTGATCAATTTTGGGTGCATAGATTAGGGACAGGAATTTGGAACACTCCTACCATGCCCAAAAAACACAAAACCACCATCTATTCACTCACCCTATCAGGATTTTGTCTTCTAGAACAACAAATTGCATAAAATAGGCCAAATACATGGTAATACTTGACCTAGGGCATCACCTTAAAATTTGAAAACAACCATTCCCCACCAAATGCTTTTGGAATCCTATGGAGTACATCCCTAGCCTGCATTTCACCAGTTTTCATGAATTTTCACCAATGGGAATGCATTCTAGGGCCGGATTTATATGACAAACCTTAGAAAATAGGGTTTCTAGACCAGTTTTGAAAGAAAATTCAATAACTTTTGACTCTGACCACTTCAAGACCTCACACTAGTTCCATTCAAACCTTGACTCAGTCTAGTTTCAAGAAAAGTATATTTGTTCACCTGGTCAATCCGTACAGGCCGTACACAATAAGAAAAATAGGGAAAAAGTGACTATTTTTATTGTTTGAATGCCCAAAACTCCATACCAGACCTCCTCTGCCATACATGAGTGAAATCACAATGTTATCAACCAATCCAAGTCAGTGTACAACTTCTCCAAATAGTTTCAACTGCCCAAAATGGAGTTGCAACCGGTCAATGTATCATTGACACTATTGACAACACTTGACACTATGGCATTTTGCCTTAGCACAAAGACACCAATTGGTTTCATTTGTCCAATGGAGTCTTAACAACTATCCTACTCTCCTAAACATGAAAAACATTTGAACAATCCAAACAAACTCAAAAAGCCATCATTAGACCTACTAGGCCTAAGTGGCACAACTAGGTCCAAGTGGACTAAGAAGGATGTGAGGTTTATAAAGTTACCCCAAACCTCTTGACCACACAAAATAGACCTTCCAATCATGGCTATGAAAAAGCCTTATTACAAAACACATCAAACAAAAACTCAACTTGTCAAATATGCATCCAAATGCTTGAGGTGTCAAACTACTCCTGGGTGCCCTGCACCAGGTTTGGAGAAGGAAACAAGTGAAAGAGAAGGTTGAACCTAATCTTGTGCATGCTGCACAAGAAACATTTATAACAGCTTGAAAGATGCAGCATGGATTTAGGGGGAGTGATCCAATGTTTTATCTCTTTCCCCCAAGGAGTTTCAGGAGTTGTTTTGATGTGATGGAACAAGAAATCAGAAGGATGATCAAGGAAGTGTGTAAGTAGGATGTGTTTGTCATTGATTTATAACCAGGTCTTCAAGATGTGCTTCATGTTACTTCAAGAATGTTTGATTTGTTCATATCATAGAAAGAACTCATGTCTTCTTCATGCTCATCTTCTTCATAGTATGGTGATGTTGATTACGTTGTTTGTTAATAATGATTTTCATGGTGTCTTTCAAGATATGCACATTGAGTGTTTCTAGGTTGATGACAATGGTTCCTTACTGCAAGTACCATGATAGATATATGGTATGAAGATATTGACAAGAGTGATCAAACAAGCTTATTTTGTCTTCTCTCTGAATTGGAAGTCTTGAGACAGGTCCTAGGTTTGTTGTAATGATGTGTCACATTGTGACATGCTATAGATCATGTTTTCCAATCAATAATGGTAGCAGTACAGCAAGAGCTTTGATACATAGAAAGTTCGGCAATGATAAGTATTAATATTCTTTCATCAGTGCACAATAGACAATTCATGTTTTAAACTTCTTCAAGGAGTTGTATGTGGCAGTGTCCTCAAATATATGTTAGTGATCTTAGTACAGTGATAAGACAATGCTTTTAATGATGACAGGACATTTTCAATTGCTCAGATTTGGTATTCTTTAACAAGATAATGAGATATTGTTGTTAGTGTTTTACATCAATCAATGTTTTCATCTCTTTTGACAGTGATGCTCATTCATGTTTGTGATCAAGGAAGTTTGTCTTGATAGTGTTGTAAGGCAGTCTTGTCAGATAGATGCAAGAAGGATATTGACAGTTATATGACTTCAACTTTTATATGCACTTAGTCAAAGATTTGTAATGTATGATAATGGATAATGCAGTGTAGGGACAGAACCGGGCAGTGTTCTCTGTCATCGAAAAAAAAAATTTAGTGTGAACCTTTGCAGTGACATGACTCTTGTTGGAGCAGTGTGCTTCAATGGTGCATTGGTGTTAGTCTTGCAGTGATTCTTCATAGTAGTTTGATTTATAGATAATATAAATAAGGAAATATTTGAGAGGTTCTTAAGTTGTATCCCAGAATGTTGGGAGAGGGACACATCCTTGACATTAGATCTTTCACTAGTCTTATAGATGGGTTTTTTTAAGAAAGGTGTTGCATTTCATTCTTGGAGTTACAATGTGATAATTCATGGATTTTGCAAACAAGGTGAGATAAGTGATGCAAGAAGTGTCTTTGAGAAAATGCATTCCAAAGGATTAGTTCCTAATGTGTATAGCTATAGCAGTCTTATCAATGGATATTGCAAAAACCTAATGTTGTGCATAGTGAAATGGTGTGACAGTCAAGCTTGAGATAAGTTATGTCTAAGGTAGTATTATGGTAGAAGTAGTCAATGACAGAGGCAAGTGATGTGTTATTTTGTCAAAAATGTGACAATGTCAGATAGTTGGAAAATTGTTGTTGCAAAGATAAGTGCATTTGAAATTCATTAACATCATCGATCAGTATAGTTCAAAGTAGAGTATGTAATTTGTTCTTGTTAATGGTATAGATCAGTTGTTTGGATCATTGGGAATCTTAGTTTTTTTTTGGTTGAGGATGCCAATGATAAGGCAATAGGTGTAGGGATGTTTTACTCTTGGTTTGGCATTATTTGCTATGACAGTTTGTTTAGGAGAAGGATTTGCTTTCTTACTTCAAGGATGACAGTCTATTTTATAGAGAGGGAGTATTAGAGTTTGCTTTATCAAGTTCACATGCTTCATTTGTTGATTATTTGATTGTGCTAACTATGCTCCATGAGTTTCACATTCTTCCTTATGTCAGGATCTTCAGTAAGCTTCATTCAAGGTGTTATGATGTTTATACTTACTTGGAACAGGACTTATTATTATATCTCAAGATGTTCTCAAAATACTTTCATGATTTTCATAGGGGAAGCAATAGGGTACAAGTTTCATAAGATATTTGCTTAGCATTGTACAGTACTCAGTTAATCCTTGTTAGTGAGTTATGGTTATTGAGAGTGACTTCATTCTTATAATGCTTGATAAAGAAAAATGATGGCTTTACAGTTGCATAAAGTTGAATACAACAAATTGATGTTGCTTTGTTTGTGTAGTAGAGACCATTCACTTTATTGGACAGTGTAGATAATGGTGCAGTGAATTAAGTGTAGAGCTTTCTCACATGTTTTCTTTCAGAGGACAATGACTTTTCTGCCTTTACAGTTGATAGTGATTTAGGGTTTAAATCATAATCTTGTCTGGTTTGGTTTGTTTTGAGATGATTGTATGCTTTGACAGTATCAGTGATATGCATCTTCTATATGTATTTTGTGTGTGCCTCTATCTACTTTAAGGAGGATCTTTTCATTTCTTTGTCATTATTGTCAAAGGGGGAGAAGATGAAAAGTGGAAGTGGAATGTTAGTTTGACATCAATGCCAAAGGGGGAGTTTGTTGACTTTGGCATGTTGTTTGTCATTGATGTCAAAAGGAGCAAAGAGATTGTGATGAGGTCCTTGATACTATGATGAGAGGTGATTGCTTATTTATGGTAATGCTTAAGGTGTTTGATGCTAAGTGTTTGATGGTACATGAGGTCAAGACGTTTGGCTTGGTAGGATGCTCATCATGGCATGTAGAGACATCATACAGAGTGCATAGATACATCAGAGTGTAGGGACATCATTTAGATGTTCGTATGTTCATAGGTGATCAAAGGTGAACAAGGTACAGGTTGTATGTTCTCAGATTGAATATCTAGTTGCTTCAGGTTTTTGTCATATTGCAAGGTAGACACCTAGTATAATGATCAGACTGATAGGCTTGTGTTTTGAGATCAATGGAGTTCAAAAGGATGTATGTGTTATTTCTATCATGGTCTATTGTCATTGTGGTTTTGTTTCATGTTATGTCCTCCTTGTTGTTGTTAGAGTTCACTATGTTAAAACTTGGAACTGATGTTTATAAGGTAAGGAGTTTTGTGTCAAGTCTCCCATCTCTTATGATCTTTATTAGGGTTTCCTTTATAAGTTGGGTGTCAAGTGTTAAAGACCTTAAAACCCTAATCCTCTAAGGTTTCCAAAAAACCCTAACAATTAGGTCTGAAACCCTAAATGTTTATATATATACTAAGACCTAAAACCCTAAATATCTTATAACCTAAGTCTTTTATGAAGGAGTGTTGATATTTTCACTTTATTTCTAATTTTAAAGTGACTTAGGATTGCCAGTTAGTGATCACTTAAGTCACAACTAAATGGGCACAACATCGTGGGGAGACCGGTCCCTTTTTCCTAGGGTAACTAGGTGCTTTGGTTAAGTCTTATGCCATGAGCACCAAAAAGATAATCAAGGGCTCCAATTAAAACTCACAAAGGTGAAAAAACGAAGATCAAAAGATAGAATTCAAACTACCTTTTGAATGCCAATGGTCAATCTTTCGAGGTAAAAATTGATGGGTAGTGGTTTATTTATAGCCCAAAAACTATTTTTTTCGGTCTTCTTTTTCTCTGTAGATGGCTAGGAAAATTCATTTAGAGAATTGTGAGAGGTTTTTGATTAATTTGATTAGTGATATGAGTTAAAGAGAGATAGAGCTTCATATGGATATGTAGAGATAGATCTTTATGTGAATATGTAGGGTATTTGAATAGCTTAAAGATTGATGTTCTTTTTAAGGTATACAGAGGTTCATGTGCAAAACTTACAGTGTATAAAGGATTGTTTATTTGTTATGGTCTGCATTGATACTAACATTATGTTTTAGTGATTTGTATTTGAAGAAGATTGTGTTGATTGAAAGCAAGAGAAGACATAAGGTTTTGTGGTGTAGAGAATCAAGGTAACCCCCTGAATTATTTTCTTGTATTCAAGGTGATTGCATTTTGCCAGTAAGGAAGTTGTATTTGCTAGTGAGGCATGTTGTGTAGCTAGTGAAGCTTTGTGATTAATGGGATTTTATTAAGCCAGTGAGGCAATTTTTCCCGAGTGGTTTTTTATCCCTATGAGGGTTTTCCACTCATAAATCATGTGCTATGATCCTTGTTGATTGCCTCTGTGTTTGTGTCCTAATGTCTTACTTTTAGTCAAGGCTTTGAACATCATTCTTATCATTATACTTGTATATGTGTTTGATGAATAATTGAAGTCTCTCTCATTCTCTATCCATTGGATTAAAAGGTGCAAAAAGTTTTAAACTTTATAGACCACTAATTCGCCCCCCCTCTCAGTGGTCCTATACTCCAACACTTATCCAAAGTAGATCAAAACTTAAGAATCACAACATTAACTTGAGCATGAAATATTAACATAATGCACAACACAAAACTAGATATACATGGAAAACCCTAGAAGGTAAAAACCACAGTGAGGATTAAGTCACAATATATGAAGCTCAAATAATAACTTTATTTTAGGTGCTTTAACCGATGGAAGCTTCTACTCCCTAAGTAACTTTGATTTAGAGTCACTCCCAAGGAAGATTCTACTCCCTGATCACTTTGTTTTAGGGGCTTTAACCCAAGGAAGCAACTACTCCCTAATCTGAGAACAAACCTAGAAATGATTATGGTATGACAATCCTTGAACTATCTAAAAACTACGTTTGAAGCTCACACATGATGATTGCACTTCTATTTCTTCACACTTTCCTTTGAAGATCTGATTGGTCAAGCACACTCTATACTTGATCATTGTGTCAAATAATTCTTCAAGATGAATCTAGATAGCATCAACAACATATGTTCTTTCTTCCACAATCACACATCAATAATACATATATTTTGCTTTTCTCTACTTGTGAATCATTTTTGTCAACTTGCGATCATGCCCTCCACATTCAATTTGATCTCATATTTATACATTATATTACAATGATTACATAGCTAGTCAACCAGATAAAACATGAAAAATACATTTACAGGTTGGCCACACAATATACAATATGAAATGTGTAGAAGATAGGTCTAATTAGGACAACACATTATACTAGAAGAATATTCAATCCTTGTGGAACCCAACACTTGCTTATCTAGGTCCAAAACATTCTTCACAACTTCAAACAATAAGGAACTACCTCAGTAAATTCTGATCATGTGAAAATAGGGCAGCTTTAAGGAAAACTCATGAAAACTTGAAGAGTAACGACCATATCAATTGGAAAAGCTTGTGCAGTACTGGAAACAAGAAAGATATTCGTGAAACTCTTCCAGATGAGTCCACATGACTCATACAACATCCCCAAGAACTCTTATACCACCACACATCAAAGAATTATGCTGCACAACTTCAAATATTAACACTAAGAACACTCTGTTATTCAAAGCACACTACAACATGCTATCAATTGAAAAACTGAGCTGTGGACCACCAAAAATCTTGAAATAGAAAAGAGGCATGTAATTCACATTCAAGAACATGTCCACAAAACTACAGGGTCAATCATTCACCTCTAGAGGAATGCAGAGCATTCCAATAGGTCTTCAACACTTTATCAATCATAACTTTCAATGCAGAAGGAAAGATGGTCTGGAACTTTGGAAACAACACCTTTACTACCCTCTTAACACAAATCCAAAAATGCATAGGTATATCTAAAAACATGGAGGAATGCAAAGTATTTTAATCACTTTTTATCATCACATTATACTGTTAGAGCTTAAACCAGAACTCAGTCACTTATATCTTTCACTGTGGTGGAGTAGACACTTTGAAACTTAGGATTTAGCACATTTATATCATACTCAACTTAACTCTTGAACCGCAAGATCATATCTTCAAAATTAGAGGAATACAGAGCAATCTATTGGTATGCTAGAAACATCTTCATAGAACCAACATTGTCTTCAAACTACTTCTGGAGGCCAAGTCTTCTTTGTATTACCATATGTAACTCAGGATCAGTAGGAATGATCATACAACATGCTTCAAATCAACAGGAGAAAATCCTCATCATCAGCAACATAGTTGATTCTTCTAATTCATATTGATTAGGATTCAAACTCAAATCTGCTTTAATTTATTAGCAACCCAACTGATTCTTCTAATTCATATTGATCAAGCTTCAAACTCAACTGTGCTTTGATTCATTAGAAACATAGCTAATTCTTTTAATTCATATTGATCAATCTTCAAACTCAACTCTGCTTTGATTAGGGATGTAACATTGAGCTTTCATTTTCTTAGGAACATGACATCCAAACATGAACCATCTCTTACTCTCATGATAGTGTTGACATTAGTGTATGCACATGTTGACATCAATGAATGCTGCTATGTTGACATCAATGCAAAACACATTACAAATAATCTCCCCCTTTGTTATTGATGGCAACATATGCTGCCCCTTAGACTCTCTCCCCCTTTGAAATTAAGGACAAAGGCATCCACTACTTGCTTATTCTCCTCCTTTCATCAACAATCTTTTTTCTTCTTTCAAGCTCCCTCTATCATCAGTCACCACTACCTGCTCCCCTTGAGAGGTAGCCATCATCAGTTTAGGAAAAAGATATGGCATGAATTTTCCCTAGACAAATGCACCATTATGCATCTTTAGCATGAAGAGGCAGGGAAAATTACCCCTAACTTCTATCGGAGATCCTCAAAGGTGTCTTTTGCAAGAGCCTTTGTAAAGATATCTGCAATCTGATCCTTGGTTGGAATATGTTCCAACTTCACTTCCTTGTCTGTAACCTTCTCTCTCAAAAGTGATATCTAATTACTATATGCTTGGTTCTTGAATGCATCACTAGATTCTTTGAAATATTGATAGCACTTGTATTATCACATAAAATAGGAATAGGTTCATCATACACTACCTTGATATCCTTCAAAGTTTGCTTCATCGATAACACTTGTGTACAACAGGAGGCTGCTGCAATATATTCTACCTTTGTAGTAGATAAGGACACTTAATCTTGCTTCTTACTCTACCATGAAACCAATCTGCTTCATGGAAAGAAAGCACCACCACATGTACTTCTTCTATCATCTACACAACCAGCCCAACTAGCATTAGTGTATGCACTGAAGTCAAAATCATTACCTTTTGGATACCATAGACCATAATCTAGAGTTCATTTCAAGTATCTAAATATCCTTTTCATTGTCTTCTCATGTGTTTGCTTAGGATTGGCTTGATATCTGGCAGCCACACATATTGCATGCATAATGTTAGGTCTAGATGTAGTCAGATATAACAATGCTCCAATCATAGACCTATAAATAGTCTGATCCACCTCCAAAGACTCATCTTTTTTTCTTAAGTGGCATCTAGTGACCATGAGAGTACTCACTAGTTTTGAATCCTCCATACCAAACTTCTTCAACAATTCTTTGACATACTTAGCTTGAGAAATAAAGATGCCATCATCTAGCTAAGAAATTTGAAGACCAATGAAGAATGACATCTCACCAATCATAAACATCTCAAATTCTTTTTTATGTTCCCTTAGAAAACCTTTTACACATATCATCATTTCCACCAAAAATAATATCATCAACATAAATTGCAACTATCAAGATCATGTCTCCTTCCTTTATGTAAAGATTTCTATCTGTAGTACCTTTTTTGAAGGCCTTCTGATGTAAGTACTTGTCTAATCTTGCATACCAAGCCCTAGGTGCTTGTTTGAGCCCATACAAGGCCTTCCTGAGTTTGTATACCATGTTTGAATCTTCTGATATCTTGAAACCATCTAGTTTCTCAATGTAAACCTCCTCCTCTAGGTCACCATTCAAAAATGCTGACTTGGCATCCATATGATACACCTTGACGTTCTTCTGAGCAGCAAGAGCAAGCAACATTCTGATTGCCTCCATTGTAGCCACTAGAGCAAAAGTCTCCTTAAAATCAATGCCTTCCACTTGAGTATATCTTTTGCACACTAATCTTGCTTTGTTCCTTACCACTTCACCTTCTTCATTTAACTTGTTTTGGAATACCCACTTTGTTCCTATGACATTCTTGTTAGATGGTCTGAGAACCAATTCCCATGTCTGATTCTTTTCAATTTGATCCAGTTCTTCTTCCATTGCTTTTATCCATCCATCATCTTTTCTAGCTTCAACAATGGTCTTAGGTTGCACTTTTAATAACAAACACAAGTTTGCTTGTTCATATGTCTTGGTAAACCTTCTCCTTGTTTGTAGACCTTCATTTTTGTCTCCAATGATCTAGTCTACTGAGTGGTTCTTCTGAACATACTTTGTTGGGGTCTTAGGTATCTATTCTGGTTCCTGATCCTTTTCTTCTTTCACTTCTTCTATTTCTTCATCTTCAATGCAAGGAAATATATCAAATTCGATGTCTTCTAAATCATATGTAAGCTAATACAAGTCTTCATCTACTTTGACATTTGTGCTTTCAATCATCTTTCCCAACCTTTTTTTATAGCATCTATAGGCCTTTCTTTTGGTTGAGTAACCAAGAAAGATTCCTTCATCACATCTTGAATCAAACTTTCCTAGATCTTCTTCATCTCTTCTAATATAACATTTTCTACCAAAGATCCTAAAGTATCTAACAGAGGGAGTATTCCATACCATAATTCATAAGGGGTCTTATTTCTATTGACCCTTAACTATACTTTGTTAGTTAGATAGACAACAATATGAATTGCTTCATTCCAGTACACATCAGGTAGATCTGCATCTTTCAAGATTGCCCTAGACATTTCTTGGACAATCCTATTCTTCCTTTCTACTACCCCATTTTTTTGAGGGGTTCTAGGAGAAGACAAGTGCCTCCTAATGCCATGATCTTCACAAAAATTTTCAAATTCGTTTGAAGTAAACTCACCTCCTCTATCTGACCTTAAGCATTTGATTTGAGCATCCATTTCATTTTCAACTAAGGCTTTGAAAAATTTAAACTTATCAAGAACATCAGATTTTTCTCTTAAGTAACCCAAGTCATTCTAGAATAATCATCAATGAGCAACATAAAATACCTTTCACCTTGTTGACTGCTTAGTCTTGTGGGTCCACATAGGTCTGTGTGAATTAGCTCCAATGGCTTTGAGGAAGAGTACTCCTTTCTTTTAAAACTTGTCTTTGTCTGCTTTCCCGTCTGACATTCCTTGCATATAGTGTTTGCAGGCTTGATTATCTTAGGCATATCTCTCACTACATGAGTAGAGATGATCCTTATCATATTATCAAAGTTGTTATGTCCCATTCTTTTGTGCCACAACCAACACTCACTGGATTGAGACAATAGACATGTTCTTCCATTTGCTTCTTTCAAGTGATAAATATCACCACATGTCTTGATACCTTCTGCAGCTAACTTTTTAGATCCTACCTTCTTGATTTCACAACCATTAGTGTGAAAAGTGAGATTGTAACCTTTTCTACACATCTGACTAACATTGAAAAGATTGTGTTGTAACCCTTTGACATAGAGAACATCCATAGTCTTGTTTTTCCATCAATAGATATGATACCTTTTCCACAAATATGAGTTGACTCATCTCCTCCAAACATGACAGCTCCACCATCCCACTTCTTAAGGCTAATAAACTTCTCTTTTTCACCAGTCATATGATTTGAACAACCACTTGTTGCAAGTATGTGCTAATTAGTGTTGTCATTGGTGTCATCTATATCATTTAATGTTGTTGTTGTTGGTTGATTCAATTATTGTGTTAAGGTGATTTGAATGACTTGTAGAATTGTTGATGATGTTAGTATAGTGTTCTTGTTGATAGGTTTCCAAGTTCTTTTGAGAAAATTTGATAAATACTGAAGGTAATATTGTGAAGAAGTATTCTGGCTTCTAGGATATTGTCTGAGTTTTTGCTCCACATTTCTTCTATATTGAAGAATAGAGTGTGAGGTTTGGATATGTTTTAGAGAAGTGGTTGAAGATGTTAAATCCAGAATTTGGTGATCCAAAATTCTCTAGTTTGAGAGTTATGTTCACCAGTTTGAAGACTATGCCTAGTAGTGTTTGCAGTGTGACTGGGAGAAAGTATTTTGCTCTACATTTCTCTACAGTTTGGTTTTTGGTCTTGTGGTTCTGAATGAGTATTCATAAGGTCCATATCTATGTTCTTTCCAAAGGACTTGTGATTTGATGATCTGGAATATAGTTTTCTTGAGTAGTAGAGGTTGGCAGTACTAGTTGTAAGCAGTCTGTGAACTGTCTTCAAGTGATTTGTTGGAACCCAGGGGATTTGTTTATGGATGTTTCTAGATTGTGTTAAAGCATTGTATAAGGTCTACAAGTTATGGTAAAGATTGTGGATGTGTGTGATCAATAATTTCTTATGTTTACCCTGTTTGGCCGACCTTGGATGATTACGTTGATTAAGAAGTTAATTTAATGTTTATGAGAGTGTTATGTAGTGTGCTTGGATGGATTTAGGTCTGATCTAAGGCATAAAGTGGTTGACCTTCATTCCTTTGTGTTGTGGAATGTTTAGGTCCAGACCTAATTTAAATATTGTGTGCTTGCCAACCTTGGAGAATGTTTCAAGGATTGAAGATTGTGTTGTTGACCTTGGAGATTGATTTCAAGGTTGGTGATGGTATAAATAAGTGTCAAGGGTTCATGCATGTGTGGGTTATGTGAGTGGAATGTGGGGTATGTGATGCAAGTATGAATCAGGGCAATAAGGACTTTCATGTGTTAGGAAACCTAATGTAGTGAGTAGAAGGTTTCTACTATTTTCAAGATGGTTGTAAAGGTGATGTTTATTGTGTCTACTATTTTATCTACTCCTAGAAATCCTCAGCAAAATGGAGTGGTTGAAAGGAAGAACATGATTGTTCAAGAATCTACAAGGACAATGATGAAACAAGCAAACCTACCAGAAGCATACTGGAGAGAAGTAATCCATACTGCCATCTACATAAAAAATAGAGTACAAGTAAAAGCAAAGGACACAAAGACTCCATATGAACTATGGTATGGAAGAATTCCCACTGTTAAATATTTCAAATTTTTTGGAAGCAAATGGTATATCAAAAGAGATGAAGAACTAGGAAAGTTTGATGCAAGGTGTGATGAAGGTATTTTCCTTGGATACTCTAACAAAAGAAAAGCTTACCAGTGCTATAACAAGAGGCTACACAAAATTGTTGAAAATGTTAATGTCAAAGTTGATGAAGATATATAGAGAATTTTAGAGATCAGTGGATATGAATTAGATGAGTCTTCTTGCAGAGAAAAAGGGGAAACCAAAGAAAAGGAAGTACAAATTGAAACCCTTGAAAAAGTAGTACAGATTGAAGAACAAGAAGCTCCAGAAAGAGAAGTACAAGTTGAAGAATAGGAAGCTTCAAAAAGACTCCCTAAAACTCCCAAGTATGTACAAAGACATCACTCTAAAGATCAGATCATTAGTGATAAGAGCAAAGGTGTTTTGACAAGAAGAAGAGCTAGTGAAGAATAGGTAAATCTATGTCTAATTTCTAAAGTTGAGCCTAAAACAATGGTTGAGGCATTCAAGGATGAATATTGGATCAAGGCTATGGAAGAGGAACTATTGCAGATTGAAAAGAATTAGACTTGGGAACTTGTCCCAAGACCAAAGAACAAGAATATGATTGGAGGACTGCTATATCTAACTACTACCAAACCAGATAGCATGCATGCAGTCTGTCTTGTGGAAAGATTTCAAGAAGATCCTAGAGAGTCACATGTCATGGAAGTAAAGAGGATATTCAAATATTTGAAAGGCACTCAGGATTATGGTTTGTGGTATCCTAAAAATAATGACTTTACCCTAAGTACCTACACAGATGCGGATTGGGCCGGATGTGTAGATGATAGGAAAAATATAAGTGGCGGTGCATTCTTTCTTGAAGATAGATTGGTGTCTTGGGTAAGTAAGAAATAGGATTTAGTATCTTCATCTACTACAAAGGTATAGTATATTGCTGCAACATCATGTCACACATAGGTGTTGTGGATGAAGCAAACCTTGAAGGATATCAAAGTTGTGTATGATGAGCTAATCTCTATTCTTTGTGATAATACAAGTGCTATTAATACTTCAAAGAATCCATATTTCAATTAGGTATCACTTTTTAAGAGAGAAGGTTGCAAAAAATGAAGTGAAGCTTGAGTATGTGCCCACAAAGGATCAGATTGCTGACATATTTACTAAGGCTCATCGTAAGGATACATTTGAGTATCTCTGGGAGAAGTTAGGGGTTATTGCCCCTCCTTTGAACTAGATGCATAAGGAAGTACATCAATCTAGTGTGATTCAAGATTCATTTCAGGAGTAGGTAGTGGCATTGAAGAGTGTTGTAGTCAGGGAAAGTAAGAGTTGGTACATGTTGACAAGTACTCCTAAAGGGGAGGTATTCAAAGTAGTTGAGATTAGTGCAAGTATATGCAGTATCATACTCAGGGGCAGAAAGCTTGAAAAAGGTGTGTTGCCCTTTGCCATTGATGTCAAAGGGGGAGAGAGTTCATGTGAAAAATAGAAAAAGAAAGAAATCAGTGGTCAGAGAAGAAGAGCAAGATGTGTAAAAGAAAGAAGGAGAGTGAGTTGTCACATCATATGTTGCCATCAATGACAAAGGGGGAGATTGTTGCAAGTATGTGCTAATCGGTGTTGTCATTGATGTTAACATGTTTGTGTTGTCATTGGTGTCACCTATATCTTCTAATGCTGCTATTGTTGGTTGATTGAGTTATTGTGTTAAGGTGATTTGAATGGATTGAAGAAGTGATGATGATGTTAGTATATTGTTCTTGTTGTTGGGTTTCCAAGTGCTTTTGAGAAAATTTGATAAATATTGAAGATAGTGTCGTGAAGAAGTATTTTGTCTTACAGGATATTGTCTGAGTTTTTTCTCCACATTTCTTCTATATTGAAGACTAGAGTGTGAGGTTTGGATATATTTTAGAGAAGTAGTTTCAGATGTTAAATTCAAAATTTGGTGCTCTAGAACATTGTGGTTTGAGAGTTATGTTCACCAGTTTGAAGACTATGCCTGACAATGTTTGTAGTGTGACTGGGAGAAAGTATTTTACTCCACATTTCTCTACAGTTTGGTTTTTGGTCTTGTAGTTCTAGATGAGTATTCATAATTTCCATATCTATGTTCTATCCAAAGGACTTGTGATTTGATGCTCTAGAATATAGTTTTCTTGAGTAGCAGAGCTTGGCAGTACTGGTTGTAAGCAATCTATGAACTGTCTTCAAGTGAGATTTGTTGTAGCTAGATTTGTTGGCTCCCAGGTAATTTCATGTTATTTTTGAATGTTTCCAAATTATGTTAAAGCATTGTATAAGGTCCACAAGTTATGGTTAAGATTGTGGAAGTGTGTGATCAAGAATTTCTTATGTTTACCCTGTTTGGCTGACCTTGGATGATTGCATTGATTAAGGAGTTAATTTAATGTTTATAAGAGTGTTGTGTAGCATGCCTAGATGGATATAGGTCTAAGCTAAGGTATTAAGTGGTTTTCCTTCATTCCTTTGTGTCATGGAATGTTTAGGTCCAAACCTAATTCAAATATTTTGTGCTTGCTGGTGCAGGAGCACCCCATTACCATCAAGACGCCCCCTATTATCATTTTAATTATTGTAAGGCCTAGCGCCAATTATTTTGATTTGGACAAATGTGTCCCCTAGATAGTCCCATGTTGTGAGCCAATTTGGCATAGCTGGCAAGAAGTAGTTGTAACTGTTCGAGTTGTAACTGTCATGTAACAAATGGCAGAGGTGACAAATCGATTGAGATTCCACCGTGTGTAACTGCCAAGAAGTGAGCCTTTAAAATAGGTAGTCCCTGTTTGTTAAAGCAAGAAGGGAGGAAAGAGAAAAGAGGAGCAATAGCGAAACGTGTAATCTCAGAAAGAGAAATAAAATTTAGTGTTTTGTAAGAGCAATCGAGTTTTGATTCATTCCACTGGTTGAGACCTCGGTCGAGACTAGTGGAATGCAAATTTGTTTTTAGTTCTCCTCTCTGTTGTTCTATGTTATTTTGATTTGTACTAGATTAGAAATCTGTGTGTGTGTTTAGTTGCAGAAAACAGCAACAGTATTGTGGAAGATAGTTACAACCAAACGGGAAAAGAAGAAAGCCTCGTGAGATATATAGAAGCGATCACAGAAAGAAATCTCTATGTGCATCGGAGTGAACCTTGGCATCGAGCTGAGGAGATGATTGTTTGGCTGAAGTGTTAAGTCGCAGCAAACCTCACTGTTGAACCATCGGAGTGAACCATCGTGCTAAACTGGTTCAAAGAAACGGTTCAATGAAGTTCACGAGTTCAACAGTTAAATGAACTCATAGGTTCATTTGGTTCAAGCAAACGGTTCGAACGAATGGTTCAAAGTAACAGTTCAACCGAAAGGTTCAAGGTAGTGGTTCAATAAAATGGTTCAAGGTAAAGGTTCATAGGTGAGAGTCAAAGGCATCAGCTTAAGGAAATTATGTCCATCTGACAGTGAAAGTCTCATCGATAGCAACCTTGGCTAAAGGCATCAACGTGAGCATAAGTATTGGGCTGAGAAATTGATCATGGGCCGACGGTTGAAGGTCATACCGATCAGGAAGATTGTAGTGAGGTATCACCGACAAGAAATATCAGCGTGAAATGCACCGTCGGGGAATTTGTTAGAGGCTTCACCGATAGTAATGGGTCATGCCGATAGAAGGAGTGCATCGGTGTAAGTGTTCCCATCGGCGAGGTTGAGAAATGTTTGACCAAAGATGTGTGTCTCACCGACAGTGCAGTTTGAAGGAGCCTTTGAGGCCATCGGAGTAAGTATGTATATCGGAGGACAACGGAGGAGTCACTCCGACAGTATAAGTCTGAGCGATGGTTTCTAACCATCGGAAAGAATAGCATGTCGGTGAAAGAAATTAGGAGGTGGCCGAGAGATTAGGTCTGGCCGATGAGAAAATGGAAGCATATTTTGGTATTATGTGGTCTTAAGTAAGGGGTTATTAAAGAAAATGAAGCCTAATCCCTAGGTTGGTGGGTTTTAAAGGGTTGTTTGCCCTGTTTAGTAAGTTATTGCCCATTCCTCCGCATCAAATTGGTATCAGAGCTAGCGAAAGCTCTAGGAATCTAAGTGAGAGATTGGTGTTTTGGTTTGCTAATATTTGTGGTTGCAGATGCATGTCCACAAGCTACAAGCAAGCAGATAAGAGATCTATCATGGAACCACAGGAGATGGTTCAAGGGCCTGAGAAGGAGGTCCAGTGAGTGTCACCAAAAGTCCTGGGGAGAGAGGCAAGAGAGGACTCCTAGGTGAGGGACAGAAGTGTTGGTGTAGCATTGAGGTTGGACTTATAGCAGCATCTGGAGGAGCAGCCAATTAAACTCTGTTGAGAGGAGTCACCATTGAATGGTACAAGTAGCAGAGGCATCAAGTTTGAAGACACCAAGAGAATAGAGTTGTTGCAGTTCTCACTGAGCATTTCCATGGGACATGGAAAATTTTCAAGTCTGGAAGTATGGTGCAGGAGCACCCCATTACCGTCAAGACGCCCCCTATTATCATTTTAATTATTGTAAGGCCTAGCGCCAATTGTTTTGATTTGGACAAATGTGTCCCCTAGATAGTCCCATGTTGTGAGCTGATTTGGCATAGCTGGAAAGAAGTAGTTGTAACTGTCTGAGTTGTAACTGTCATGTAACAAATGGCAGAGGTGACGAATCGATTGAGATTCCACCATGTGTAACTGCCAAGAAGTGAGCCTTTAAAATAGCCAGTCCCTGTTTGTTAAAGCAAGAAGGGAGGAAAGAGAAAAGAGGAGCAATAGCGAAACATGTAATCTCAGAAAGAGAAATAAAATTTAGTGTTTTGTAAGAGCAATCAAGTTTTGATTCATTCCACTGGTTGAGACCTCGGTTGAGACCAGTGGAATGCAAATCTATTTTTAGTTCTCCTCTCTGTTGTTCTGTGTTATTTTGATTTGTACTAGATTAGAAATCTGTGTGTGTGTTTAGTTGCAGAAAATGGCAACAGTATTGTGGAAGATAGTTACAACCAAACAGGAAAAGAAGAAAGCCTCGTGAGATATATAGAAGCGATTGCAGAAAGAAATCTCTGTGTGCATTGGAGTGAACCTTGGCATTGGGCTGAGGAGATGATTGTTTGGCCGAAGTGTTAAGTCACAGCAAACCTCACTGTTGAACCATCGGAGTGAACCATCTTGCTGAACTGGTTCAAAGAAATGGTTCAACGAAGTTCATGAGTTCAACAGTTAAATGAACTCGTAGGTTCATTTGGTTCAAGCAAATGGTTCGAACGAATGGTTCAAATTAATAGTTCAACCGAAAGGTTCAAGGCAGTGGTTCAATAAAATGGTTCAATGAAATGGTTCAAGGTAAAGGTTCATAGGCGAGAGTCAAAGGCATCGGCTTAAGGAAATTATGTCCATCCGATAGTGAAAGTCTCATCGATAGTAACCTTGGTTGAAGGCATCAGCGTGAGCATAAGTATCGGGCTAAGAAATTGATCATGGGCTGACGGTTGAAGGTCATACTGATCAGGAAGATTGTAGTGAGGTATCACCAACAAGAAATATCGGCGTGAAATGCACCGTCGGGGAATTTGTTAGAGGCTTCACTGATAGTAATGGGTCATGCTGATAGAAGGAGTGCATCGGTGTAAGTGTTCCCATTGGCGAGGTTGAGAAATGTTTGATCGAAGATGTGTGTCTCGCCGACAGTGCAGTTTGCAGGAGCCTTTGAGGCCATCGGAGTAAGTATGTATATCGGAGGACAACGGAGGAGTCACTCCGACAGTATAAGTCTGAGCGATGGTTTCTAACCATCAGAAAGAATAGCATGTCGGTGAAAGAAATTAGGAGATGGCCGATAGATTAGGTCTGGCCGATGAGAAAATGGAAGCATATTTTGGTATTATGTGGTCTTAAGTAAGGGGTTATTAAAGAAAATGAAGCCTAATCCCTAGGTTGGTGGGTTTTAAAGGGTTGTTCGCCCTGTTTAGTAAGTTACTGCCCGTTCCTCCGCATCACTTGCCGACCTTGGAGAATATTTAATGGATTGAAGATTGTGTTGCCGACCTTGGAGATTGATTTCAAGGTTGATGATGGTATAAATAAGTATCAAGGGTTCATACGTGTGTGGGTTATGCAAGTGGAATGTGGGGTATGTAATGTGGTGATGAAATTTTCACACCATCTTAAATTCTTCTAGGTGCTAGTTTGTTTCAAAATAGTTTCAACCAGGATGTTCTCATTATGGTTCCAATGTGGGTCTAGTTACAACCTTTCTTGGTGATAAGAGACTCTAATTGATAAGTCTTGGACTGCCAGAGGAAGATTACAATCTACCAGAGGAAGGTGCGTCATAATGGCATAGTATTAATGTAATTGAAATCAGTAGGCAACCTTAAAGGACAAGTGCAATCATTTGTAGATATGGCACAACAAATTGGAGTGCAGCTATTATGACATTTTAAATTCAAAGGCTTATCAAGTTTGTTTTTTTCTATTTGAAATATTAGTGATGCCTGCCAGTTAAAGGTACATAAATGAATAGAAGTAGCAAGATGCAAGAATCATGGTAGATTAGATAGAATTTCATAGTCCAGCATCAAATGTGGACACAGTTATCAGATGTGGCATCACTAATTAGGAACAAACATATATATAATGGCACTCAGCAAAAGATGGTGCCACTCTTTGAAGAAGAGGCAGCCTTGCTTTGAGATCAAATGGAAAGTTTAATAAAAGGCACGGTCATCTATAGAGGGTTGACTCCAAATTGAACGCTATTTCATCAAAGGTGACATGACAAGTTAAAGGAGGAAATCGTTAATAAAGTTACCATTTCAAAGGAAGAATGCTATCAAACACAAATATGACAATGGCCATTTAAAGAAGAAGCATACCCTAAAAGGTGCCCAGTGTTGTTAATAGGTTGCCAAGTAAGAGATCGACTTACTAAAGGGCGACATTGTCCAATTTAGGTTGAATGAAGCTCAATCCTGTTTAAAGACTCTACATTGTAAACCTATGAAGAGCGGTCCTCTGTCAAGTGCCTTCATCAGAGTTTGGAGCGGGTATTGGATTGAATTGTCATGAGTATATGGAGCTTGCCACATTAAATCACATACCTACATGACATGATGCCACTCAATGTTATCTTAATGTGCCAACCTTGATCAAGTGGCAATCCATTATGAGACATAGCATCATAGTATAATAGCGTAGCCTCATATGAGTCAAAAGCAAGTATTTAAATAAAGATGTGAATCAAATGGAGCACATTAACATTCAAAGGTGAGACATTGTCATTCGAATCAAAGATATGATTCTGTTGTCAATGGATAGTCTTAAGGATAAACCCGCCAGACACAGAGAAGGTAACAATATTATAAGAATTGGTTTGGTCTCTCAGTCCCTCAAGTAGCACATGCAACCTCTCCATATCCGGTCATGGCATCGCCATTATGGGATATTGTTACTATTTGTATGAAATGCCAATTTTATTCTCATGAAGGTTTATATGCAGTAGAGACAAAGTAAAAATAAAGCTATAGCTAGCGTTGATGTAGATATAGAATTAATGGCTTGGAAGTCGTAAGAAACAAACCACCAAAGTAGGCCACGTGCAGGTTGTGAGAGAAACAAGTTACAACAAAAAGAATGATACGAAGGTCAACACTTGTCGGCACCCGAGGAGAAATGAGCAACTCAAAATGATGCAGAGAGCACCACGTGGAGGCAGCGCTATAGAGAAGGAAAAACTTGATGTAGAGGAAGCCACATGGTCAAGTCCGAGCAGAAGAGAATTAAATGTTTCATTTCATTGTATCATGATTCACGGGAGTTTTAAAAGCTTGTGTCTTTTATTAATATTGTGTCCCTCATAAGGCAAATGGTGGGACCCAAAGCAAAGGAAGTTTCATTAAAAGAAATATCTTTTGCCTCTCCATTTTACCTCACGGTGGAAATAAATGTTACCCTAAAATTAATAAAGCCATGCTTTATTTCTTTTTAGGCAAGCTACATAAAACAAAGAGGGAGAGTGGCAAGAGTTTTATTTTCCTCATGCTATAGGATATTTTCAGCATGAAAGCCACAGTTTAGTTTCAAATAAAAGATTTGTTCCAGATTTGGTGTTAGATTTCATGGAGACAGTTGCCAATTTTTGGAGGCCGTTGAAGATATTTTTTTGGGCTACAAATAGCCAGATCTGGGCTAGTTTAGGGAGTTCTTCATACATTCAGAGTTCTACATTCTTTTTTAGATCAGAGAGTTTGGAGCAACGAATAGATGTTTTCTTTTGCCTTTATAGTGGTTCTTTTATGAGGGTTGTAATAGTTTATTCCGTGCAGTATTCTTGCCTTTTGTAAATTTATCCTTCCATTCAAATAAAGAGACGGTGTTCTATGCATTTCTAAGTTTACTCCTTGTTCTTGTTTCTATTTTCTCTATTTCTTTTGCCTTTGTTAGATCTGCTTAAAAATTGGTTTTAATCATCCATTTTTCAAGTTAATCATTTAAGGTTAAGACTATGCAAACTAAGTTTTAAATCCAGTGGATCGCCATAGATTAGGCATTTATTTCTACAAATCCTATTTTCTTTCTAACCTTTTCCTCAAAACCCCCACTGAAAGAATGGAAGAGCTAGCTTCCTTAAAACCTAGAGGTTGTTACTAGGGTAAATCCCACATCTCAAAAACTTCCCATGTTGTTGCTGGATTAAACCCACAAATTTATGCATCAACATGATGCGAGTTTGAATTAGGTTAGTAAGGTCTTTGATGTGTTAGGAAACCTAATGCAATGAGCAAAAGGTATCTACTATTTTTAGGATGGCTGCAAAGGTGATGTTTGTTGTACTTCATTGGAATTGAACCCATGCATGTGGTAGATGCAACTATATTAGTTCTTGGTAGTGAGCCTTCTCTTCTTCCTTCTTTCTTAGTGGGTAGTGAGTCCACTTGGATAGTGAGTCCACTGGTAGTGAGCCTTTCTTTCTTTAGGGTTGTGAGATTCTTGTAATTTAGTATTTCTACTACATTATATTGTGAGATAATCCTCACCATGGTTTTTCCCTTTTAGGGTTTTCCACATAAAAATCTGGTGTTCTCTTGTGCATGGTGTTGATGTGTTTAAGTTTCTGTTATTTTCTTTTCATGTTTAATCTTCATAACAGATTAAAGGTTTAAGTGAATTGATGTGAATGTGTTTATGTTTATGAGGGTTTGAATTTTTTGATACAACTGATTCACCTCCCTTCTTAGTTGTCTTGTGCCTTCAACACCACTATCAATGACCCAAGCTTTGGTTTCTTCTTTTGCATGAAAGGTAGTCCATACAACCATTGATTTTTCAATGTTTTGAACTGTTTGCAAGGTATCCATTTTTCCAACCTCATTCTTTTTGTTACCAACACTCATGTACAAGAAAAGTGTTTCATCATTTGAATCATGATCCTCATCTTCTAAAGAAAAACTATCCTCTATAGAAAACATACTTCTTTTGAATTTACTATTTTTGTTACTTCTCCTAGTTTCTTTGAGAGGACATTTGGAAGCAAAATGACCAACCATTCCACAATTGAAACATTTCAAGGGTAACTTACCTTTGTGTTTGCTAGATCCTTTCTTTAGGGTTCTTACAAAATTTTCTTTAGCATCATCAGGGCTTTCATCTTCATCAACAATTTCTTCTTTTGCCTTTTTACTGACTTTGAAAACAAATTCCTTCTTTGAAACATCACTGTCAAAATCTCTTATTTCAAAAGTAGTAAGGGTCCCAAATATTTCATCTAAAGAGTGTTTATCTAGGTCAGTAGTCTCCAAATAGTAGATACTTTGGAACTATAAGATTTGGGAAGAGATCTTAGAACATTTTTCAGAATCTCATCTTCTTTTATTTTTCCACCAAGACCATTGATACCATTGATCATTTCATTCACCCTAAGAATGAAACCAACAATATTTTCATCTTCTGACATCTTTAGGGATTCAAATATGTTCTTGAGTACTTTCATCTTAGGTTGCTTTACTTTCTTATCTCCTTCATAAATAGTTTCAAGTTTATCCCAAACGTCTTGGGCAGAGCTACAACTTATCACCTTTGAAAGTTCTAAATCAGTTAATCCACTTGTTGGGACAGGAAAATTTTAAAATTTTCCCATATTCCTAGCCACTCCATGTCCAACCAAATTAGAAAATCATGTGCCCAAAATCATAATCGCAGTGGATGCATTCTATAAAATCGCATAATCTTTATCGCCAACATTTGTCTCATCCATCACACCATATATGATAAGGGGCCTCAATTTTTTTATTTCGGCAAGACCTCACTTTCTTTATACCAACCCATGCTCTATGTGAGATGGGCTGAAATGAGTATTAGCATGAGAATAATGATCAGGGAGAAGATTTCAAGAACTACCAATGAAGAAAGTAACACCGATGACCTTTCATCGCAGAGAGAATTTGTAGTCACGCTGAGTTGATTAGTAACAAAAAATATCACCATAAGAAAACACTATCGGACAATACTCTGAAAACCCCCCCGACAACATAAATCATACCGATGAAGGAATTTGGTAGGACTCTCACCAAACAACTTGTGAAACAGATAGAGCTAGTAATACATCAAAAAGAAATACACATCGAGGAGAATTAGAGTGTCTCTGACAGGTTGATGTCTCAACGACCAAAAGGATTATTTCAGCATAAGTCGCACCGATATGTATAGAGGATAAGAACCATCGGCAAAGGTGAACAAGTCAGAAAGAAGTTTACAAGTCTTTCTGAATCAATGGTCACAACGATAAAGGATGTCGGTGACATATTGTGACGATCACTCTGATGAAGGATGTAAAGGAAGATATCAAGGAAACAACTATGATTGAATAGTTGAAATCAAGTCATTCTGATGTCACATCTTGTTCTGATGATAACAATGGCCACGATCATCAATAAGAATCTTACTGATACTCATATCAGAGACACTTAAGATATCAAAATAAAATGTTATTCCCATAGTGATAAAGTAAGTCATGCTGATGATAGCCATGCCCATTTCTATGTTGGGTAGACCTCGAAATATCTTTCTGATACAAAATCATACATGAAAGATGACATCAAGGAGACAACTGAAAGGTCATAGTGATTGATCCACATGCAAATGTTCATGCCATAAGAAGATATTAGATCGCCTTAACATTATAAAAGTCCTACCGATGGAGTTATGGCGATGTGACATCTCACAACTATTTCAAAAAATCAATACATTGGAACAATTAATTACAAACAAGGAAGAAATCATTTGAAGAGCCATTCGAAATCACTGCAGTTAGATTCAAATGAATTGTCTAAGAGGAACACATAAGTGAGAACTTGGAGGAATGGATAGAGGAGTTCAATCGTCACATAATAGGTACATACTCAAAAAAACCTCTGTGTGATAGACTACAGTTTGAATTTTCCATTCATAAGTGTAATGGAGACTCCAGTGAAAGGAAAGGGAAGAAAATAGCCAGGTGAAACCAGTAAGCCCAAGAGACAAAAAATAGATAAAAACCCTGATGAAAAAGTAAAAGATAGGAAACTAAATCAAGATTTAATTGACCAATTGCCTAGATCAACCCCTAAAGCCTGAATGTCTACACAACTTAGGGCAGAAGTAGAGAAATTAGAAGACAAGTGCAAATACCTTGGAAACATGTGGACTCCAATAAGAGGTTATGAATTATTCAAATTCTATTACAATAGAAGATTCAGGAATTTCCCAGTGTCTAACCCATGGCACTTGAATTTGGGCAAATTGGTCATTCCTGATGTGTTTCTGAATGTAGAACTCCTCAAACTCCTAGCTAAGCATTAGAATCCAAGTCTCAAGGCCATATGCAACCCACAAGGGGAGCCTATTATACATTTGTCTAAGAATGCAATTTGTGAAGTATTTGACTTAGATGATTTATGTATTGTTCCCATAGTTTATGAAGATTTGGATAAAGAGTACTGGAGAATGGATACCACATATAATGGATGGAGATTACCTATTCACAGGCCTAGGGCTTAAGATCATTTTGTTTGTTTATGTTGTGTTAATCAATGTTATTCCCAAAAGACATTTTGAAGAGTTATGTCTCTTCATAAAAATTTCTATATAAGTTGGACATATGGTGATGAATAATCATCAGCAGTAGGATATAATATGCATAAAGTTTATAATGTTTTAAAAGACCATGTTACAAGCTCTATATTGAAGAAGTAAATTGAAGTTCTCTGATTATGTGGTTTTATTTTGGCATCAATTGTTTGTTAAAACTATTCAATTATATGGTTGTCTCTAGTTCAATATGTCCTTGTTATTCAAATTAATATATCAAGTATATATTTAATTTGTCAATGCACATTTGCTATATTTGTGTGATTGGATTAATTGGTTTCCATAAAAGGAATTAAAATCATTCTGATCAGTCACAGTAATCTGGAAGTGTTGGTTTGGATCACTAAGAAGAATCATATAATTAGGATTGTCATTCTGTCTCCACATTGATATTGTCTATTGTTCTTGTATAATTCATTCAATTGGTTCCTTCAAGAAAGGATTAAAATTCCTTCTAGTGAATAATAAGAAATCTGATTGTGTCAGTTGGATTACTAAGAAGAGTTTGTCAATCGTTTCCCTGCACATTTATACAAGTTATAAACTAAAGTATTGCGCCAAACAGTTAGAGTTATTGCCCCTATAAGCCACTAGTCTTAGATTTTCATTTGACTTTGTTTACCCAACAAGGCACTGGTATTACTTGTTTCAATAGTTAAATTTATTTATTAGTTTTTACTTTGATATTGCTTATACAATTTATACCAATCATCCATCAGATATTAGATATAGGATTAATTAGCAAGCTCTCATCTATTCTACACCATTTGCCACTGTAGGTAGATCTATTTAGTTAATCAGAATATTTACATTCAATCTGCTTTAGTTTTCAAGGTTCATCTACCTAGGTTTAGCAGGACCTAAAGTGCAGGGAGTCATCAGACCCTAAAGGTTAACTCTGTCATGTTAGTTCAAAAATGTTGCAAATCTAAGCATAGAGCCTAGTATCCTCTTAGGATTAGCAACCTGCATTTTTGAGACCTAACAAATTGGTGACTCTACTAGGGATCCAAATAAAAGACCTTAGTGAGAAACCATTCATTTATAGAGTCAGAAATCTTAAGAATCCAAATTGGTAACTTTGTTGGCAAGAAGAATCTGGAAAGATAAATTATAAAATTTTCCCTATTTACAGAAATAGGTGGTGACTCTACAACTTGTTATAACAGAGAGCTAGTACCAATGGATGGTAGAAGATCCAAGATGGAGGGGAAGAAATTGCAATCATCTCCACCAATTAGAACCATTTCCAAGAGAAATGGAGCATCAAATTATTGTCATTAGAATAATAATCAGGAGGCTCAAGAGGATAATACAAAACAAACTATTACAACTCACAATAGTTTTACCCCTCTGCATGAATCAAATGAAAATCTCAATGGGGTAACTGATGATATATTAGCAAAATATAGACTTGATCCTCAAGAATAACTTGAGTGTGAAGTACGGGCCATGAGGGAAAATGATCAAAGGCAAGTTGAATATGATTATGAAATGGCATTACAATAGGAAGAGGGGGTAAAACATGGATTCTCAAATCAAGAAATGAATAAAAGTCCAAAGAATACAAGAAGTATGAATCAAGCACAACAGAATGTGCTTAAGCTCCAAGAAGAACTTGAAATGATCAAGATAGAGGAAATTAAGAGGACGTTAAAACAAGAAATTCAATAGATAAAGAGTAGGGCTAAAATAGCTGCCCCAAAATATGTACCTCCACATAGAAGAAACATTTCAAGGAATCCATAGCAAAATTTGCACCAAAATACATGTGGTGTTTCCAATTCACAAACATCCAGAAGTCATAAAAATACCCTCCCTAAAAATCCTAGACCACCTCCCATGCACAACACCTCTCAACATATGGCTAATCCATACCCACCCCCTAGCCAACACTATTATAGACCACAAACTCTTTATATGAATCCCCACATAAACCCACAACAACAACATGCTTATCATCAGCCTCCAGGAGAATATAATTACTACCCTAACCCACCACCCATGAATTTTCCACCTCAAAAACTCACAAACATATGTGGCCAATTTGATCTAACTGGATATCAATTGTATCCATACCCTATGGATAGTAATTGGAGAAATACAGTTCCTAAGTTCATTGGAAATAGTGCAGTATCAGCTGAGGATCACATCAGAAGCTTCAATGCTTTTGTACAAGATATCAATATGGACTATGAAGATGTTTAAATGAGGTTATTCATGATGCCTCTGACTGAAATGTAAGAGACTGGTTCAACAGCCTACCTGATGCTTTAATCAGTTCAATAATAGATTTCCATAAACAATTTAAGGAGCAGTATGGCAATCAGTATGCCCTTGAGTTTGCATTGCATGAATTGATAAGCATCCAACAATACCAAAATGAGTCAGTATATGATTTCAATTTGAAATTTTCTAAGTTACACAACAAAATACCACATGGGTCTAAACTAACCGATCTAGCAGTATTGAGCATTTATTTGAAAGCATTTGATCCCAAGACTAGGTACGAACTTAGAAATTGGTGCCCTATGACCCTAGCTAAAGCACAGAAAGTGGTGTTAACTACTAAGAACAACAAGAAAGCTGTTGGTATGGTTAGCAAAAGAGATAATCCTAGAGCTCCTGAAAGCCCAAACATTCAGCAGACTAAACAAGAAGGTTAGCATAGACATGAAATACCTAGGTTGCATGATATGCCATATGATACAAATTGGAAAGATGGGAGACCTATTGAAAACAACAGAAAGCAACATTATGGCAAAGATACTCTTGCCCCTCTTAAAAGAAATGGGGCACATATGGTAGAAGATAAACCTTGGTGTCTGGTATGTAATTTGCCACACTTGCTTGAATATTGTGTGGTGGCTAAAGCAGTACAACAAGAAGAAACATTATACAATTATAACAGAGACAATCACACAATAAACATGATGCAAGATACACCATATTTGCTGAATGAAGACTATTCTTCTACAGAGGAAGGAGGATATGAATATGATGTGGGAAACCAGAAACATCATATCAACATGGGAAAACAAGAAGTATTCTCAGATTAGGAGGATGGTTATGAGGAACCTATCTATTATAACAATTCACCATATGATCAGTGGGGAAAGCCCACTAAAAATGAGAGAGAAGCTCTTACAATAGCTGTAGTAGCTCAGGCTAAAAATGGCTATAACCTAAGAAACAAGATAGTAAATGTTGAACAAGGAACACTTGGGAGTGTCTTTATAAAAGATCAAAATTACAAAAACAATAATGCGAATTCATCATTCAGAGAACTAGAAAAAGTTGATAAAAATAAAACAAAAGACAAATCACAAAATCAAGAAAAAGAACATATAAAGATAGAAAGGAATGATTAAAATATGGCCCATTCATTTGACATTGCTCATGCAATATCTTAGGTAAAGATATCAATACCACTTTTGGAAATGATGAAGATAGACAAATACATAAATATAGTGGTTAAACTAATTTCAGATATACCAAATAAAAAATATAAAGAATCAAAAAATAGAACAAACAATGTTCACCAAGAAACATTCCAAATCCCTGCAGTATACCTATGTGATACCTTGACCAAGAATCCCTCACAGGTGGACCCTTTCTACACTACCTTATTAATAAAAAATAGGATAGTAAGGAATTGCATGATTGATTCAGGCGCAGCCATGAATATCATGCCAACAGTAGTCATGAAAGAACTAGTAATGTGGGTTGACACTACATTTGGTAGTTGTTATGCAATGGATAATAGATCCATCCCAGTCGTTGGCATTATGAGGGATGTGGAAATAAAACTTGCTTTATACCCTGAAGCAACCTGTAACATTGATATCAGCGTGGTTGATATTCCACCATATTATGGAATGCTTTTATCAAGACAATGGGCTACAATGGTAGGAGGGAATGTCCAATTAGATTTATCATATGCCACAATACCAATAGGAGGCAAAGAGATCAAGCTATGTAGGGAACCAAGATATGAGAACATCATAGAACGCTTGGATCAAAATCAAATAAACTTATTTTGTGATACAGATTTGGGAGCCTTCAATGTTAAAACAAGTCAACCAGAATTGTAGAATACTAATCCAATACATGTAGAATCTAAGAAAGAAGAGAACGATGTGTGGAAGATGTATTTTGATGGTGCCTGTAGAAAAATGGGAAATGGGGCAAGAGTATTATTCATTTCACTAGTAGGTAAAAATTTCAAATACTCATTTGTATTGACATTTGAATGCACAAACAATGTAGCAGAATACAAGACTTTGCTCATTGGTTTTAATATAGCCACCAAGCATAAGATAAAAAAAGTTGGCTGTATACGGTGATTCAAAATTAGTTACTTCTCAGATAAGAGAGAAATACTTGTCAAAAAATAAGAGGATGAAGTAATATAGAAATGTTGTCTGGGATGACGTTGAGTTGTTTGATGCCTTTTCAATCAACTGGATTAATAGATCAAAAAATATTATGGCAAATTTTTTAGCAAATATCACATTAAAAAGGGATGATATCACATTAGGAGGTATTACATAAATTGAATTCAAAACCAGACCCACTATCCTAGATAATGTACATAATTGGCAAGTGTTTGATAATGATACTGATATAATCAACTTCTTGCATTTTGCTGATCACTATGAAAACCAAGAAATTGATTTTAATACATTTGTGGAAGAAAATGATGGAAAAGAAACTCTCTTTGGTCAAGAGATAGTTTAGCTAAAAAAAAATAAAATACTTAAGGGACTCATAGCATTGGAAAAGGCATTTGATGGATGTGATAGATTTAAAATGAAAGACACACTAGTAGTACAAAATAACCTTGAAGAGATTAATTTGGGGACACAGACAGCCCCAAAGAATGTATACATTGGAAAGAATCTCAATCCCAAAATAAGGAGCATGCTCATCAACTTACTCAGGAAGTATAGACATGTATTTGCATGGTCGTATGATGACTTGAAAGCATATAGGGAGGATCTTTTTCAGCATGAAATACCATTAAAACCGGATGCTAAACCATTCAGGCGAAAATAGAGGCCTATCAATCCTACATTGGCCCCCAAGATGCTTGAAGAACTCACAAAACTAAGAGATGGAGCTATCATTAAACCCATTAGGCATTCTTCTTGGGTTTCTAATTTGGTGCCTGTCAGAAAGAAAAATGGTGATATTAGATTATGTGTGGACTTCAGGAATCTAAACAAATCTTCACTTAAGGACAACTATCCCCTTCCTAACATGGAAGCAATACTACAAAAAGTTACCGGGCGTGAACTATTGTCAATGATGGATGGTTTCTTAGGATATAATCAGGTGAAAGTTAAATAATCAAAACAATATAAGACTGCATTCACCACACCATGGGGGACGTACATATATTTAAGGATACCATTTGGACTCACAAATGCTGGAGCAACATTTTAAAGAGCAATGGATGTGGCTTTTGCAGAATTAATTAATAAAATCATGATAGTATATCAGGATGACATGACAGCATATTCCAAAAAGGTTGAGGATCATTGTACACATCTAGAACAGATTTTTATTAAAGCCTTAGAATATGGAATATCATTGAATCCTAAGAAGTGCCATTTCGCAGTAACAGAGGGCAAGTTGCTTGGTCACATAGTCTCAAAAGATGGAGTAAGAATAGATCCTAAAAGAGTAAAAGCCATTGACCAAGTTCCTGCTCCTAAGAATTTAAAAGCTACAGTCATTCTTTGGCCAAATCAACTTTGTTAGGAGATTCATATCAAATTTTGCAGAAATTGTTAGTCCCATATCAAGAATGTTGAAGAAGAATTCAGAAGTGAAGTGGACAACATAAATAGTAGAGGCTTTTGCCACCATTAAGAAGGCAATCAAAGAAGGCCCAGTTCTGATATCCCCTAATTTCAGCAAGCCATTCCAACTGTTATTGTTTGCCTCATATCATACAGTTGTAGCAGTACTATTGCAGAAAAATGATGGACATGAACAACCCATTTCATTTTTTAGCAAATCTCTTCAAAATGTAGAATTAAAATATGACATAGTTGAGAAATAGGCATATGCATTGGTGAAGGAAGTTAAATCTTTTAGGCCATACTTGGTGGGAGCTGAAATAATAGCATATGTGCCTAATGCTGTAGTAAAAGATGTATTGGTCCAAACTGAGGTCATAGGAAGAAGATGCAGATGGATCAATAGAATTCAAGAGTTCAATATTGAAGTCCATATCACCAAACTAGTGAGAGGACAAGGTCTTGCTAGATTGATGGCTGAAAATAATCTTGAGGCTTCTCAGATATGTAGTGTTAATGATGTTAATAACACAAGCTCTAGCATTGAGCATACTCCATGGTATACTGACATCATATATTATCTAAAGCACATGAAATGTCTTGAAGGGTACGATGATAACAAGAGAAGGACACTTAACTTACAGGCATCAAAATATGTATTTATTGATGGAGATCTTTACTGGAAGAATAGGGATGGTATTCTACTATTGTGCCTAGATGAACATTAGTCAAAACATGTCATGAAAGAGTTACATGAAAGTATGTGTGGAGGTCATTTCTCAGCAAAGACTATAGCCCATAAGATCCTAAGGGCTAGATACTATTGGCCTAGAGTTTTTAATGATTCATATCATTACATGAGAAAATGTGAAGCATGTCAGAAATTTTTAGGAAATTTAAAATATCAAGGAGCACTACCCTTGAAACCCATGCAGGTGGAGGCTCCATTCTATCAGTGGGGCATTGACTTCATAGGAGAAATTGTAGAAAAGTCAAGTGGAGGACACAAATGGATTTTAGTAGCAACAGATTACTTCACAAAATGGGTGGAAGCAATCCCAACTAAACAACCAACAAGCAAGGTAGTGATCAACTATTTGATGGAGAATATTATATTGAGATTCGACACTCCAGTGAGGTTAATTATAGACAACAAAATGTGTTTTACATCTGATGAGTTCAAAAATTTCTGTAATACACATGGTATTATTGTGTCCTAGGTTGCCCCTTATCATCCACAAGCAAATGGGCAGGCAGAATCCAGCAACAAAAATCTCTTGAAAATTATAAAGAGAATGTTGGAGGGAAGCAAGAAGGAATGGGATTCAAAGTTGAGAATGGCCATGTGGGCTGATAGGATTACTGTGAAGAGAGCAATTGGGAGATCTCCTTTTGAACTGGTGTATGGAACACAAGCAAGGATGCCATTAAAAAATCATTTACCAGTTTACAAATTTGTTCTTCAAGAGGATTTAAGCATTCCTGAACCAATGGAGGAGAGATTAGAAAATCTTACAGAACTTGATGAGAGAAGGAGATTGGCTCAAAAGTAGAACATCAAATTGCAATCTCAAGTAAAATACCTTTTTGACAAAAAGGCCAAGAATAGGAAATTTGAAGTCAATGATTTGGTATTGATGTGGAATGCCAGATGTCAAGAAAAGGGAAAGCATGGAAAATTTGAAGCCTTGTGGTTAGGCCCCTTTGTTGTCACTGGTAAAGGGGGAGATGATTCTTACTATTTGCAAAATATGTCCAAAGAAGAGCAAGAACTACCAATGCATGGACAGTTTCTAAAACTTTTCTTTTCATGAAAATATCAAAATCATGCACAAAGAGAAATAAGTGTTGCCAGTGCATGGACAACTCTTAAATAATTCTTGAAACACTCTTATTCCATGCATAGTAGTTTAGGATGATCAAAAGATATTAAGATTTGCCAGTACATGGACAATCCTATGAATCTCTCAACAATAACAAAAAACTTTTCCATGTACAGTAGTGTAAAAAAAAATGTTCTGCTTCCCAAGAGATCTGAATTTTTGTTATACCCACAAGGGGTATACATCCCAGACAGAGCCACTGTTGGGATAGGAAAATTTTGAAATTTTCCTATATTCCTACCCACTCCATGTCCAACCAAATCATAAAATCATGTGCCCAAAATCATAATAGCAGTGGATGAATTCTATAAAATCGTATAATCTTTACAGCCAACATTTGTCTCACCCATCACACCGTATACGATAAGGGCCCTTAGTTTTTTTAATTTCGGCAAGACCTCACTTTCTTTATACTGATCCATGCTCTATGTGAGATGGGCTAAAATGAGTATCAGCATGAGAATAATGATCGGGGAGAAGATTTCAAGAACTGCCGATGAAGAAAGTAACACTGATGACCTTTCATCGGAGAGAGAATTTGCAGTCACGCTGAGTTGATCAGTAACAAAGACTATCGGTATAAGAAAACACTATCAGAGAATACTCTGAAAACCCCCCTGACAACATAAATCATACTGATGAAGGAATTCGATAGGACTCTCATTGAACAGCCTGTGAAACTGATAGAGCTAATAACACATGGGAAAGAAATACACATTGGGGAGAAGAATTAGAGTGTCTCCGATAGGCTGATGTCTCAGTGACCAAAAGGATTGTTTTGGCATAAGTCGCACTGATATGTATAGAGGATAAGAACCATCAGTGAAGGTGAACAAGTCAGAACGAAGTTTACAAGTCTTGCCAAACCGATGGTCACAACAATAAAGGATTTCAGTGACATATTGTGATGATCACTCCGATGAAGGATGTAAAGGAAGATATCAGGGAAACAACCATGATCAGATAGTTGAAATCAAGTCATTCCAATGTCACATCTTGTTCTGATGATAACAATGGCCACGATCATTGATAAGACTCTTACCGATACTCATATCAGAGACACTTAAGATATCGGAATAAAATGTTATTCCCATGGCGATAAAGTAAGTCAGGCCGATGATAGCCATGCTCATTTCTATGTCAGGTAGACCTCAAAATATCTTTCTGATACAAAATCATACATGAAAGATGACATCGAGGAGACAACTGAAGGGTCACAACGATTGATCCACATGCAAATGTTCACACCATAAGAAGATATTAGATCACCTTAACATTACAAAAGTCCTACCGATGAAGGGAGTTATGGCAATGTGACATCTCACAACTATTTGAAAAAATCAATACACTAGAACAATTAATTGCACACAAGGAAGAAATCTTTTGAAGAGCCATTCAAAATCACTGCAATTAGATTCAAACGAATTGTCTGAGAGGAATGCATAAGCATGAACTTGGAGGATGGATAGAGGAGTTCAATCATCACATAACAGGTACATACTTGAAAAAACCTTTGTGTGATAGACTATAGCTTGAATTTGTCATTCATAAGTGTAATGGAGACTCCAGCAAAAGGAAAGGGTCGAAAATAGCTGGGTGAAACCAATAAGCCCAAGAGACAAAAAATAGATAAAAGCCCTAATGAAAGAGTAAAAGACAAGAAACTGAATCAAGATTTAATTGACCAATTGCCTGGATCAAACCCTAAATCTTGAATGTCTACACAACTTAGGGTAGAAGTAGAGAAATTAGAAGACAAGTGCAAATACCTTGGAAACGTGTGGACTCCAATAAGAGGTTATGAATTATTCAAACTCCATTACAATAGAAGATTCAGGAATTTCCCAGTGTCTAACCCATGGAACTTGAATTTGGGAAAATTGGTCATTCCTGATGTTTTTCTAAATGTAGACTCCTCAAACTCCTGGCTAAGCATTATAATCCAAGTCTCAAGGCCATATACAACCCGCAAGGGGAGCCTGTTAAACATTTGTCTAAGAATGCAATTTGTGAAGTATTTGACTTAGATGATTTATGTACTGTTCCCATAGTTTATGAAGATTTGGATAAAGAGTACTGGAGAATGGATACCACATATAATGGATGGAGATTACCTATTCACAAGCCTAGGGCTTAAGATCATTTTCTTTGTTTATGTTGTGTTAATCAATGTTATTCCCAAAAGACATTTTGAAGAGTTATGTCTCTTCATAAAAATTTCTATATAAGTTGGACATATGGTGATGAATAATCATCAGCAGTAGGATATAATATGCCTAAGTTTATAATGTTTTAAAAGACCATGTTGCAAGCTCTATATTGAAGAAGTAAATTAAAGTTCTCTGATTATGTGGTTTTATTTTGGCATCAATTATTTGTTAAAACTATTCAATTATATGGTTGTCTCCAGTTTAGTATTTCCTTGTTATTCAAATTAATATATCAAGTATATATTTAATTTGTCAATGCACATTTGATGTATTTGTGTGATTGGATTAATTGGTTTCCATAAAAGGAATTAAAATCCTTCTGATCAGTCACAATAATTTGGAAGTGTTGGTTTGGATCACTAAGAAGAATCATATAATTAGGATTGTCATTCTATCTCCACATTGATATTGTCTGTTGTTCTTGTATAATTCATTCAATTGGTTCCTTCAAGAAAGGATTAAAATTCCTTCTGGTGAATAAAAAGAAATATGATTGTGTCAGTTGGATTATTAAGAAGAGTCTGTCAATCGTTTCCATGCATGTTTATACAAGTTATAAACTAAAGTATTGTGCCATATAGTTAGAGTTATTGCTCCTATAAGCCACTGGTCTTAGATTTCCATTTGACTTTGTTTACCCAACAAGGCACTGGTCTTACTTGTTTCAATAGTTAAATTCATTTGTTATTTTTTACCTTGATATTGCTTATACAATTTATACCAATCATCCATCAGATATTAGATATAGGATTAATTAGCAAGCTCTCATCTATTCTACACCATTTGCCACTGTAGGTAGATATATTTACTTAATCAGAATATTTACATTCAACCTGCTTTAATTTTCAAGGTTCACCCACCTAGGTTTAGCAAGACCTAAAGTGCAGGGAGTCATCAGACCCTAAAGGTTAACTCTATCGCGTTATTTCAAAAATGTTGCAAATCTAAGCATAGAGCCTGGCATCCTCTTAGGATTAGCAACCTGCATTTTTGATACCTAACACCACTCATGATGGCAAAATTAGCCTTAACATTATTTTCATACTTCTTGATTTCATCTGCATCTTATGGAAAGAGGCAGTGATAGTGTAACCTTTCTTGACATAATTGCAAACTCCACAGCCTAGTGAATTGATGTAGCTTTCCATCCTTACTTTCCAAAAAACATAATTTGTTCCATCGAACTTGGGAATCTTGTTGGATCCTCCTGATGCCATCCCAGACCTTCCTCAAGTGGTTAAGATTCCTTTAGAGGAACATGGCTCTAATACCAATTGTTAGACACACTAGGATACTAAGAGGAGGGGAGTTAAATCAGTATCTAATCAAGCTTTAAATTTAACAACATGAACATTTCTGGATCAGATCAGAACTTAAGCATCAAAACATTAACATGAGCATGAAAGATTAACACAATGCACAATACATAACACTAGATATACGTAGAAAACCCTAGAAGGGAAAAAGCACAATGATGATTAACTCACAATATATGAAGCTCAAGTAATAACTTTGTTTTAGGGGCTTTAATCCAAGGAAGCTACTACTCCCTAAGTAAATTTGATTTAGGGTCACTCCCAAGGAAGCTTCTACTCACTAATGACTTTTTTTTAGGGGCTTTAACCCAAGGAAGCAACTACTCCCTAAGTTGAGAACAAATGCAAAAATGATTACAGTATGATAATCTTTCAACTGTCTAAAAATTGTGTTTGAAGCTTACACATGATGATTACATTTCTATCTCTTCACACTTTCCTTTGAAGATCTGATTAGTTAGGTACACTCTATACTTGATCACTGTCTCAAATAAGTCTTCAAGATGAATCCAAATAGCATCAACAACATATTATTTCTCCCATAGTCGTAGATCAATAATACATTTATTCTATTTTTCTCTACTTGTTAACCTTGTTTTTCAACTTGGAATCACACCCTTTGCATTCAATTTGATCTCATATTTATACATGATATTACATTAATTACATTGCTTGTCAACCAAATAAAACATGAAAAATACATTTACAGGTTGGCCACACAATATACAATATGAAACATGTAGAAGATAGGTTGAATTAGGACATGTTATACTAGCAGAAGACTCAAGCCTTGTAGACCCCAACACTTGCTTAGCTAGGTTCAAAAAAAATTTCAGAGCTTCAAACAACAAGGAATCACCTCTGCAGACTCTTCTCATTTGAAAACTAGGACAACTTTAAGGAAAACTCATGAAAACTTGAAGAGTAACAGCAAGAGGAAAACCTTGTACGTTACTAGAAACAAGAAAGATCTTCATGAAAAACTTCCACATGAGTACACATGATTCATACAACATCCCCAAGCACTCCTTTGCCACCACACATCAAAGAATTGTGCCACGCAACTTCAAATATTAACACTATGAACACTTTGTTATTTGGAGCACACTGCAACATGCTATCAATTGAAAAACTAAGCTACAGACCACCAAGAAGCTTGAAATAGGAAAGAGGCATGTAATTCACATTCAAGAACATGTCCACAAAACCACATGGTCAATCTTTCACTTCTGAAGGAATGCGGAGCATTCCAGTAGGTCTTCAACACTACTTCATTCTGCCAAAGCACATACCAATACTTTATCAATCATAACTTTCACCACAGACAAAAAGATGGTCTGAAACTTTGGAAACAACACATTTACTATCCTTTGAACACATATCCAAAACCACATAGCTATATCTACAAACATGGAGGAATGTAGAGCATTTCATTCACTTTTTATCATCACATTATACTGTCAGAGCCTGAACCAGAACTCAATCACTTATATCTTTCACTGCAGTGGAGTAGACACTCTGAAACTTAGGATTTAGCATATTTATATCATACTCAATTTAACTCTTGAACCACAAGACCATATCTTCAAAATTAGAGGAATGCAGAGAATTCTATTTCCATACTAGAAACATCTTCACAGAACCAACATTGTCTTCAAACTACTTCCAGAGGCCAAGTCTTCTTTGCATTACCATATGCAAGTCAAGATTAGTAGGAATGATCATACAACATGCTTCAAATCAATAGGAGCACATCCTCATCATCAGAAACACAATTGATTCTTCTAATTCATATTGATCAAGCTTCAAACTCAACTCTACTTTGATTAATTAGAAACACAACTGATTCTTCTAATTCATATTGATCAGGCTTCAAAATCATTTTTTCTTTGATTCATTAGCAACACAATTGATTCTTCTAATTCATATTGATCAGGCTTCAAACTCAACTCTACTTTGATTAGGGATGTAACATTGAGCTCAGGGGGAAAATGGAAGCACAACCACACATTTTGACCAAGATTTAGCATCTTCCGGTAACTACTATTAAGGAACTTCAACGCTTTCTTTGTTTGGTTAATTATATTGCTGGATTCTATAGTAAACTAGCAGAAGACCAAAAAGACCTAAATGCTTTGCTAGGAAAGAATCCACCACCATGGAATGCCAAGCATGATGCCTTAATTAAGAGGATTAAACAGAAATGTTCAGACTTACCTCCTCTCAGACTCCCAGGTCTAGGGTTTAAAATTATTGAAACTGATGCTAGTGATTATGCATGGGCAGGCATTCTAAAAGAACAACTAGATAATGGCAAAGAGGAAATAGTGAGATATATCTCTGGTAGCTTTAAAAATAGTGAGCTGAATTACCACAGCACACATAAAGAAATATTAGCAGTCATTAATACTTTGAAAGCTTTTCAGATGTTTGTTGCTGACAAGAAATTTCTGATTAAAAGTGATTTACAGAATCTAAAAGGGTTTTTCAAAAAAGAATCCAAGGATAAGGTAGTCCGGGGATGCCTCTTAAGATGGGCTCAGTTTCTTAATACATTTGAATTTGATATTGCTCATCTTCCTGGTTCTGCTAATATATTTGCTGATTTTCTATCCAGAGAAGGCCATAAAGCTCCTCACATTGAACATGATGTTCTTGTCACACCACCACCGATTAAAGGACAATCCAATCAAGTCTGTGTTCCTGGTAAAGGTAGAGTTCATGTGGTTAAGATTCGAGAACACCAATGGTATAAGCCCTGTTGTATGGAATGGAGCACCAATCCCTTCCCTATGCGAGATAGGCATAATTTCTATATGGCTAACAATTTTCTGCATGATAGGTTCAGATGTCTTGTTGCAGCACAACAGTTGACCTAGAGTGGACTCTGGACAAATCATCCATTCTTTGAGATGACAGCCTTAGCTGAAGACATTGATCCTAAGATTAAAGCGATATTACAGAATTGGTGTGATGATAACAAACAGCTTCCCATCCGGTTTTGCAATCTGATAATCATCAGACCAGACAGATGGCTAGAACATGAGGGCAGGAAAAATCTCATTCGAGATCTTTTCCAAGGACCAAACTATGTAGCAGCAGAGATGGATTTCCAAGGAACATCTTCTTTTTCTAGATGTTTATTTAAACTTACATTTGCATCTTACACAGAGAATCTAATTATCCGTCATATGATGCAGACCTATGGACCATCTAGTTTTGGTTCTAGATTCCAATATTGGAATATGACAAGTAAGCTACATCATCTCTATGTCTCCAAGATGCCTCTGTGGATCCATACAAAAACCTACCGCATAGATCAAGCCAATGCCACGTCAATCAACCATGGAATGTTTGGAGCACATAAGCTCAAAGTTCTCAGCATTATGTGGAAGGAAGATCCAAAGGAACCCATTCCTCCTATTGATCCCACTCAACCCTCCAGATCACAATCCCACTGGGGAATCTTGCCAGGGTGTACTCCTCATCCAGTTTGGGAATAGTGTGATCATTGTCGGTATTATGAAGAACGTGCTGGAGAGCATCCTCCTGATGTAACCAACCCATCCACTAAAGGAAAGACCAAGGATTATCAGGCACCTCGTTGTACTCACGCGGCTCAAAAGTTTTGCGAAGGATGCATTGATTTTACTCCTATGGAATCTAGTGACACAAGCACAAGCTAGTGGACCAGGCATGTTGGCCACTGAAGTCACTTATCCCTTCATGACAAAGAATAAGTGTGGCCCACACCATGGTAAAAGGGGCAAGTACATGCACCTTAACATGTACACGGGTTATCCTTGCCATGTCTAAAAAGATGCTTTGTAAATAATGGTTGCTCTTGTCCGTCCCTGTTGGTCCCCTTTATCTCGTTCATGGATTAATTAGTCCCACCATGAGGAATCTAATCCTTGCATGGGTAATCCTCTGGATAAGGGTTGCACGTGTCCATTTCATGTTGTTGGATTTCAAATTTTAATATGTTTTATTGAAGTAAAAGATTAGTCTCAGTGGAACCAGTTTCCTATATAAGGAAGACCCCGAGAATGCTTCAGGTAAGCATAGTTGGAGTTTTAGAAGTCCCTTAGAGTTTGAGAGTCTTAGTGTGTCAGAGCATCTCTGGTTTTCTCCTTAGAAATTTGTTTATCTGTAAGTAAGTCTTCGGTAGTCTTGCTCTTTATCTGGCAAGAAGAGTTTAAAGTCTGCCTATTGGTACCCTGTCCAGCTCCTCTGGTTTAAGCTCCTTTTTCCACATAGATGTCAAGAATATAACAGCGCGCATTGTTATATGATAATGTAATGATCCAAAGTTTGTTTAATAAAATATTTGTGCATTTCTGGTCTCATTATCATTTGCAGCTGTGTGTCAAAAAGTTGGTATCAGAGCTGTGTAATAGTAATATTTTGGTAAAATAGTCTTAGATTTGCTATAACTTATACAGTCTTTGTGTGACTATATCTATTCCAGAAAAAGTGAAATCTTTCCATGTATGTATCGCTCTCTATATTGCTCTCTGTATTGCTCATACCGTCACTTTGTGTTGTAAGTCCTGTTTATAAGTCTCGCTTCAGGCCGTGGTAGGCGTTTAGGGCAATCAAGGCAATTATCTGGTATTTCGAGCGCAGATTCAAGCGTAGATTTGAGTACATACGAAATGGATCATGCATAAACTTCTGGAGCTGAGATGGCACCCAAAGATCATACTAAGGATTGGCAAGCTGAGGTTAGTTTTACAAATTTCTTCCTAGACTCTGAACAAACGTTTTCATTACCTCCTAAGAATAGTAATGTTATAGATGAACTGTCTTCGTCTAGTAGTGGTAATAAGTTTGAGAATGAAGAATTTAAAGTTCCTGTGATCAAACCCTCTGAGATATATAGGGACATCCCTAGTAGTCTACTATCCATGCTCAGTCAGTCCAAGGGTTTAAAAAATTTCTTCGGTTATACTTCCTGGCAGAAATGTCATATTGCTTCTTTGCAACACTCAGTTACAGGTGGAGCGGAAGGCTCCTTAAATCTTTTCAATGATCAGGAATTGCTAAATTTGCCAGTCAGGCTAAAGCTAGTCCTGCTAATCCACAGTACATCCACTTGTCCTATGTAAGGATCGGTGTAGTTGGACATTATCGGAAAGGTCTTCCGATAATTATGATGATGATGCTAAAGGACTCTAGGTTCTTCAAGACATCACATGCTTTACTTGGATGTGCATGTGACTCTATGTCATAAGGTCCTATTTTTCTTGACTGTTTGTTAGATTTCCCAGTCAGCCTTAAAGATGGCAACCTACATAAAGTCCTCACCTATGAATTCAATACCATGAATTTGTTCATGAAGGACAATTCCGTTGACCATTCCCTCATCTTTTTAGTCCACTATCATTTGTACAACAAAGTCATCCCTCTAATGATGAATCCCAGACGAGCCTAGGGAATAGAAGGCTTTTCTACAATCTAGAAATCTATTTCCGACCATACCCAGCTAGTAGCCCCAAAAATCGTGAAACACAAGGATATTAAGCTTCCTGAAGAATGGGCTATCTCACTATGGGATAAGGACCATAAGCCTACTGAACAAAAACCTCCACAGTTGCGGGGAGTTACCCTCGAAGAAATAGATGACCAAGTGGTTATTCGCTTCTCCTCTAGACACCCGTCATCTATGAGAAAGGAAAAAACTTTTACTCATAATAACCCTTTTCCATCTGTGTATAGTAGATCATAGAGTGTTCGTCTTGAGTCTTCTAAAGGCTTTGAAAATTTATTTCAAGTTCCTGTAGCTAAAAAAGTCCTACCGAGTACCCCTGGTGCAAGTACTTCTAGTGCACCTGTGTCAAATCCTTGTCTGCATGACCAATATTCTGCTATGGACAATGGATATTTCAAATGTGAAAAATGTTCTTTCATATTCCATCCACCATCTGGAAAAGCCCACATGCTGTCTGGTAAACCTGCTCTGTTGCTAGAACAGGATATAAAAGAATCTACTGAAAAGGCTGTTTCCACTCCTTCTGGATCTTGTATTGTTCCCGGCATCATTCCACCCTTTAAAGATTTTATGCTTAGAAATTTGTCCGACCAATATCAAGCAGACTTCTAGCCTCTACATATTACCCCTGTAGGAGAAGTCCAGGGATCCAGTCAGAGTAAATTGTTGAATTGGACCAACCTGTGTATCCATAAAACACTCCTGTACATCCATGATAGGAAAACCCAGGATGAAATTCATGCTCTTCAGCAAGAGAAACAACTGTTATCTCTTCAAGCCAATATGCATGCAGTCGTCGCTTCTCTTGAATGACTAGAAAAGGATCTCCTTCAACAGATGAAGGATGAATTGCTTGAGCTGAAAGCTTCCTATCTCTAATTCAAGACGCATGCTGAAGCATGGTGGACCACTCAACAACGCGCTGCAGACACACACAGAGAAAAGTTGCAGCAAGTCAGAGCTGAAAGTCACATGGATTATGAAGTGCTTAGTTCACAAATAGCCAACTATAGAATACAAATGAAACACATAGAAGACAAGCTTGAACTTGTCAGATCTGATATTCAACAAGTTACTGAGAACACTGTACAGATGAAGGATTTTGTTGTTCAGGAGTCCTCTTCTATTCAGACACTGGTGACCACTGTTCAAGTACAGTCTCAGATATAGTCTCAGCAAAGGAAAATGCTAAATTTTCCATCTAGTGCCCAAGGTTATTTACAGGCCTAGTATGAAGGTCCTAAAATGAAAGTACATCCTAGAAAGCCTGTAATAGAAAAAATCTTTGATCCCTCAATTGGGAAACTTAGAGAAACCACTGCAGCTGAACAAGCAGCTGGTAAAATTCAAATGGCTCATGGCATTGGAACAAATCCCAATGATTCCAACCTAGTTGATCCTTTTAAAAATATCCAGTCTTTCAAATCAGATACTCCTCCTTTAGTAAACTTTGACAGCTTTGAGGGGTTAGAAAATATGAGATCCATTGACACTATGCATGCTTGGATCACTAATTATATGTCAATAAATGCTGATGCTGATGAAGCTCAAGTCATCAAGCAAGCTCTCAATTCTATAACTGGATTAGCTAGAAATGTGTGGGATCATCTTGAGAATGGGTACAGAGAAAATCTAATCAACAGAGGAATAGATCAAGTGTGTGCACAGTTGACTCGTCTGTTTGTAGGAAAAATAGACACAAGAGAAAGACTTGCCTATAACAAGTTTATGAGAGGCAAGTGTAAAGATTTAAAATGTTTTAAGGAATATTGTGAAGATCAATATAAGAATCTGTATATATCTAGTCATGAACAAAATCAGGATTTTATGTTTACTAGCTTCTTAAAAAGTTTTGGTCCTGATTTGGGTGATTTTTATCATAAGAAAGTTTTAGAAAATGTTGTTCATGAAGGAACAGAATTAAAAGAACTGACTTTTCCTCAGTTAGTTCAGTTCTTGGTCGAAATTAATGAAGAAATATGTCAAGAGACATAGAAAAGGAAAGAGATAAAAAGAGTAAAACCTATAATCTCTTCTTCTGTCTGTTATCAGCTTCTACCTTCTTCACAGTATGACAAATGTAAATCTTATCAATCTCAGTCTTCTTCTAAAAAGAAATATTCAAATAAAGATAAAGATAAGTATTACAAGAAGAAGAAAAAGAAACAGTATAGTAAGTATCCCCGTAAGAAAGGATACTTTAGAAAGAAGGATAAGAATAAGAAAGGATCTAGCAAAAAATGGGAACCTACCTATTATATTTGCAAAGGGAATCACTATGCAAATAAATGTCTAGACAGACATAAGAAAAAGAATAAAGGCAAGGTTCGAACAGCCAGAGAAGCTAGAATAGATAATGATGAATTTATATTCATCAATTATTATCCCTCTGATTCTGATGACATTATTCTTTCTGATTTATCAGATACAGAATCAGAAGAGGCTGAGTTTCACTCTGCCATAGAACAGGGACATGTAAATCTCTTCACTGGAAATCCTACTAAATAGTCTAAGTCCAGTGATTCTGAAAATTCATTTTTTTGCATGATGTTTAGAAGCATAAGGGATCTGCATGAGTTGAACAAGGTAATTGAAGAAATTGTTCAACTAGAAAGCAAACTCCATGAAATGAATACGGGTCCAGAAACATGGCATAGATTGACCAATAAGCTGGAGCAGCTTAAATCGAGAAAATATTTCTTGGTCAAGAAAATGAGCCAACTAGTCAAGTTCTCAAACGAACCCCTCCTAGACCTGCTTCACCGATAGAATCCACTCTGCTCATTGGACAACGTAGCATAAGTATAGCTCCTTCTGAAGGCAGCATGGCCAGAAGATTATGGAGAAGACAACGTAAGATTTTCTTAGAAAAAGTCATTCAGCAAGCTCATGCTGAAATCACAGAAATTGATGAAGAAGAAAATCTCTATCTGGTAGAAGAAATGGAAAAATCTTCTGAACTGGATAAATACATTAATCAGTATAATTCCTCCTCTAGTCTTCAACTCCCAATAGCAGTCTCTCTGTAGGAAGCACAGTTATTTAAGGCCAATTCACCAATCTACATTAGTACTCCTGAAGAACCACTATTGTGTGAAGAACAAATGTTCACTCCACAAAGAGCAGAACCTGTGCAAAGTCCAGGACATATACAAGATACAATACCTATACTAGAAGAAGGTACTAGTAGCAGAACTTTTAGAGCAGCACAGACAGTATATACCACAACCTGTCCTGGTGTAATTCATAATATCCATCCTCCAGGTATAAAAATGTATCCTTTGGCATTTTTATGGGACACTGGTGCTGATATTAATCTGGCTAGGTATCAATGTTTTCCAGCAGACATGTGGATTAAAGCCACTACAGAAATTGAATTTGGAAAAGGTAAATTTAATTCTCAGCTGATTTGTAAAGTTCCAATTCAATTAGGAAAAGATTTTATGGATGAACTTATATTTGTCCATTATGAAGTTAACAATTATGATGGAGTGATTGGTAGCAGCACTATGCAGAGCTGGGAACCCATTATAATGGATTCCATGTTTATCACACTATTGGGCACTTTTCAAATGCCTCATCTCCATCAAAATGTGGCATTCACTAAGCAAATTGTAATTGAGAAAAAGAAGAAAAGGACAAATTCAATTTGGTTAACTCAGCAAATTGAGTCAGCAGCTGTAGATTTGGAACAACTGAAGACAGTCTATGCAGAAACAGTAATGACAAAAGATTTGAAGAAACAGAAGAGAAATCTCACCTACCCTCTTCCTTTGAAGAAAGACGCTTCAGGCAATGATATAGTTCCAAAAGCCAAAGCTAACTATTTTTTAATGAGTATGGCAGAAGTCAAGCTTTGTAGAAAAGAAATTACAGAATTATTGTCCTTAGATATCATTAGAAGATCAAGTTCTCCTTTTTCCTGTCATGCTATGTATGTACCTAAATTTGATGGACATGGTGTTGAACTTCAGGAAAAGAGACTTGTGGTCAATTATAAGCCACTCAATGAATGCTTAGTTGACAATCAGCATCCCTTGCCTAGTAAAGACCATATATGGCAGGCCATATAGGGCAGTAATGTCTATTCCAAGTTTGATCTAACCAAAGGTTTCTGGCAAATACAGATGGATCCTGCAGATATCTACAAAACTGCCTTCTCAGTCCCTCAGGGACTATTTGAATGGAAGGTTTTACCCTTTGGTATCAAAACTGCTCCTTCAATCTTCCAACAGGCAATGGATAAAATCTTTTATGAATTTGCAAAATTTATCCAACCCTATGTTGATGATGTTCTTGTTTTCAGTCAAGATATGAAAAGACATTTAGAAAGAATGAACAGTCTCTTACTCTCATGATAGTGTTGACATCAGTGTATGCAAATGTTGACATCAATGAATGCTGCTACATTGACATCAATAACAACACATATTGCCAATAGGTACAACATGAAAAATATATTTACAAGTTGGCCAGACAACACACAATATGTAGTGTGTGGAAGAAAAGTCCTAAGTGAAACAACATGTTATACCAGTAGAAGATCTAAGCCTTGCAGACCCCAACACTTGCTTATCAAGGTCCAAAACATCTTTTACAACTTCAAACATCATGGAGTTACATCTGCACACTTCGGTCATTTGGAAATAAGACAACTTTAAGGAAAAAACATGAAGATTTGAAGTATAACTGCCACATCAACTTGTGAAACCTTGAGTGGTACTGGAAACAAGAAAGATCTTCGTGAAACTTTTCTAGATGACTCCACATGACTCATAAAAATCCCCAAACACTCCTTTTCCAGAGCACATCAAAGAATGGTGCCGCACACTTTCAAACATTTACTTTGAAAACACTCTGTCATCTGAAACACACTGCAACATGTTGTCAATTGAAAAATTGAGTTACAAATCACCAAGAAGCTTGAAATTGAAAAGAGGCATGCAATGCACATCCAAGAACATGCCACAAAACTGCAAGGGAAATTATTCACTTCCAGAGGAATGTGGAGCATTCCAGTAGGTTTTCATTACTACTTCATTCTTCTAGAGCACATACCGGTGTTCTATCATACATAAATTTCACAACAGAGGGAAATATGATCTAAAACTTTGCAAGCAACACCTTCACTACCTTCTTGACACAATTCTAGAACTACATAGACAAATCTACAACTGTGGAGGAATGTGAAGCATTCCATCACCTTGGTGGGAATACCTTCATAGAACCAACTCTCTCTTTAAGCTATCAGTAGAAAAATATCCTTCCAGTGATCAAAACATCATTAAACTTGGAACATACATAGAATGCCACTGTATGAAGCTATGTTCCAAACCACAAAAGCTCAATATCAAAATGATGAAAATATGGAGTAATCATTCAGAAAGTCTTCAAAGAGTAGTCATCCTAAAACAAAGACTATCACACACTTTCGGAGGCCCGTCTTCTTTGTATCACCACATACAACTCAAGATCAGTAGGATAGATCATACAACATGATTTAAGCCACCAGGAACACCTCCTCAACATCAAAAACACAACTGATTCTCCTAGTGCTTCTAATTCCCATACTAATAAGGCTTCAAACTCAACTCTTCTTTGATCAAGAATGTAGCTTTTAGGTTCACAAATTCAACTTTGCTTTAATCAGGAATGTAGCTTTTAGGCTCACAAACTCAACTTTTCTTTGATCATGAATGTAGCTTTTATGACCTCCAACCATGAGATTTCTCTTCCTTAGGAACATGACATCCAACCATGAGCTTTCTCTTCTTTAGGAGCATGGCATCCAACCATGAGCTTTCTCTTCTTAAGGAACATGACATCCAACCATGAGCTTTCTCTTCTTTAGGAACATGGCATCCAACCATTAGCTTTCTCTTCTTTAGGAGCATGACATCCAACCATGAGCTTTCTCTTCTTTAGGAACATGACATCCAACCATGTGAGCTTTCTCTTCTTTAGGAACATGACATCCAACCATGAGATTTCTCTTCTTTAGCAACATGACATCCAACCATGAACTATATCTTACATTCATGACAATGTTGACATTAATGACAACAACCTTAGGTACCATATGTGTAACATATTTATCTAGATGTTTACTTGTTCATGACTGATGTTCAATATTATTGTTGTACTTCTTTGTGAGTGATGTAAACATAGACATATTATGTGCAATTATTTTTTTGGTAGTTTTGAATAGAATCTGTAAAAAATGAACATAGTTCGTTATAGGAATGAACAAGAAATTAGTCCATCTTGTTGAAAGAAGGGGTAAATAGGAACATGAACCCCATCATCACTCAAAGAAGAGTCATCAAAGACATTAAAAGAAAAATTATTAATGTATGTTTTAGAACTATGTTGTGAATAAATATTGTCAATTGTAAGAATATGATTCTCATAGTGATGAAGGAAGAGAAAAAGGTCTGTACATCCTTGATGGTGTCCAAGGAGTTTGAACATGCATCTAGGGAAGTGGGAAGAGATATGGAAACATCCTAGACTACATTAGTCAATGCTTCATCCTTGAGGGAGAGAACACTGCCATTAAGAGTAGGCAAGATAATGTAAAGAAAATGATCAATGATGTCATCATCCCATGAACTATCTCTAGAAGTAGTAGGAGTTTTAGGAGAGAGATCAAGAGCATAGAGTGATATAGGAAGAGCTAAGTCACTATCATATGCATGAAAAGAAGTATCATTATCAATAACTTTTTAAGAAGAGATAGAAAGTGATGTAAGAAAAGAAGGGAACATGTCCACGTTGTAGAATAAAAGGAGAAAATTAAGAAAGGTATTGAAACATTTGGCTGAAGGTGACCATTTTTATCCTTTAGGACTATGGAATAGGGTTTGGGGTAGTGCCCCAATTTTTTTTGGGGAAAGAAATTTTTTCTAAGAAAAATGAATGAAAAATAAGGTGTCTTCATGTCAAGTTCACCATAAATGTAATAGGAAAAAGTGTTGTACTTAATTCATATTCAGCACATAATTATAACTGATTTGGAACTAGATTAAAACTTTCTAAGATTAATCTAAGTTTACAAATAATAGACTAGAGTGTGACTAATTTTATGATTTTCTAGAAAACTAAATTATTAAATCACAGAAAAGAAATTTGAACAGAAAATAATACTGAAAGAGAAACCTAGTGTTGAAAGAAGGGAGTCTTGGTTAAGGACACAAGTGTGTCACATGGATGTCCATGCATAGCACTATTATCTATATTGTTAGAACTAACAAAATATTTAGGGTTTAGGGTTCTTGATTTGAATTATTTTCCTGCATTCTAGAGACTCATATTTTTAAATCCTTAAATTTTAGAGTCCAAGGTCTAATTTTTTAGTGACCTGTGTAGTTAGTTGCATTTTCTTAAGTTGCCCAAATTATGCCCCCTTCATCATGTGTCTACCGGCCCCTCCATTAGTTTCACTGGCTATGCCTTTCTTCTTTTTAATACCTAGTGAGTGAGCCCAAGTGCCAAAAGTTGTTTTATAATCTTAAGGTGGGCATGTGACATTTGATAAAGGAGTTCCATGGAAGGTGTCCACTTGTCGATCCCATGATCTCTCTTAGCGCATGGTAACTTGACACTTGATGAGAAAGCATCATGATGCCACATGTCAATGGGACCAACTAGACTGTCTATAGATGAAAGGTTTTATGAAGGTTGTTTGATTCTTGTGATTAATGATCTTTTTGTTAAGGTTTGCATCTTATAACTACAAGAACATGGTGACACTTTGGTACAATACTAGGCTTCACTCCAAATGGAGCCTCACTATGCAGCTATTTCTTGAAGACCATGGATGTGCAACTCTTTGACATGTGTCCCCTATGTGAACATGGGCCTAAGGGTTGGAATCTATTGTGTGCACGAGCCATGGATCTCAATTTCATGTTGAATCAATGATGAATATTCAAATTGTTTCCAGATTATAGTACACAAAATAAACCTTTTGGCTCACTTGAAGATTAATTGCTAGAAGTAATGTGGCATTAAACTTGAAGTGATTGTAAATGGATCCTGAAACCTCAATTGAACTATGAAACATGCATGAATTAATGGATACATTAAATGATATGTTAGATAGATATGATGTTGAGTTGCAAAATTGAACAATTTGAAGCCTCTGAAGTGTGTTTGTTGCCCCAATTCATGGCAATGGTGGCTATAGGACATCATGATGTGAGTGGAATGCAAAATTCTGCAACAGTGCCTCAAGTCTTAATTACATCTGTCATGTGGGAGAGCCAGGTAATTCCAGTATAGTGTGGTGTTAGGATAAATGAATTATTTGGAGCTAAATCAAAATTAGGTAGTCCCATGAGAAAATTTGAAACATAATTTAGTGTTGACTATGAGGTCCATGTTAGCAAGTGGGCAAGGTTTCTAGGAGGCAAGTGGCTTGAAAATTGAACATGTCACCTAGGCACATAAATAAATGACATGATGTGGATTTACCACATCACCTAAAGCTTCAAGAAAGTCTTATTCACATGTGTGACAAGTTCTTCATTAATACCTTAGATAGTTGAATGACATGAGTTCAAGTATGGATGATCTAAGGGATTTAGTTAGAATTGTGTGCACTCATGTGGGCTAAAATAATCTAGGCTCTACCTATAAAAGGAAGTATGATGCTGGAGAGATCGTTCTAAACCTTCATCTTGTTCTAAAAGGGTAATTTCTATGTTTTAGAAAGGGTGAGCAATGAGTCTCTTATTTCTTTGTGGCTTCTTAGCCTTTTCTTGCGTTCAGCTATGTAAATTTTAAAAAAAGACTGAAATTCTTGCCTAGAATGGGTGGAATTGGAATGAGAGGTGTGTAGTTCACTTTCCTCCCAAGGAAAGTTTTAAACCATGACATAAGGTTCTAATGGGGAGCAGATCATTTGTTGGAAGAATCAGTGTGACATATGGTCTCTCCTTTCCCCATTGAGGTGGGCCATTTTTCCTAGCTTCATATTGGGGCAAAAACATTCCAATTACATCCCCAAAGCCTTTGGTGTATTTCAAGTTATACCTATGGATAGAGGGAGTGTGTCGACTCTTAAGGAGGAATCATTCATTATCTAGGCCTTTCTATTACTTCTTGGTGCACTGGCTCCATGGGCAAATAGTGCAATATTTCTTATTTAATCTTTGTCTATTGTTGCTTGTAGCTTGGTGTGGAGTGTACATTGGTGAAACATGAGGTGTTGTGTTAGGATGGAGTCTTTTCCTCTCCTAATTCAACCTAAAGCTAACAGATTCTTTTATGCCACCTTCAACATCTTGAGAGAACACAAGGTGGTTAGATCTGTTGAATCCTAGTCACTGACTATTGTTTGAAAAGCTTAGGTATTCAAGACAGGAGCACATTTCAAATGCCCCATTATCACTTCCATTGGAACAAGAAGACAATATCTCAACTTGGGTGGATTTAGACCAAATCAAGTTCTTCTGCTATGTCATCTTGGGTGCAGGATGTGGGAAACCACCCTCAAGTAATGCCTCATTTAGGACAAACACGAAAGTGACATGTGTCAGTCATTGATGCATTTGTATTTTCTCCCTTCTATAAAATGGATGAGATTCATTTGTACAAGGGTTGGGAAATTTACAAGGGATGTAGATATTTTTGTAGTCTATAATAGGACTAACTAGTCTTATGAGTGCAATTTCTTCACAACATCTATTCTTTGAATGAACATTATGACAAACATGTAGTATTGTGTTGTCTATCTCCATTGTCTATTGTAAACATTCATTTGAAATTAATGATAAAGGACTATTACTTTCTTCACACACATTTGCTGTTGTGATTTTTTCTTTGTTAGTTTCTACTTAAATAATGGAGTAAAGCTTTCATAGATAATAATGGTGTTATTTAAAATGTGAGTGGATTATTAAGTATGAAGGCATAAATACCATCCTTACATGAGTCATTATTGTTGCTAAGGGTAGTAATATTTAGCAAATCTTAAATTGAATATTAGATGTAAGTAATGTTGGTATGAAATATTGCATTAATATTGACTTTCCTTTCCCTAAATAGGCACTGGTCTCAAACTAAGCATCTACCAACCAAAAAATCTTTTAAAATTCCATATCTTAGTTTAATAGTAACTTATCTATAATTATTTATAGTTTTCACACCAAGTTTCAAAAGGTTGCAGGGAATTGGTCATATGTGTTTTAATACTTAAGCATCCTATCATTTAGTGTGAGAATTCATGTCTGCTTGACACTACAACATGAGATGGTGTATCATTTTCAAGTAGTTTCTTAAAGGGGAACCCACCTAGGATTTCTAGAGTCTAAAATGAAGAGGAGATCATTGTTTAATTAGTCTCCTGTTCATTGGCTAGTACTCTAGTAATTCTAACTATAAGATCTTGTAAATATTTAGGAATTTATGAGAAATAGGTTAGGGAACTAATGAATTGGTGACTATACTCAGGAATTGGTAGTTGTCCTTTGGTTGGCATCAAGATCTTTGAAGAAATAAGTTTTCTCTTAGCTATTGATCCAATTTTTCTTTCACTCTCTATATTTCTATTAGTAATCTAAGAATTGTGTACCCTCTTGTTTGAATTCCCATTAGTGGGTGGTGACTCTTTTGAATCAAGAACCTGATTATACTTATTCTTTGCAAATGGATGGAAGGTGGTCATTGTACCAAAATGATCCACATAAGAACCTAGCGAGAGATATGAAGAAAGGAGAACATTATTCCTAGAAAGCAAAAGATATGGGTAAGTCATCTGGACCTAACTCTACTAAGCCTCAAATTGATGAACATCAAGTTACAAGTGGTAAAGATTTAGAGTATGATAGTGATAGATCTGCATTCAAATTTAAAAAATATAGAAAGGAAGAAAGATGGTATAGTTCAAATGAAAAAGAAAAAAAGAAGTAGAACATAAAATGAATGAAGCCCTAATGTCAAGAAATATCATGTCAAATATAAATGTCAAAAGTAATGTTTTGTTTGATAATCATGTGCCTTCCCCTTCTAAGTCAAATGAAAACACATACATGTACGATGGGTATGTCACTTGTGAGGATGAATAAAAATAAAGGGGTGGTAGAGAATTTGACAATAAAAATTTGAGAATAGGTCTTGCACAAAATGACACAGGTATGCACCAAGAATTAGATAGCTCAGGGAAGAATTGGCTAGGCTAGAAGCCAAAAAGACCATGGAGGACCTTAGGAAGAGAATCAACACTTTAACATATTGAAACTCTTGATAATTCTCAAAGGTAGGTAAATCCTGCAAAAAATAGAGGACATAATAATAGACAAGGGGGAGGGATTGGTAGACAAGCCATAGTCAGACCCCTCCTTTGTTGCAAGTATGTGCCTAATCAGTGTTGTCATTGATGTCAACATATCTTTTTTGTCATTGGTGTCAACTATGTCCTATTCTATTACTTGTTTAGAAGCTTTGTATGTTGAGGATATTGAGAAAATTGGCCCCTCTGGAAGATACAAGTGAGTTACAGTGAAGTGCAGTATAGACAATGAGTTGTATACTGAAGAACAATCTGGTAGATTTCTCTGCATTTCTCGTTGGTTGAATATCTTGGTCTGCAGATTGGAAGTTATTTAAAGAAGTGCTTGAAGATTCTAAATCTTGAGTTTGAGCCTCCACTGTGAAGAATTAAGAGAGTTGCATTAACCAAAGTAAAACTTGCTTTCTTTGATTATTCTTTGGTGACAGGGAGAAAGTATTTTGCTTCACATTCCTTTGCAATAAAGTATTTTACTCTACGGTTCTAGAAGGAAATCTGGGATGATGATAAGTGCCTACAAATGCAGTGGTTCATGTTTTGGTGGTCTGCAAGCTATCTTTCTTTTATGTCAGTTGAAGACAGTGAAGTTCATGTGTTCCAATGAGAAGATTCCTATGGCTAAAGTGGTTAAGGTTTGTGTGGTTTCTCCTGATGATTATAACGTGCTTTTGGATGTCTCCTATTCATGTTCCTATCTTGACATTGGTCCGCATTAAGGAATTGAGATCATGTTTGAAGATTGTTCCCAGATAGTGTAACGTGTAACAAGTATTAGCTGACTTGGTTAATTCCAATTATTGCAGAGATTCCTTGAAGATTGTGGAAACGTGTTGTGGCATGGAAGATTGTGTTTGAGTCCCAGCTAAGGCATGGCATGATCTGCATACGTCTTTACTTCATTTCCATTGCATAATGTTGTAATAGGTCAGGACCTATTTTGTAGATATTTGTAATGCCGACCTTAGAGATTGTTCCAATGGTTGATGATTGTAATGCCAACCTTGATGATCATTCCAAGGTTGATGAAGTGTATAAATACTTGTAATTGAGTCATGGAAAAGGTGTCCTTGAGTGAGAATGGGAAAATAAGGAAAAGGGGTGAGGAGATAAGGTAGAGAAAGGCATAGCAGGGCAGAGAGAGGACTGATTGTACCTCAATGTTTTAATCTCAAACATGAAGAATATGGTGATTGTGGCAGTGAGCTTGGCAGTGAGCCACCAGTAGGGTTTAACAGCCCTTATTGTAATCTTTCTAGGTTTAGGGTTGAGGTAGTGAGCCTGCTAGACCTAGCTATACTTCATGGCAGTGAGGCAGTATGTTTTGGGCCCATGGAGTGACCAAGATTGAACATCATTCTTCGAAGACTGCAATATATTTTGAGAGCTAATCCTCTTTGTGGTTTTTCCCCACCTTGGGGTTTTCCACGTAAAAATCTGGTGTCTCTTGTGTATAATGTTGTATCTGTGTTTAAGTTTCTGATTTCATGCATTCATTGTTATATCATAATAATTGTGGATAAGTGATTAATGTGTAAGTGAAGAAGTGTTTAATTTTTTGTGACAACCAATTCACCCCCCCCTCGCATTTGTCTAGCACATTTCAACACCCTTAAATCTAGAAAGATATAGGCAATTAGACTTTATAAGAATACCTGGGTACCCAAATCTAGTTCAAACTGAAGTAAGGAGAAGATTGGTTAAGTTCCAAGGAAATAATGTTGTATCAAGGGATGATCATTTGAGAGATTTTTTTAACCTGACTAATGACATCAAAATTAAATATGAAGATGTCTTGATGAAATTATTTATTCAATCCTTGGATGAGGTAGCTAGAGAGTGGTACACGAGTTTATCGTGATGTACTATTAATTTGTGGGATGAATTTTAAAAGGTTTTTAGGGATGATTATGGTGATAAGATTGATTGATCCCAGATTCATCATAAATGAATTTATAAGTATTGTGAAGGGATCAAAAGAGTCTATGTCTAAATTCAACACAAGATTTTCTACGGTTATGGATATAACACTCCCTTATTTAAGGCCATTTGAATCAATGTGTATTGTCCTCTATTGTAATGCCTATGATGCAAAGATGGGGTACCTATTAAGGGACAAGGACTCTTAGAGCCTCAATGATGCCTACCAAATAGTAGAAAATACTAAAATTAATCAAAGAGAATCAAGAAAGATCCACAAGATAAATGATATGAGAGTTTTACACCATGATAAAGGCAAAAAAGTAAGGCTTCTACACAGGGTGATAAGTTAGATCAAATGATGAGCACTTGGAAGGAATTGAACTCTAAGATGGCTAGGAATGACAAAGGAGTGTAAAATGAAAGGCCCACTCATGTTAGGCAAGAGAGAATGCCTCACCTTTCAGATCACCCATATAACACAAATTGGCACAATGGTAGACCTGTACAAAATAATTTGAAAGGAACTGTTAGTAAAGAAACACTTCATCCCGTCAAGAGGGGAGTACACAATGTAGAAGACACACCCTAGTGTGTGGCTTGTCAATTACCTCACTCTTCTTTACAATTTTTTTATCCATGTCATTGATTGACTCATATGTACCTTGTGATGAGTCTAGTGACAATGAGGATCATGAAAACCAAAATAGTAACATGTTGACATCTCAGTTGTTAATTAGAATTGATAAATAGTCATCTATAAATAAGGAGGTGTGGATTTGGATTTTGATGATAGAAGGTGAGTATAAAATTCTTATCATCATTAAATCTTTTCAGATGATGAGGATGAGGATCACTGTGTTTATAGTTTTGAGGCAGACACTAGCAAGTTCAAATTGAGAATATCTTCAGATGAAGAGATTAGGTCTCTCATGACAACTACTATTGCTCAGGTCAAGATCAACTACAATTTAAGAACTAAAAGGCTTCATGATGAAAGAAACACTATGAGATAGGTAGGTAGTTTATTTATAAAGTAATAAGAATTAAAGGAGCAAAAAGGTCATAATCCCAAAAGTGGACCTACAAGAATTGTGACAAAGGCTCAAATTTCTTCAGGCTAGGTAATTCTAAGGCGGGTCCCAATTATGACACACGAAATCAAAAATTAAATAATCTTGATAAGGAGGGAGTTAATAGAGCAAAAAATTCTAAGGTTAAGAAAAGGTATGACACTACAATAGATCAGGCTAGAAATATGAAGAATATTTTACTTAACCCCATACTAAAGTATGTCCCATTAGACATGGCTTAAGTCTTTAGCCAATTAAAAGTTACAGTGCCTCTATTAGAGATGATGAGAGTTAAAGATCAAATGGATAAGATGTTGGCCCTCATTGATGAGTCATCATCTAATCAACAAAGTGTGAATCCTATGTTGATATGCAAACTAGGAAGGAAAAACAAGTAACAACAAGGCACAATTAGTTAAAGATCAAAGTACTATAGGTCTATCTAGGAACTCCATTGCACAAGTTTTCTTCACAGGTAGATTTATTTTATGTCACACTGATTGTAAATGATAAAGTGATTAAGATTTGTATGATATACTCTGAGGCCTCCACAAATATCATGCTGCTACATGTTATGAATGAGTTGGGTCTACAAGTGACAAAATCTTATCGTTAATTTTCTTCCATGGACTCTAGAGAGGCTACCATTATCAACATTGTGAAAAACATAAACTTTGAGCTAGCTACCTTTCTAGGAAAGAGTTACAAGATGAATGTGATTGTAGTTTACATCCCCCTCAATATGGGATGCTATTGTCAAGGAAATGTGTGTTAACTATAGGAGGAAGCATTTTGATGGACTCCTCTTATGTGATGATTCCTATGGATGACAAAGAAGTCAATTTGGATAGACAAAAGAGACCTCCCTCCATCCTTGGAGAAACAGAGGAAGGTGGAGAATGGTCTTCTTTATTGACATTAATTTGGATAGCTTTAGAGTAGAAGAAGATGAGCCTACATGAGATAAATAAGCACCCATTGGTGAAGAAGATCAATTAATCTCTAATAGTGGTGGTATATAGCTGATGCAATTTGATGGTGTGTGCTCTAAAGATGGATTATGGGAAAGTATAGTCCTTATTTCTCCTAATGAGAATACTTTTAGATCATCTTTTAGATTAGGATTTGAATGCACAAATAATGTGGTGGAGTATGAATCCTTATTGTTAGGACTTAGGTCGGCCATCAAACATGGAATTAGAAATCTTAACATTTTAGGAGATCCAGATCTTGTTGTCTCATAGATAAAATCCAAGTATGCTTCAAAGAACAAGATACTCAAGCAATATAGGAATGTCATTTGGGATACCATCGAATCATTTGATGCATTTTCCATTGATTTGGTAGAATGGGGAAAGAATGTCATGGATAATTTCCTAGCTAATGTAGTAATTAGGTTTGAAGATTTGATTCTAGCTAGAATCTCCATGGTTGAAATACTAACAAGACCTTATGTGTCTGATAACATATGCCATTGGTAATTTTTCAATGATGACTAGGATCTATTCTAATTTTTTAATTGTGTTGATGAATATCATAGTCAATAAATAGATTTTCAGAGCTTTGTTGAAGATATTGATGGAAAGGAAACTATCTTTGGGAATGATTTCATTTAGTTGAAAACAAACAATATTCCAAGAGGACTAGTAAATTTGGAAAAGGTATTTGGTGGGGTGGATGAACATGTTGCTAAACTTGTGTTGATACATGAAAAAGATCAGGAGGAAATCAATCTAGGAACATATACATCAATCAGAAAGGTATATATTGGTAAGAGACTGAATCCTAAAATTAGGACTATGCTTATTAATTTATTAAGGAAATATAAAAAGGTTTTTGCATGGTCATATGACAAATTGAAAGCATATAGGGAAGATTTGTTTTAGCGTGAGATTCCCTTGAAACTAGATGCAAAACCTTTTAGACAAAAACAAAGGCCAATTAATCCTACACTAGCCCCAAAAATATTGCAACAAGAATTGGCCAAACTCAAAGATGGAGGCATTATCAAGCATATCAGGCATTCCACTTGGGTGTCCAATCTAGTTCATGTTAGGAAGAAAAATGGTGACATCAGTTTATGCATTGATTTTAGGAATCTTAACATATCTTGTTTGAAAGACAACTACCCTTTTTTATAACTTGCATATCTATTAGTAATGAGAAAATATACATCAGGTGGCTAAGGGAGCCACACTCTCAATCAAAATTACATCTTTTGGTAGTGTTTGTTATGGATTAGCAAGTTAAAAGTAGTTTTTGTGGTTTTATCACCTATTACATATCAAAATAACTTTTATATTCACATATTAAAACTCTATCCAAATATCTTCCTTTGATCTTCATTTTTCCACCTCTGCCAACTTGATCCTATTTTGGAGCACTCTATCCTTTCATTCAGCTTGGACTAGTCTGGTTTCCATATTTCTAGGGGTACCTCCTCCTCTGGGATCATCAACTCTAAGCATAGGCCTGTCCTCAAATGATCCATCCTTGAAGTTTTGATTGACAACCTCATTGTCTCTTTCATCCTTTGTCATATGCTGCTCTCTGGACTTGTTCTACTGAGCTATGTTCTCCTCATGGTCTATTTGGCTGGCCCTTTTGTAGTTGTGAGGCCAAAAATTGATAGTAGAGATGTCAGATCTATAAACTGTAGCCTCACCTTCATCTAGAATCTGCATGAACCATTTCTGTTGGCATTTTAAAGGTACCTATAGCCTGTTGAGAGATAGAACAAAGTGTGAGTCTTACAAGAGACCCAGCAAGCTTTCTACCCCTTCCTTGATACACATTCCTATTTTACAAAAAATTAGTAGAAACCCATAGCCAAAAATCATTATTTTTGGTGTCAACATTTTTAACAAACCCACACAGGACATTAGCTTTTGTAATAGAAACATCTACTTTACACATTTTTAAAACCATCAGAAAAATACACCAAACTTTTTTTGCAAAGTTACGGTCAAAAAAGATATGCTCATAACTTTCTGGGAGACTGTAAAAAGTACACAAAGGACTCCCAAACCCTAATGACAACCTTTTCAACAATAACAAACACCTAAAATATTTTTTCTTGGGTTCAAGGATACTGGACCAGATGATAGACAGAGTTTTATGCATCTCATTAGGATCAAGCAAACCAACCTAGGCGAAGCTTATGTGTCCATAGATATCCCCATTTCTACTAACCAAGTTGTAAAGTTTCTTCAGAGTCATCTTCTCAAACAATGTGTTGTCTTTCCATTTGATGGTATCCCAAGAAAAACATTCTACAAAAAAGTTTTGCAACCCGAAGCCTTGTAGAGCTCTGGCTAGGACAGAATAGGTCCTTCTTTGTGAATTTGGGGTGCAAAACTCATCTTGAAATTGGTTCCAGCTTCTTAAGGCATTGCTCTACATATAACATCTCCAAAAGAATTAACACCCATTTTAGACCATTTTTTTGCTAAATAGTCCTGGACCTAGGCTAGAACTTTACTGTTATGCTTCAAATTCCACTAGACGGATCTATTTTTTTCAATGCATTTTCTATTACAGTCAATGACATCTTTATTTTCAATGAATGGTTTGATGCTTTCCTAAGCTTTCCAGATGGAGGCAAACACTACAGAACCTGATGGCCTATATTTAAAGTCACCTAGCATAATGTCTTCCATACTTAGGCCTAACCAATCCTTAGCCTTTAGAGGCACTACATTCTTAAGGTTATTATGGATTAGGACTTTCCAAGGTTCAGTACCCAATAAGGATCTCACTATCCATTTTACCACTAAAATGGCACCTTGGATTTTGAGGTCTTTCAACCCCAGACCCCCAGACTCCTTCTGACAGCACCAGCTCCAGGCAATAGAATGATGTTTTTTATGTCCTTTCCCATTTGGCTATAAAAATTCCCTAACCTTCTTTTGAATAATATTAACCTGATAACTTGCAAACATCCATGTTGAGGCCTAATATATAGGGTATGCAGCTAGGATTTTCTAGCAAACCTATACTCTTCTAGCCAGTGATAAATACTGCCTATCCCACATATCAAGATTTTTAAAAGTTTTATTATACATCCATTCCAACATTCTTTTCAAGGAGGGGTTCAATGAGAAAGGAATACTGAGAAATCTTACTATTTTGTTTGCATCCCCCCATTGCTAATGATCCTCATCTAACTAGTCAGGAGGATGGTCATTCCAACTAAGCACAACAGATTTAGCATGAGAGATTTTTGCCCCTACCACTTTGCAAAATATCATCAGTCTTTCCTAAAGATTGGCAAGGTTTCTTTTTTCCAGAATGGGGAATAAAGAGTATCATCTGCAAATTGAACATTCAACAAGGCCTCATTATTAGGAAGCAGGATCCCTTTAACATCTTCTTTTATCAGATTAGTTCTCAGAATGTAGAAAAGAGCTTTAGAAGAGATAACAAACAAAGTACGGACAAGGGGACATCCATGCCTTATAGATCTTTCTAGTGTAAATGGATTAGAAAGTGATCCATTTATGTCTATGTGAACAGAGGCATCCTTGAATAACATTTTAACCATATTACAAGATTCCTCAAGAAAACCCAATGATTCTAACATCAAAAGAATGAAAGACCATTCAATTCTATCATAGACTTTTTCAAAGTCTAAAAGCATAATACTTGCATTTTTCTCACTCCTTTTGGCCCAATCCAGTGCTTCCCAACTTGTGATCAGGTTTTCCAAAATGTATCTCCCTTTGATGAAACCTGTTTGAGTCAGGTTTATGATGGTTGGAAGAATATCTGTAAGTCTCATTGCTAGAATTTTGGCAATAATCTTATAGGAAACATTAAGCAAGGTTATTGGCCTCCAATTCTTTAAACTTGTCTTATCACCTTCTTTAGGCAGGAGTTTAATCACCCCTCTATTAATTTCTTCACCTAAGGAACCAACAGAGATTGCTTCACTATATAACTTCATTAGATCATCAACAACCCATTTTTCATTAGATTTATAAAACTCCACCATAATTCCATCAATGCTCGGAGATTTACCATTTTCCATTGATCTAATTGCCAAAGAAATATCTTCTTTTGTGGTTGTTTTTTTTAACATCTTACTCATATCCTGTATTATTCTTTTGGGGTAAACTAATTTACAGAATGTAGGTGCCTCTCTGCATTCTTCTGAGTTATCCTCAACTAAGAACATCTTCTGATAGAAGGACCTAAAGACCTCCTTGATTTCTTCATTGTTCTTGTAGCATACATTATCTTCAACTACAAGGCCCATATCTTCCCTTGCATTTTTTGCTTTTAGCAAGTTGAAAAAGTATTTAGTCCCCTTGTCTCCTTCAACTAGCCAATTTATCCTAGCTCTGATTCTAGCTCTTTGATTCTTTAAGGTTTGATATTTCCTCAACTTATGCTTTGCTTCCCCTAATATTTCAAAGGCTTGATTATCATCAGGTCTCAATTCTAGGTATTTTTCACAGCTCAGAAAGGTAGATTGGAGCAATGCTTCCTCCTTTCTATTATCTTTTCCATATTTTTTACCTACTGTCTAGAATAACACTTTACAATTGCTAATAAGAGCATTCCAATATTGTATTCTAGTTGAGTTGGTATGTAAAAGTTTGGTTATGCTCCTCAAAGTAACAATTCCATCTGAGCAATTTGTATCAAGAAGCAGAGAGCAATTAAGCTCGAAGGTGTTATCTCTTTTGACCCTACATACTAACTGCTAGTTTTTCCATCTTATAAAGGTTTCTACTGGGCGGTGGTATGAGAGGGTGGAAGGAATCACTTCCACACAATTAGCATATTTTTTACTTAGAAAAAAAAATTAATCTTCTGAAGCATAGAACCTATCTAATTTGGAGTAGATTCTATTTTTTCCTTCTTGACTATTACACCACGAATACCAGATGCCCTTGTTATCACATTTCTTACCTTCTAGAGGATCAAAAAGCTTAAGCCTTTTCTTCAATTTAGACTAGAAAAAGGCCTCATTACCTTTCTAGCTCCATTTGAGCCCCCCTTTCTTATATTCCCCCATCGACCATCTTTGTCATGTTAAAATCTCCTCCTAATATCCACGATATCCTAGGAAGATTTTCTTCCATCCATTTCCAAAGCTCCGATCTACCAAGGTAATCATTCAGAGCATACACCAAGAAGACACCAAACTCATTCCCATCTCTATTAAAAATTCCCTAAATACACCTATTACATGAGGAATGTCCCTTATGCACCACAAATTTGGACCAACCCTTTTCAATCAAAATTGCAATCCCACCTTTACCCTTTTCATACTTAGTACAACTGTAGAAGAAATCTGCATCATTCCAGATAAATTTTAGGTTATTTTCTAGAGTAAATCCTATTGCCTTTACTTTCTAAAGCATTAGGAGGTTTAGTCCTTTTCTTTTATTACAAAAATCTCTCACTATATATTTCCTATTAAGGGATTCAAGTCTCCTAATGTTCCAGGAGCAACAATTCATTATTGCTCAGTAATAGGGGGATTTGTCTTCCTCTTTTTACAAAACTTGTTAAAGCACTCAAGTACTTTTTCCTCTTTTTTTCTGTCAATTTTAACATTTGAGGAGTTCTTCCTCATGTACTTTCTTTTTTTCCTTTCCTCAATTTTTAGAGGAATAAGGGAAGCAACCATATTTGTTAAGCCTTCCTCATTCTTAACAAACTCTGCCAAGGCAACATCAACAGACATTGTGTTAGGAGGCCCAAAGCTTAGAACCACACCTTCTGACATAAATAGTTTGTCACCCAGTTTAATAGCTAGATCTTCTTCACTATAATTATTTTCCAACCTATGACCATGAGAATTCAATTTTTCCAATGATAACTCTTAAGCATTCTTTTTTGGGGACCCCGATTCTTTTTAACAATGCTATCAATCTCAGCTCCCTCTAGTAAATCATGGGACCTATAATCTAAGGTATGTTCCCCAACCACCACATTTTTGGAAGGATTAGATTTGAAATCTTTGACTGTCAGGGAAGGAGCCACAATAGTTGGAGCCAAGTCTCCTAGGGGTAAACCAACAATCTTCACCCCACCAGAGGAGCAATCGAGTGCATCCCCAACCACCGTAGGAGGAACTAAAGGGTCACTAGTCCCTAGTGAAGAGGAAGAGAACTCATCCCCTATGACTCATCCACCTACCACCTCCCCTTCCTCTAAGCTTAACTCACTTAATTTCCTCTACACTTTCAAAATATCAAACTCTTCCTCCACATGTTTAGGCTCTGTTTCTAAGTCTTTAAGAGGGGTCATCCTAAAGGCGACACCCAAACTATTAGAGGGACCACCTTTGTGTTGATAACTGAGAGGGGGGGTGAATCAGTTATCTAGATTATTTTAACTTTCTGTTCTTCCTTAACAATTAGTGCAATATCAAATTAAGTAAGCATGCATAACCATGAAAGAAGAAATAAACTCAATACACATAACACAATGATTTTGACGTGGAAAACTCTGTTAAGGGAAAAACCACGAGGTGATTAACCCAAGATTGTATTCTCTGGTGAAAGAGTAAGGTAGTACAAAATGGCACTTGCCAATTAGGGCTCACTGCCTGAGCACACTTCTCACAAGAGGCTCACTACCTACAAGAGACTCACTGTCTACAAGTTATAAGAGAGTAACAAGATACTTGAACTAATGAGAAGCATCCACATATGCTGAAGTTTAGTTCCGGTTAAGATCAGTACACTGATCTACTGCACTTCATTCTTCCTCTTCTTAGGTGCAGTGGTCCTGTCACATACCAGACCTGTCTTACTACCTTCACACTACTCTTCTGCTTTTCTTCGCACTTCACAACACACAACACACACCTTCATACCGAAATCAATCTGGTATATATATCCGCACCAAGGATTTCATCCACTTTCTAGTCGGCATCTGAAATACTCAATATTTTCCCAAACTCTGGTCTGTCGGCTAAATCCTTTCTTACCAAGTGATGTGTATCAAGGAGATGCTTATAGAAGTCATCATGTTGGCCAATCATGAATGATATCATAAGGACCTTGATCACCATCAATATCTCATCTGGATTGAGGTCTGATGCTCTGCCGGTTAGTTCTTCCTCAGTCTACTCTGCCAAATAGGAACCTAATACTTAGGTGCTCATATCTCTTCACTCTTTCATCACCAGAGTCTCAATCCCTAGAATCTAATAGTCATGGTACTCCTCTTGACTTCCTCAAGTCCACACTTTACTGAGATACTTCCTCTAAGAGATCTGGACCTGACTGTCAGACCTTGCTACATGCTCTGTTCTTGCTTACTAGACCAAGATACACTTCAGTCTATCTTCCGGTATGGTCATACCATGTCCTGCAGATGTGTGGGATGGACTTTGTTGCCATCAATGACAACACTCATGAAGCGACAATGTGTCTCTTGCAAACAATCTCCCCCTTTGGCATTGATGGCAACACTTAGTGAAAAATGACTAAGTGTTATACTACACTCCCCCTTGGCTGATGCTTTGTTCTAATGTACATTTTTTCGAAGCTCCTCCTTAGTTATGCTTCACATTTTTCATTGCTCCTCACTCCCCCTTTGACATCAATGGAAAAGGGTAGGGTCTGCACACCAGAATTTCCCAAAAATAATCTATACTTAGCCGCATAAGTATATATACATGCTATACTTACATATACTAAAGTATATCTGCAAAGGTGGTCTTCAACTGTACCACTTCTATCATCCAACTCTTCTTCATCCTATCCAAAATTGAGATGTGACCACTCAACAGGAATGTAAAAGCTTTTGCCCTCTTTAGATTTGTCGAATCACTGGTCTGGGCATCAGTTAGGGCCTCATGCATGGCCTCTAACTTAGGGATAATTATCCCTCTAAGTTCACTTAACCTGTTTATTCTATTTTTCATCTCCTTCTCAATCTTCTTTATTTCATTTATTACTACAATAGTCTAACACTCTTGATTTACTATGGAAGAGGAGAGAGGATCAAAACTTTGAGATAAACTTGTCAATTTATCCTCTTGCTCTTTTACTTTCTTCTCAATATCCTTGGTCACTTTAGGCTAGGATAAACAAAATTTATATATATCTCCACCATCTTTAAGAGCACTTTCTAAACTCTTTATTCCAATATCCATAACTCTCCTATGATTTGTTATTAGACCCTGCACCTCAGAGAGTCTCTTTCCCAAAAATTCTTTTCAGACTTTATTTTCAGCTGACTTTTCCAAAGAATCAAAATGTGTGCTAATTGAATTGACAAGAGATTTTAAGTTACCAGATGAAGAGGCTGAAAGATCCTTCTAGAAGGATGGCATGATTTTCTCTAATGTAGCAGATGTAATTTCTATTAGCTCATAGTCTTCCATGTGAGACTTCAAAAGTTTTTCTTTTTCTTTGGCTTGAGCAAAAGATGCTACCTTCATTGTCTGGACCAGAGAGAGAATCAAAATTGAATGGCCCTTGAAGTAGCTCCGGTTCATCCAATTCCATCATTTCTTTTGTCAAGAAGTCTTTGACTACTTCTGCAGTGTCTCTTGCCAGAGATAGAGTTTTCTTCCCTTCTGCAGCCTCAGTACTGTCATTTGTGGTCTTCTTAGTTTGACCTTCTTCTCTTCCCTTCACTTCTTCTCCTTGATTGATGTTCTCTTCTTTTATTTCTTCTCCTTCAATTTCAGAGTCTGCAGGGGGATCCGGAAGAGAGATGTCTGCTTCTCCATGAACTTCCTCTTCCAGAACAGAGGAATCTAAGTCCTTAGCTTTCTCTTTACTTGTCTCTTCTACAGCTGACTCAGTAGATTCTCCTTTATCATCCATGGCAGAGGGTTCATCATCTAAGTCCTCTATAACATGAATATTGAATCTTTTATAGGCATTTCAGAGGATCTCTTCAGTCTCTTTGGCCACTTTGTCACTCTCTCCAAACATAAGCTGATTCATTCTAGCTTTGCTCCAGAACTCATCCTTGCAATCTTTGAAGATCATATTCATTTGTTTTTGAGTGATTGAAGGATAGAGCTAAATAGCTATCTGTTCCTGGATCTCAAGGTCCTTTGCCTTGGCATTGTTCTTCCTTATTTCTAGTTCCTTCTCTAGGCTTTTGGGAATAAGAGATATGATTTCAATAAATGCCTTATTATAGATATTCAGATACCTGACTGTAGTTTCTTGCAAGATCTTTTGGTCAGCTCATTATACTCATCATAGAACTCAGTCATTAGTTTTAGGTTCCCATCTATAGTGACTGATTTGATGATATCATCAATGTGGAGAGTAGGCTTTTCAACAAATTCTTCTACCTTCTCTTCTTTGCCTTGATCAGTAGAAGGTTCACTGGATGTTTTCTTCTTCTTCTTCATTTTCTTGATTTCCTCATCAGTTTCAGTTTCTTCATCATCCTTCTGACTTATATAAGACCTTGTTGCCTTTTTCTTGGTTCTCTTCTCTCCCTTTCTAGATGTCTGGGCTTCCAGTTTTGATGCCTTTTGGCTCTTAGAGGTGGCAGGTGTAGAACTCTTGGAGGATCTAGTCCAGGAAGGGGCTTGCACTGGATCACTTTCTTTTTTTGCATCTTTTTTCTCTTTCTCTGCCCTTTCCATCTTCTCTCTATTGGCATCAACTGCCTCCTTTGAAATTCCATGTCTCCTGGAAATTCTTCCACTTCTCTTCTCACTTTTCTTTTAGTTTAAGGCTATTTCAGTTCAACATGAATCTTTACACTCAGCTCTTGGTAGGTTTGAAATCTTTTTGCCTTAGGATCCTTTGGCTAACTTAGCATGTGTTGAACATGTAGTTCTACAATTTTCTTATCTACTTCGTACCCCATTGGCATGATCCAGACTGTCCTTGGCTCCACTGCCTCCATTAGACATTGATCAGTGTCTACCATAAAGCACATTGTATCCTTGTATTTCTCAACCAATGAATGAGGGATTCTTTCTCTAGCTTGCATCATACTCTAAAAATTCTTGAAGTAGCCCTAGAGTGTTGTTTTCTATGCCTTGGCATCACCAATTCCATGCAAATAATCTCTAATTTGTATGGCTACTGGTCTGTCATTTTGCCATGTCCAACCACTAGATCCGAGTAGCTCATTCATAAAGTAAAAGAATAGACATAATATCAAACCACCATATTTGAATGAGTTTTTCTTGTCCTTGATCCTTTGTAAGTTTTCTAGCAATTGTCTTAGAAGAAGTTCATAGAGATCATAGTCAACATTTTTCCTTAGCATTTCATAAGCAGTATACATAGCTGTTCTGGATACTAAATTCTCCCTGCTGGAGTGATATATCTTATAGCCAATTATCATAGATGCAAACTTGATATCTGGATTAGTGATATCTTCTATAGTCATTGCTCTCTTGTCAGATTTTGATCCAGTTGCCTCACTCACTATCTGATTCTTGACAGATTTGAGAGCAGGTATCCCACCGGATGAGTGCAATCTGGTAACTGCCCTAACGACATCCTTGGTTATCTTGAATGGCCTCATCAACCATATAAAGTTATCATGCATTCTACTTAGAACATACCAGACCCCTTCATCTTCTGCAAAATAGGGGAAATGGATGCAATATCCCAAATGCTTGTCCCTGATAGCCTTGTACTGTGGTTTGAGTTCAAAAGCATCATCTATTAACTAATTGTGATAGATATCCATTAACTTGGATTCCCCAAATTCCTCAATGTTTGTATGAATATATGCCCTAACATCTTCTACATGCAAAACCCCACGCAAAATGCTTGAAAATGTGCCTAGGGGATCAACTTCTAGGGATTTATAGGGATGTTTCTTGAATTTAGGGTGCGGCCTATCAGTGATCTTCACAACATTCGGAGTAGCCATCTTTCAAAGATTCAGAGAGAAATTTCAAGATCAGAAAATACCTCTTACGCTTCTAAGGTTCATGATATCAGCTGGATTGAGTTGCTTGGATGAATCGACTTTTGCAGTTTGATCTTTGAGGGGATTGAGATAACTTGTTGCAAAGCTCCTTCTCTCTTCTTTCCGAATGCAAATGTGCAAATGATGAACCAAAGAACCCTTTTATTTCTATGCAAACCCTAATTCCATTTTGCAATAAATGCATAACCTAAGTTATTCTGGTTGCCTTATTTTCCTTGTTCCAAGAGAGATCTTTTCGGATCACTCGTATGCACTATTAGCTGTCTATCTATCTTTCCCAAATTGTTCCACTTGTCCACAGATCAAGATACCTCAAATCTGAATCATACCAGATCTAACTGTGAAAATCCTGTTCTTACCGAATGACTATTAAACTGGATTAATTTCAGATGATTAACCTCTTCAAATTCCTTGTAGATCTTTCATATCTTTCCCAAGGGTTATTTAGATGTTTCTCTGAGAGCCCTTTTAGTCCACAACCTTCCATGTGCCAATTTTAGGCACTAATTGACTAGCTGGGGGAAATTGTTTTCTTTTGAGACTCCCCCTGAGCCAGAGCTCATCTATTTAGTTTCCGGAAGGAATATCAGCACCAGATTCTGGTGCGGGTCCATCCGCAACATTTTCTATACTCCTCTTCACCCAAATCTTGTTCATCTCCCTTTTAATTTCATCCACATTCACTTTTCCCTTTCCTTTGTCTTGGTTTTGATTATGATGCACCGGACCCTTTTTGTCCTAATTCTTGCTTCTGCAAAATTTGGCAATATCACCGGATCTATTGCAATTGTAGAAAACAATATTTCCTTGTATATTTGATTGATATCCTCTTGATATACATTGATTAGCCATATGTCCCATTCTATTGCATGCAAAGCATCTACCATTGAATGAATTGCTCATTTTCATATTTCTACACTCATGAGATTTGTGACCATACCTTTTGCAATTAAAGCACTGTCCAGAGAAGGATGATTTGGTCTAATTTATTCTTCTTCTGCACTGATTTGCTTTATGACCAAAGTTATTGCAATTGTAGCAGTATCCATTGAAGGATGGATATCTTTGAGCATTTGGTTGTCTTACCAGAGGTCTACTAGGCATGTTCCTTGGATTTCTTGATCTAGAGTTCTTCTGAATGGATCCAGAGCTTTCACCTTTCTCATACCCCAAGCCTTGCTTGTCATCTATTCTCTTTTGGCTTTCAAGAAGAACTTCAAGTTGAGCAGAGCTTATCTTGAATTTCTCTTTGTGTTGTTTGGAGATCCCTTTTTAAAGTGACAATCTGATTCTCAAGTTGATCTTCATTATCTCTAGCTTCTTCAAGATCAGATTCCAAATGCCTGATTATTCTATCCATTTTGTGGCAGTCTTCTAACTTTTCTTTGAGAGATTGTTTTAACTTATCTTCAGTCTTTATTTTCTCTTCAATTTCTTGAGTGAATTTCATAACACCTGATTCCATTTCATGTCTTACCATAATGACCTCTTTTGATAGCTTCTCACATAATTTGTTTTTCTCGTTCAGATTTTCATTAGTATCATTAGCTTCACTTTGGCTTGCTAATTGTTGAAGAAGTTCCTTTCTCTTTTTCATAGAGATACTCAGTTTCTCCTTTAGTTCATTTATGAAATCATCAGTTTGTTTGAGTCTTTCCCTCAATTCATTGACTTTAGAGTGAGATTGCTCAAGATCTTCTTCAAGCTATTAGGCTCTGTTAGGAGGAACTTAGCTCTAATACCAATTGTTGATAATTGAGAGGGGGGGTGAATCGGTTATTTAGATTATTTTAACTTTCTGTTCTTCCTTAACAATTAGTGTAGTATCAAATTAAGTAAGCATGCATAACCATGAAAGCAGAAATAAACTCAATACACTTAACACAATGATTTTGATGTGGAAAACCCTATTAAGGGAAAAACCATGGGGTGATTAAGCCAAGATTGTATTCTCTGTTAAAAGAATAAGGTAGTACAAAATGGCACTTGCCAGTTAGGGTTCACTGCCCAAGCACACTGCTCACAAGAGGCTCACTACGTACAAGAGACTCACTGTCTACAAGTTATAAGAGAGTAACAAGATACTTGAACTGATGAGAAGCATCCACATATGCTAAAGTTTAGTTTCGGTTAAATTTAATACACTAATCTACTACATTTCATTCTTCCTCTTCTTAGGTGCTATTGCCTGTCACATACTAGACCTGTCTTACTGCCTTTACACTGCTCTTCTGATTTTCTTCGCACTTTACCACACACAACACACACCTTCATACTAAAATCAATCTGGTATATATATCTGTACCAAGGATTTCATCCACTTTCTAGTCAACATCTGGAATACTCAATATTTTCCCAAACTCTGGTCTGTCAGCTAAATCATTGCTTGCCAAGTGATGCGTATCAAGGAGATGCTTATAGAACTCATCAATCATGTTGGCCAATTATGAATGATATCATAAGGACCTTGATCACCATCAATATCTCATCTGGATTGAGGTCTGATGCTCTACCAGTCAGTTCTTCCTCAGTCCACTCTACCAAACAAGAACCTAATACTTAGGGGCTCATATCTCTTCACTCTTTCATCACCAGAGGCTCAATCCCTAGAATCTAACAGTCAAGGTACTCCTCTTGACTTCCCCAAGTCTGTACTTTACTGAGATACTTCCTCTAAGAGATCTAGACCTAACTGTCAGATCTTGCTACATGTTCTATTCTTGCTTACTAGATGAAGATACACTTCAGTTTGTCTTCCGGTATGGTCATACCATGTCCTGCAGATGTGTGGGATGGACTTTGTTGCCATCAATGACAACACTCATGAAGCCACAACATGTCTCTTGCCAACACTTTGGTGCCCTCCTCGAGGTTATTCTGGCCTCTATCCAATCCCCCAAAATCTTTCTTCTCAGGGATGGATTATGAAATTTTAGGATTATTTTTGGTTTTGTTAAGGACTGGAGATTTTTTTTATTTCCATCAGACTTGCAAAGAAAGCATGCATTGAGGCCACCCAACGTGACAAGGTCGCATATGATTTTCCTCCCTAAACCTTTGATTTAAACCCATTCTGGTATAAAAACCCCTAGATTTAAAGAAATTAAAACTTTGACATTCATGTGAGGTAGTGTGATTTTAGCCTCATTGATTCTTAGAATTTCCCCCATGTGGCCCAAAACCTAAGGAATAAAATTCCAAAGCATCTCTGGAACACTTTTTAACTCGAACCACCTAGGAGTGGCATAGAACATTATTTCATCCGTAGATTCATCAATAGACCAAGGGTGTAGCTTAAACATTGACGGACCGATATTCCAAAACCTTTTATTTAACACTTTTTACTGCATAACATGGGATTTTAGGAAGACAACAAACAAACCTCTTTGAATCATTCTACAAAAATTAACTTGAATGCATAATTTGCTCCCCCAAATAGAGACTAACCACTCATCAAAGAAAGCCCTAGAGGGAAGTTTATCCAAGTTTAAACATACTAGAAAGATGGTGGTATTTCTTAGCCTGCATTCTTCTTTGTTAACTGCCATTATCATCTCTTCATTAGGAAACAATGTAATGCCCAGGGAGGGGGAAGAAAACTTACCCACATTCTTGACTCCATCCTTCTCTTCACCACTTCTTTCTCTGGCGATTCCACCGACGGTTCCTCTGAGAGCTCCTCTGACTGCACCTTCTCTAGAAACCTTAAATCCTACCTCTTTGGGTGCATACACGACATTGTCTACATTTGTGATCTCACTGTAAGTTTTGTTTCTTGTGTTCCCAATCTTATCACCCTTCTTCTCATCTACCAAGTCATAACTGTCTTCATTAACTGCCACTGGATGAGCCATTAATGCCCAGTCTAGCCTAGCCTACCCAAGCCTCAGAGATCACACACATCCACACCATTTAGATGTTAGCAAGTCCTTTGAGCGGGATAAAAGCCCCTACAAAATTTAAATTAAAAAATAACTTAAAACATAAAACAAGTTAAAATAAAGATATCTCTATATTAGACTCAAACAATAATAAAGACTTATAAAAACACCAGGTTGGCAAAATAAAAATAGACTGGACAGGAAGAAAGAATGTATCAGATCTAGGGCAAAAAGCTATGTCTCTAAGAAGGAACATGGAGGGTTTCACAGAAACCCTCGGTCCTCTCAAGGCAATCTCTCACAACTACCCCTTACCGAACATGGAAGCCATGTTGCAAAGAGTGATAGGTTGTGAGGTACTTTTTATGATGGACAGTTTCTTAGAATACAATCAAGTTATGGCTAAGGAGTCAGAATGATAGAAGACAACCTTCACCACCCCATGGGGAACCTATGTTTATATCAAAATGTGTTTTGGTCTAACAAATGTAGGGGCCACTTTCCAGAGAGCAATGGACGTAGCATTTTACAACTTGATCAATGTTATTATGGTGGTGTACCAGAATGACTTAATGGCTTTTTCAAAAAGGGAGGAGGATCATTTGGAGTAGATCTTTAAAAGACATTTAGAAAAGGAATTTCACTCAATCCTAAGAAATACATGTTCAAGGTTAAGGAAGGTAAACTTTTGGGACACATTGTATCAAAGGATGTAATTGGGATTGATCCAAGAAGGGTGGCTATAATAGAAAGAATCTTGCAACCAAAAATGGTCAAGGGAGTTTAGTCATTTTTTTGTCAAATCATTTTTATTAGGAGGTTTTTTTTGCAAACTTCACAAAAAAAACAAATCTATCTCAAGGATGCTAAAGAAAGTATAGACTGTAGCATAGGGATAGAAACCTACTGAGGCCTTCCAATATATCAAGCAAGCAATTAAGCAGGCCCTAGTGTTAACTTCTCTAGATTTTTTGAAACTTTTTTAGCTATTCTCTTTTGCATCCTTCCATATAGTTGTTGCCATGTTATTGCAAAAAAATGGTGATAGGTTCGAATAAACAATTTCTTTCTTTAGTAAATCACTTCAAGCCACAAAGTTGAAGTATGACACTATGGAAAGGTAGGCCTATAGGCCTATGCTTTGGTTAAAAAAATGAATAAATTTAGACCTATTTGGTAGGACCAAAGATTTTGTCTTATGTGCCCTATTCAGCTGGTAAAGACATCTTCACCCAACAAGAGCTAATAGGGAGAAGATGTAGGTGGATAAATAAGATCCAAGAGTTTAATATTAACATTCAGATAACAAAATTAGTAATGGGACAATGATTGGCAAAACTCATGGAAAAATTCAACATGGAAATCACACAAGTAAATTTCTTAGAAAAAGCTATCCTAGAGGAAAGTTGTAACTCGATGAGTTCTCCCTAGTATAGGGACATAGTTCACTATTTATGTCATATGAACTATCCAAACAAGATGAGTGACAATGAAAAGAGAACTTTGAAAATGCAAGTAATAAAGTATGCCATTATCAACCATGAGTTGTATTGGAAAAATAGAGATGGTATACTTTTGAAGTGTTTAAATGAAAATGAGGTAAATAAGGTTCTTAGTGAGATGCATAGTGGGGAGTGCAATGGTTTATTTATGGCCAAAACAATGGTCTATAGGATCCTTAAGGTAGGATATTGGTGGCCCATTGTGTTTTCTAATGCACACAAATTGGTAAGGAGTTGTGATGCATGCCAGTGATTCTTTGGTAAATTAAAGGGATCAGGGGTCTTGCCCTTAAGAACTTTGATAGTGGAAGCTCCATTTCAACAATGGGGAATTGACTTCATTGGAGAGTTCATAGAAAAGTCTAGTGAGGGTTTTAGATGGATACTGATCACAACAGACTATACCAAATGGATTGAGGCTATCCCTACTAGGAAGACAACTAGTAAAGTTGTCATAGACTTTGTTTTAGAGCATATAATTACCATGTTTGGAGTCCAAAACAACCTTATAATTGATAATGCTATGTGTTTCAGGTCTTTCATGATTGTGGAACTCTATTCCAATTATGGGATAAATTTATCTCATTCATCCCTTATCATCCCTAGGGAAATGGTCAGGATGAGTCAAGCAACAAGAGCCTAATGAAGATCATTAAAAGAATGTTGGGAGAAAACAAGAAGTCTTGGGATTCAAAATTGAGGAGCTAGCATTATGGACTGACCGTGTAATTCCTAAGAAATCAAATGGGAGGTCACTTTATGAGTTAGTGTATGGTATGAATGCTTCAATACCCATTAAAAATTTGATGCCAATATACAAATTCATATAGGAATCTAATGAGGACGTTGATGATGCCATGGCTTGCCAAATCAATCAGCTGGTTGAATTAGATGAAATCAGAAGGGAAGCTCAAGCTACTAATGCGAAGAAGGAATGACAAGTCAAATATCTATTTGATAAGAGGGCCAAATCCAAGAACTTTATGTGCAGTGAATTGGTTTTAGTATGGAATGCATGATTGCAAGATAAGGGGAAACACAAGAAATTTAATCCCCTATGGTTATGACCATACTCTATTATGAATGCTCATGGTAAGGATTCATATTTTATTCAAAGCCTAATTGGAGAATTTTAGGAATTGCCTATGTACAGACAATTCTTTAAGGGTTACTTCTCTTGAGCCTCAACTCATCTTTCCATGCACATTAGGTTTAGATTCTTTCAGGCCCTATGTTGTGTCCATGCAATCATGGGTATTTGTGGCTCATGACAAAGTGTGTTTGTTTTGTTTTGTTTGTGTGTGTTGGTCTACATCCTAGATTTTTGAATCCTTACTGAATATCCCACTAGTATGTGTCCCAAAATAAAAAACCACTATTAGAACCTATAAAATCTTTAGGGTTTAGGGCTCTTGTTTTGAATTACTTTCCTTTGATCTAGAGACTCATATTTTAAAATCCTCAAATTTTAGAGTCTAAGGTCTAAATTTTTGGTAACCCATGTAGTTGGTTGCATTTTCTTAAGTTTCCTGAATTATTACCCTTTCATCATGTGTTTACGGTCCTTCCATTGGTTTCATTGGCTACACCTTTCTTCTTTTTAATACCTAGTGAGTGAGTAGAAGTGCCAAAATTTGTTTTATAATCTTAAGGTGGGCCCTTGACATTCGAGAAAAGAATTTTGTAGAAGGTGTCCACTTTTTGAGCTTGCACTCTCTCAGTGCTTGGTAACTTGACATTTGATGAGGAAGCATCATGCTACCATGTGTTAATGGGAGTTGTCAGGATATCTACATATGAAATGTTTTATGAAGGTCATTAGCCACTTGTGATTAATGATACTTTCATTAATGGGTTGCATCCTATAATTGCCAGCACGTGGTGACACTTTAGTACAATACCAAGCTTCACTCCAAATGGAACCTCACTATGCAGCTATTTCTTGAAGACCATGGGTGTGTGAAGATGGGCCTGAGAACTAGAATGTATTGCATGTGCAAGCCATGAATCTCAATTTCATGTTGAATCAATAGTCAATATTCAAAATATCTCTAGATTGTGGCACACAAAGTAAATATTTGGCTCTCTTGAAGATTAAATGCTAGAAGTAATGTGGCATTAAATTTGAAGTGACTGCAAATGGAGCTCAAACCCCCAAATGAAATATGAAACATGTGTGAATTAATGGATACATTAATTGATATCTTATATAGATATGATGTTGAGTTGTGAAATTGAGCAATTTGAAGCCTTTGGCTTGCTACCTCAATTTTTGGTGACAGTGGTTGTAGGACATCATAATGTGATTGGGATATGAAATTCTACAATAGTACCTTGAGTCCTAATTGCATCCATCACATGGGAGAGATAGGTAGTTCTAGTTGAGTGTGGTGTCAGGATAAATGAATTATTTGGAGCTAAATCAGAATTAGGCAGTCCCATGAGAAAATTTGAAACATAATTCAATGTTGAATATGAGGTTTGTTTTAGCAAGTGGGCAAACTTTCTAGGAGGCAAGGGGCTTGAAAATGGAACATGTCACCTAGGCACAAAAATACATTATGTGATGTGGATTTAATCCATCACCTAAAGCTTCAAGAAAATCATCTTCGCATGTGTGACAAGTCCTTCATTAATGTGTGAGACAGTTGAATGACATGAGGTCAAGTATGGATGATCTGATGGATTTAGTTAGGATTGTGTGCACTCCTGAGGGCTAAAATAGTCTAGGCTCTACCTATAAAAGGAAGTATGACACCAGAGAGATCATTCTAATCTTTCATCTTATTCTATAAGGGTAATTTCTATGTTTTAGAAAGAGTGAACAATGATTCTTTTGTTCCTTTAGGGGTTCTCATCCTTTTCTTTCCTTCATTTCTGCAAATTTAAAAAGAAAAGTGTAATTCCTCCCTAGAATTAGTGCACTTGGAATGAGATGTGTTTGGTTCACTTGCCTCCTAAGGTAAGTGTCAAACCATGACACAAGGTTCTAATGGAGAGCAAAGTGATCAAGAGAAGAATCAATGTGACATATTGTCTCTCCTTTCCCCATTGAGGTGGGTCATTTTTCCCAGCTTCATATTGGGGCAACAACATGTTGATTGTTAGGAACACTAAGAGGGGGGGGGTGAATTAGTGTTCTATAAATCTTTTCTTAAACTTTTACTTTCAACCATTTTAAAAGAATAATCAAACAGAAACAAAATATACAACTGAACAACATCCACAAAAGCATGACACATAACACCAAGATTTTACGTGGTAAACCCAAAAAGGGAAAAAACACAAAGAGGATTATCTCTCACAAATATAATGAAATATTTGCAAAATTGATGTTTAGGCTTGGTCAGTCCATGGGCCTAGAACATGCTAGCTTACAGACATGAAGTACAACTAGGTTTAGTAGGCTCACTGCCTCAACCCTAAACCTAGCAAGATTACAATAAGGGCTATTAAACCCTACTGAAGGCTCACTTCTAGCTTATTGCCTTGATAACAAAAACTTTCTTCCAAATAGATCACACATGATTTCTAAATACTGCTTCAGCATCTTCCACTATGCTAGGGTGCAGTCATTTAACAACTGTATGCCGAGTCCCAAGTCCTCATCGCTACTGATCCTCTAACTCTACTCCATTGTTCGCATCTTCACATCACACACCTTCTTTTTTTTTACCATTAATCAACAACCTCAACTGAAGATCATCACTCATATATATCCGCATCATGATTTGATCCATAATCAGGTCAGCATTCAAGAAGTGAAATGTGTACATAGAAATATGTACCTTGTCGTTCAATCCAATGCACTATGGGTTGCATGGACCCAAATCTTCTCCCAAGCATGTTCATATAGGCCATCTCTAATATTTCAATTGCTTAAATAAGTCCTCCAAACATGTACTCTTCTCTGCACAATGATTTATCTCACCGATTGACCTATTCCTCAAGAACATGCTTGCCAACTTCATCTGCTAACTTGCAACTTCTACTGCTAATCAAAAAACACTTCCAAAATCATGTCAAGGACTCTTTACACATTCCCAATCTTACCCTTAGAACTACAAGGCATCATATCATCTTGCAGAGAGATGTGGACCATTAGAAGTTAGACTCTGTCTCTATCAAACTTTTTCAAACACTATACCTATACTTAGCGGCTTGTAGCTATTCTTCTAGTAAACTTTAGATCTCCTAACTCTAGAATATGACACTTCATATAAGTGTTTACAACACCTCAAAGCCACATAATGAAATACTTGTTTGCGGAGGAATGCGGACCATTGCACTAGACCCTGTTCACTATTCCGACTATACCTTTGCTTGCGCAGACTTAGACATTTCTTCAATATGACTTCCGGAGAGGATCAGGACTTAATCTCTAAGGCATAACATTATCAATCGCTAACTGACACCATATCTAAACAACATTACCAATCATTATCTGCGGAAGTATACTGTCAAGCTTACCATCCTGTAATCTACATGCTTTCCATACTTAGCTATTTCCTGTCAACCGGACCTGGAATCTCATATGTTCTTCCAGAGATATCTCTTCCTGTCATGGTGATAGGATCTCTGAGCCTTGTTGCCATTAATTACAACATACAGATCCATACCGGAGTAGTGTCTCTTGCCAACAATCTCTCCCTTTGGCATTGATGGCAACACTTAGTGAAAAATGCCTGACTTCTCCACCTTACTATATACACTGTACTTTCTTGATCCCCCTAAGATGATTATCCATTTTTCATTGATCTACTTCTCTCCCTTTGACATCAATGGCAAAGGGTGTTGATCCGGAACCAGAAATTTTCAAAAAATTTATATATACTCTGCCGCATATTTACAAGTGCAATCTTCATTTTAATATTACATGTGTTGAAATACATCAGTAAATATGTTTTTGATAAATGTCCACTAAGCATCCTAGATTTTCTTTGCATTTTCTAGAATTTGAAATTGACCACTAAGAAGAAAAACAAAGGCTTCTGCCTTGTTACGATTAGAAGTTGTGTCCATTTGAATAGCTAACTTGGCCTCTGTAATAAGATTTGTCATTGAGTCTAGCTTTGGACACACTAACCTTCTGAGTTGTCCCATCCTACTTTTTATTTGGTATTTTTGATTTGTTAAGTTAGTTAGTTCATTGTGAATATTGATGACTTTTGTTTCTATCCTTATGACTAACTCTGCTTCTGGATTAAATTTCTCAGAAATATCCAGCAATTTTTGTTCCAAATCTTTGATCTTTTCTTCAATCTTTTGAGCAATCTTAGGCTAGGACAAGCATAACTTGTATGTATCTCCATCATCTTTCACAGCTTTTTGAATGTTGGCTATTGTATTGCTTAGTTTGATTTTGTCCTTTGCTATCATTATTTTAAATTCTTTTAATCTTTTCTCATCAAATTCTTGCCTTACCTTTGTTTCTACAGATTTCTCAAAAGATTCAAATTGTTTACTTACCGAATTTATCAGCCCTTTCAGATGACTTGATGAGGGTATGGACAGATCCCTTTTGAAGGTGGGCAGCAACTTTTCTAATATTCCTGATGCTTCATCAATCAGTTCACTATCCTCAATATGTGATTTTATCATCTCTTTTTGAGCCTTTGCTTGGACAATTGAAATCCACTTAAACTTTTGTGCCGAAGACATTGTATCTAGTATTATTGGGTCATGCACAAAATCTGGTTCATCTACATCTTGTTTCTTTTTCTCTATCACTTCTTTCTCTGATACAACACTGTCTCTTGACACAATAGACATATCTTCTTTATGATCTAGTTCCATATTCTTATTGGTTTCCTCTACTTGTTCAAATGGAAGATTTACTAGTTCTTCCTAAGTTTCTCTTTTGATAGTATTATTCTCAGTCTGATGTGCTAGAGAAGTTCTCATTGAGATTCATCAGTGGGCTCCTTTTCCTCCTTAGATATTCTGCCAACTGTATCAATTTCTTGACCCAAGTTAGTTTCCAAAGTAGATGAATTGACAGGAACATCAGTTTCTTCATTTGAAGTGGGAAGAATGTGTTTCTTCAGGGCTTTTAAGATAATCTCTTCTATTTCATTCACTACTTTGTCAGTTTCACCTATCATTAACAAATTCATCCTCATTTTAGTTCTAAACTAATCTTTGGTCTCCTTGAAGATTAGATTTTCTTCTTCTGTAGTGATTTCTAGATATAGTCTAGTCAAGACATGTTTTCTTAGCTCAATGTCTTTAGCCTTGACATTCTCCTTTCTAATGCTCAGAATATTTGCTAGACATTTTGGGAGATTAGAGATAATCTTAATGAGGGCTTTACTAAAAGTATTGAGATATTTTATAGTGGTTTCCTCCAAACTCCTTTTGTCTTCTTTACCATATTCATCATAGTGCTTAATCATGGGTTTCAAATTCCCATCTATAGTGAAGGCCATTACTATTTCTACAAGAGTTGGGAGTGTTTTCTATCTCTTGCTAGACTTCTCTTCTCCAAGGAATTTTCCTTTGTTGCTTTCGGAGGCTTTAACAACCTCAACTTTCATCTTCTTGACTTCTTCATCTAACTCAGTCTCTTCTTCATCCTTTTCACCAATACTAATGTATAACCTTTTTTATTTCAGTTTTTGCCTCTTCATTTGCTTGGTAGTGGACTTCATTGAAGATTTCTCCAGGTTTGATAATGATGTGGCACCAGATAGAGTGGCAGAGCTTCTAGTGGTCCTTTGAGTCTTTTTTGATTGGTTCTACTTCAATTGAGATTCCTCCAAAACCTGTACTGGCTCATCCCTTTCCTTTTCTTCTGTTGCTTTCTCTCCCTTTTCCTTTGCCTCTTTTAATTGTTCATTGGTAATGCCATATCTTGCAGCGATCTCTTCTACTTCTTTCCTCACTTTCCTAGAAGATTCAGATTTCCTATGTACAACATATAGTTTCATAGATATGATGCAGAGACATCCACACTATAACCTTGACATACAGCATGGATGTCTGCAACCCTTCATCATCATCATCATATTTCCCTTAACACTATCAGCATCATCATATTTACTCTGCCGACCGATATCCTCCTGCAGACAAGCCTTCATCCTTTCTCCTGTCAGCAGCATCATCCTATCTGACTATCGGCAGCATCATCATGTTCGGCAAGCGCAAACATCCTCCTGACGTTCACTGTTCACCTTACCGACAAACTCTACCTTCAGCATCATGATGTTCAACATCATGTTCATCAGCAGGATATAGAACATCCGGTTCCTCCCAAATATCCTGATGATGATACTCAACTTCACGCACCTTTCCTTCGATGCTTACGTCACCCCAATATCCTGATGACGATGATGTCACATGCAGCTTCTCAATATCCTGCTGCTCCGATATCCTGATGATGTATATCCTGATGACGATGACGTCATATGCAACTCCTTCAATATCCTGCTGTCGGCCAAACTTAACCTTATCGGCCTGCGATGGTTTTATCAACCCGATCTTCTACCTTATGCCGATACGCTCCTCCTCGGCAACACCTGATGATGATCACCCTGACGCACATTCACTTTATGCAAACGACTGCATCATGCTCATCTCCCTTTACTCGGATGACACCCGAAGTAACTGCAGGATATACACCGTAATATCCTGATGATGTCATTTTGACGAACTTCCAACCTCAGTGAATTTCAATTCGCCGATCCTCCTGGGATGACCCGATCTACTCTCAGGGTGATCTTCCAAACTCTAACTATCAGCTCGACCTAGCACATACCCAATGCTAGGGTTCTCAACACACCTCGACGACGATCCTGCACACCTGCATGCAAACAGAAAGCAAACTAAAACCTAACCTACTGTACATAGCCATTCCACCGATTCGACGAGTCAATCGGTGGAATGGATCAGCGAATCCATGTACCCACCAAAACAGCAAATCGATCACACAATGGAGATCAAACAGAAAATGAACACAAATAGGATCTTTATTGATTTCAAAAGATGCAATACAATATACTGTCTCACTCTCCTCTACAATGCAATGTCTGATCTCTAATCGATGATATGCAATACCAACCGATCCTACTACATAAATAGGAATCCTCTCGAGTACTATCACTCGATTCCCAGCGGCTGGGAAACCTCTCCAGGCGGCTGGGAGATCCAACCGGACCTACAGCATAACAGCTGTCATAACAAACTAGCTAAAAATAGTAAAGCATGGTCAACATGACCTTATTACATGCATTGGTCTTACAAGACCTTCTTGAAAACATTAACAAGATTCAAAAACAAACTAACTGCCTCATGGAGGCCAACTGTTAGGTAGGTGCTCCTGCACCATACTCCCCAACAGAAAAGAACTCATGTCCCATGAGTTTGGTTGTGGAAGTCCTCCACCTTTACACTTTGCCTTTGCAATGTCTTGACCTGTTCCAGCTTTATCCTCTGCTGTCTCTGGGCTTCTCCAAGACTTCTGAACTGTAACTTGCTTTCTTGCAAGTAAATCCTCATGCCTGTCAATGTAGGCCCTTCTCTCGCATACCCTGTGTTTGTCAGGTTGTCTGACCAGAACCTCTGTCTGAACTGCCTCTTGAACTTCTGCAATGTTCAACTCTATCTTTCTTTCAACCTTTATAGGACAAACAATAGTCCCAACTATGACAACATCCTTGTCATTCCTCTCAACTGGTTACTGTTTGCAAACCTGTTTCTAAACCTGCTGCTGACCCCTGTCAGTCAAAACTGAAACTGTCTTCAACCTGTTGTCCTTAACAACTTCTTTCCCTGCAGTGTCCTCAACTGCCTTTGTGCCTGCTCCTATAGGCTTCTGCACAAACTCCTTCTTTCCCATTAAAATGATTTGGGCTGCCTTCTGTGCTGCAACATTTGCCTGCAATGGCATCAACTTAATAGTCTTCCCATCTTTCTTGATGGTGTAGGTATTAGCATACCCATCATACAGTACCCTCCGATCAAATTGCCATGGTCTACCCAACAGTAGGTGACAACATTCCATGGGCAATATGTCACACAAAACTCTATCCTGATATGCTCCAATCTGAAAATCAACATATGCCTGTTCATATACCCAAAGTGATTGACTATCACTCACCCAAGATGCCTTGTAAGGGTGTTGATGTGGAATCCTTTCCAAATGCAGTTTATCCACCATTTCCTGAGATACCATGTTATCTGTTGAACCAGTATCAATGACAACCTTACATACTTTACCTTTGCTCTTGCATGTGGTCTTGAAAAGAGCTCTTCTTTGCATCATATCCTTTGATGCCTGCAAACTAGTTCTCCTTAGCATCAATGCTTCTCCCTCCTCAGGATATGCATAATTGTCAGGATCTCTATCTCCTTGATAAGTGTGTGAACTCTGCACACTTTTCTCTTCTTTCTCTTCTTGCACAAGTTGTACCCTCTTGTCATTCATTCTATCATCTCTGGATGATGAACCTTTGTTTTCTGGACATTTGAAAAATGGATGACCAAACTCACCACAGGTGTAACACTTTCCTGCAAATGTAGTAGAACCTCTACCACTTCCAAATCTGCCTCTATTACCTTTCCATCCACCTCTGAAATCAGACTGTCCCTATCCTTTACCAGTGTCTTCTTGACCCTCATTGGTTTGCCTTGTTGTAGGGGCTACTCCTTTTCCCCTCATATTGCTGCCTCTTCCTCTCATGGACTTATCTTGTCTCCTATTCATCTTTTCTTCAATCCTGATTGCCATTTGGTAACAATCCTCCACATTCTTAGGGTTAGCTAAAACTAACTCATCTTGTATGTTCAATCTCAAACCAGCCAAGTACCTAGCCACCTTTTCGACCTCATTCTCATGATGACCAGATCTCATACTCAACTTATAAAACTCCTCAGTATATGCCTTCACATCCATTTCCTTCTGCCTTAAAAATTGTAGCTTCTTAAACATCTGAATTTCATAATCCCTAGGCAAGAATTTACCTTTTATCCTTGCTACCATCTTATCCCATGAAGTGATCTTTGACTTTCCTTGTTTCCTTCTCTCGGATTGTACATAATCCCACCATACCAAAGCATGACCTCCTAACTTGGTCTTTGCAATCTTTACCTTCTGATCCTTAGCAACATCTTCACACTCAAAGTGATTATCAAGTGCAGCAATCCAATCCAGTAACTCATCTTCATTCAAACTTCCATTATACTTGGAAACATCAACCTTTACCTTAGGTTTATCACTCTGCACTGCCTTTAACAGTTTTGCAAATCTCTGGTCTTCAGCATCCAGATCTTCAGCTACCTCTTCATACTCTTCAACAGCATCTTCATCTTCTTCAGACTCACTGTCTTGCACTTCCCTCTTTTTGTTCTTCTCCAAGGCTACAAGCCTGGCTTGAAGTGCTTCAGCAAGCTCCTTCATCTTCCTCATCTCTCTGGCATGTTTTTCCTTCATCTCCTGCAATTCCCTTGCAGTACCATTACCTTTCGGAGGCATTTTGTCAACCTCTCACTCCTCTACCTCTGTCCTTTCGGTGACGGAATCAACACACAATAGCCCAGACCTTTTGCTGACTCTGATACCACTATGATGCAGAGACATCCACACTATAACCTTGACATACAGCATGGATGTCTGCAACCCTTCATCATCATCATCATATTTCCCTTAACACTATCAACATCATCATATTTACTCTGCCGACCGATATCCTCCTGCAGACAAGCCTTCATCCTTTCGCCTGTCAGCAGCATCATCCTATCTGACTATCGGCAGCATCATCATGTTCGGCAAGCGCAAACATCCTCCTGACATTCACTATTCACCTTACCGACAAACTCTACCTTCAGCATCATGATGTTCAACATCATGTTCATCAGCAGGATATAGAACATCCGGTTCCTCCCAAATATCCTGATGATGATACTCAACTTCACGCACCTTTCCTTCGATGCTTACGTCACCCCAATATCCTGATGACGATTATCCTGATGACGATGACATCACATGCAGCTTCTCAATATCCTGCTGCTCCGATATCCTGATGACGATGACGTCATATGCAACTCCTTCAATATCCTACTGTCGGCCAAACTTAACCTTATCGGCCCACGATGGTTTTATCAACCCGATCTTCTACCTTATGCCGATACACTCCTCCTCGGCAACACCTGATGATGATCACCCCGACGCACATTCACTTTATGCAAACGACTGCATCATGCTAATCTCCCTTTACTCGGATGACGCCCAAAGTAACTGCAGGATATACACCGTAATATCCTGATGATGCCGTTTTGACGAACTTCCAACCTCAGCGAATTTCAATTCGCCGATCCTCCTGGGATGACCCGATCTACTCTCAGGGTGATCTTCCAAACTCTAACTATCAGCTTGACCTAGCACATACCCAATGCTAGGGTTCTCAACACACCTCGACGACGATCCTGCACACCTGCATGCAAATAGAAAGCAAACTAAAACCTAACCTACTGTACATAGCCATTCCACTGATTCGACGAGTCAACCGGTGGAATGGATCAGCGAATCCATGTACCCACCAAAACAGCAAATCGATCACACAATGGAGATCAAACAGAAAATGAACACAAACATGATCTTTATTGATTTCAAAAGATGCAATACAATATACTGTCTCACTCTCCTCTACAATGCAATGTCTGATCTCTGATCGATGATATGCAATACCAACCAATCCTACTACATAAATAGGAATCCTCTTGAGTACTATCACTCGATTCCCAGCAGCTGGGAAACCTCTCCAGGCGGCTGGGAGATCCAACCGGACCTACAACATAACAGCTGTCATAACAAACTAGCTAAAAATAGTAAAGCATGGTCAACATGACCTTATTACATGCATTGGTCTTACAAGACCTTCTTGAAAACATTAACAAGATTCAAAAACAAACTAACTGCCTCATGGAGGCCAACTGTCAGGTAGGTGCTCCTGCACCAAGATATTTCTTCATATGTACCGAATCTTTCTTCTTTTGTATCCTTAGGATTGCTCAGCATATGTTTGGCATAGTTGTCTAGTATATTACCACTTACTTCATACCCCATGGGCATGATCTAGACTATTCTAGGGTCAACAACCTCCATCAGACACTGGTCCTTGGTGACCATAAAACATATATTGTCTTTGTATTTCTCAACGATTCCATTTGGAATTCTTTCCCTAGACTACATCATGCTCTGAAAGTTTTTGAAGAATCCCCATAGGGTTACCTTTTGTTCATTTGGACCACCTAAGTTCCTAAGACATTGTCTTATTTGAGAAGCTATTGGTTAATTTCTTACCCAGATCAAACCCTTCTGATTAGGAAATTCATTCAGAAAGTAAAAGAACAAACATATAATGAGCATACCAAATTTGAAGGGATAATTCTTACTTTCTTTGATTTTCTTCCGATTATCCATCAACTGAACCCTCAATAGTTCGTACAAGTCATAATTAGCATTTTCTTTGATCATCTGATATGTAGTGTAAATTGTCGTACTTGAAACACAGTTTTCTCTGCTGGAGAAATAGACTTTATACCCTATGACCATTGAAGAAAATTTCACAACGGGATCGATGATGTCTTTTATTGTCATTCCCCTTTTATCAAATTGTGCTCCGGTAGCTTCTGCGACTATTTGATTGTTAACTGCCTTTAGTAGTGGCATACCTCCAGTAGAGTTTAATCCGGTAACTGCTTGGATTGCATCTTTTGTTAACTTGAAGGGTTGCTCCCTTCCCATCCACGTAAATTCATCATGGAATTTGCTTATCACATAACACACCCATTCGTCTTCAGCAAATGTGGGGAACTTAATGTATTGGATGAATTTCTTTTCTTTTAGAATCATATGCTCTTCCTTCAAATTAAACCAATCATGGCTTAGTTGATTTTGAAATAGATCTACAAAATAGGTTCCTCCAAGTTCCTCTAGGGTAACATGAATGTATGCCCTAACATCTTCAACATATAAAACTTTGTGGGGTATACTTGAAAATGCACCCATTTGATCCACTCGGTTGCTTTATGCAGGTGTTTCTTGAACTTGGGTTGAGGGTGTTCAGTAATATCTATAATTTGTGGAGTCACCATAGCAAAGATTCACAATAAGGGTTTCTACAATAAATACCTTGAGATGCTGAGATTAGGTTTCCTCCACCTGATTTGATCCAATCTTTGAATCTTTTTTACACCTTGAATTATTTCTTCACTCTATCTCTATCGTCTGAAAAACTTTGAATGCAAAGTGAATTGAGACCAAAAGACTTGCCTTTTATCCTCTGCACTTGGCTTGATTGTCATAAATGCTATTTTTCAAAAATCTTCTTGACTTATCCAAAATGAACACAATCAATTAGAGTTGCTCCACAAAATGCTGCAGCAGCTTATTTCCTTCTGGTTTTGCTTTTAGAGGATTTGTCTTGTCGAATTCTACCAAGAATCTCTATGCTGAAATCTAAAATCTAGTACCAACTACTTGGCCGGGGAGTTTTGATTTTCAATACTGCTCCCCCTGAGCTAGGGCTCACAGACTCATTCTTCAAATAAGGTATCCACATCAGATGTTGGTGTGGATCTATCCTTAATTAAAATTACTTCCTCATCAATCCATACTTTGTCCATTTCTTTCTTGGCTTCAACCGGATCAACTTTCTCTTTTCCCTTGTCATTTCTCTACTCTGCTTTCCTTTCTTCAAAGTAGTGATTTCTCTTCTCATTCTTGCTTTTGCAAAACCTTGCAACATGTCCAAATTTGTTGCAATTGAAGCACACCACATTCTTTTGACCTTGATTCCTCTTATTGATTGAACTTGATCTACATTGATTAGCCATATGTCCAAATCTATTGCATGCAAAACACTTTCCATTGAGAGATTGACTATTCTTGAAATTTTGAAGATTAGTTCTTACCGAACTTCTGCATTCATTTGATCTGTGTCCCATGTTATAGCATGCATTGCACCTAATAAGATTCTGACTCACTTTACTTCTGCATACATCTCTATGACCAATTCTATTGCAAGTGAAGCAGTTATCTTTGAATGACTATTCATTTCTTTCATTTCTAAATTTTCTCTTGATCTGATTTTTACATTCATTTGCTTTATGACCAATTTTCTTGCAATTAAAACACTGAATAGAGAATAATGGAGTCTTTTGATTTATTCTACTTCTACACTAAGTAGCCTTATGACCAAACTTATTGCACGAATTACAGTAACCATTGAAAGATGGGTACCTTTGAGCATTTGGTTGTCTAACCAAAGGTCTTCTAGGTCTTCTTCTTTGATTTCTAAATTGATATCCTTTATTTTCCTTTGACTCTGTGCTTATTTGTCTAGAGTTTGAACTTTCTCCTTTCTCAAATCCTAAACCATGTTTGTCATCAACATTCCTTTGACTAGAAATCATTTCATCAAGTTTTACAGTGCTTATCTTGAATTTTTCTTTAAAACTTCTTGCTTTTTCCAGATCTATTTTTAAACTTATAATTTCTTTTCCAAGTTTTGCATAGTCTTTTGATTTGTTTTTCACAATCAAGTTTAGATCATCTTCTGCTTTTGTTCTTTTTGTAACTTCTACTTTCAAATCATTTAGGGCTTCATTTGCTGATAGCAGTTGGTTACTGACTTCTTTGTATTTGTCGTTGAATTTCTTGGCTTGCTCTTTTAGCTTTAAGATGCATTCATCTACTTGTTGCAGGTTTTACTTTTAGATCCTTGACTTCTGCTTTAGATTTTTCAAGATCCATAAGAGCTACTTCTAGTTGATTGTACCTTTCATAATTTCCATACCTTCTTGCTGCCATGATCATACTATCCCAGATCTTCCTCAAGTTGTTAAACTTCTTCTGAGGAACCTAGCTCTAATACCAATTGTTGATTGTTAGGAACACTAAGAGGAGGGGTGAATCAGTGTTCTATATATCTTTTCTTGAACTTTTACTTTTAACCATTTCAAAAGAATAATCAAATAGAAACAAAATATACAACTAAACAACATCCACAAAAGCATGACACATAACACCAAGATTTTATGTGGAAAACCCAAAAAGGGAAAAATCACAGAGAGGATTAGCTCTCATAAATATATTGCAATCTTTACAAAATTGATCTTCAGGCTTGGTCACTCCACAAGCCTAGAACATGTTGGCTTACAACCATGAAGTACAACTAGGTTTAGTACTTTCACTGCCTCAACCCTAAACCTAGCAAGATTACAATAAGGGCTATTAAACCCTACTGAAGGTGCACTGCCATCTTACTGCCTTGATAACAAAAACTTGCTTCCAAAAAGATCACACATGATTTCTGAATATTGCTTCAACATCTACCACTATGCTAGGGTGCAGTCATTTAACAACTGTATTATGAGTCCCAAGTCTTCATCGCTGTTGATCCTCTAACTCTACTCCACTACTTGCATCTTCACAACACACACCTTTTTTTTACCACTAATCGACAACCTCAACCGAAGATCATCACTCTTATATATCCGCATCATGATTTGATCCATAATCAAGTTGACATTTAAGAAGTGAAATGTGTACATAGAAAGATGTACCTTGTTGCTCAATCTAATGTACTATGGGTTGCATGGACCCAAATCTTCTCCCAAGCATGCTCATATAGGTTGTCTCTAATCTTTCAATTGCTTACATAAGTCTTCCAAAAATTTACTCTTCTCTGCACAATGATTTATCTCACCGATCGGCTTGTTCCTCAAGTACATGCTTGCCAACTTCATCTGTTGACTTGCAACTCCTACTGCTGATCACAAACACTTCCAAAATCATGTCAAGGACTCTTTACACATTTCCAATCTTACCCTCAGAACCACAAAACATCATATCATCTTGCAAAGAGATGCGGACTATCAAAAGTCAGACTCTGTCTTTGTCAAACTATGTCAAGCACTATGCATGTACTTAATGGCTTGTAGTTATCCTTCCAGTAAACTTCAGATCTCCTAACTCTAGAATAAGACACTTCATATAAGTGTTTACAACACCTCAAAGCTGCATAATGAAATACTTTTCTATGGAGGAATGCAAACCATTGTGCTAGACCCTGTTCACTATTCCTGCTATACCTTTGCTTGCCCAGACTTAGACATTTCTTCAAGATGACTTTCGGAGAGGATCAGGACTTAATCTCTAAGGCATAACATTTTCAATCACCAACTAACACCATATCTAAACTGCATTACTAGATCATTATCTGTGGAGGCATATTGTCTAGCTTACTATCCTCTACTTTGCATGCTTTCCATACTTAGCTATTTCCTATCAATCGGACCTGGAATCTCATATGTTCTTCTAGAGATATCTCTTCTTGTCATGGCGATAGGATCTCTAAGCCTTGTTGCCATCAATGACAACATACAGATCCATACTAGAGTAGTGTCTCTTACCAATAGAACATTCCAATTACATCCCCAGAGCCTTCAGTGTCCTTCAAGTTATACCTCGAGATAGAGGGAGTGTGTTGGCTCTTAAAGAGGAATCATTTGTTGTCCAAGCCTTTCTATTGCTTCCTAGTGCCCTGGTTTTGTAGGTAGATAGTGTAATCTTGCTTATATGATCTTTGTCTTCTACTGACCATAACTTGGCATAGAGTTCCTATTGGTGAAACATGTGGTTTTGTGTTGGGATGGAGTCTTTTCCTCTCTTGATTCAACCTAAAGTGAACGAATTCTTTCATGCCACCTTCAACATCAAGAGAGCATGAGGTGGTTGCATCCATTGAATCCCAGTCTCTAACTATTGTTTGAAATGCTTAGGGATTCAAGAGAGCAATACTTTTCAAATGCCCCATTATCACCTCCATTTCTAGTAGGATCCAATATCTTAATTTGGGTGGATCAAGACCAAATCAAGCTCTTCTATAGTGTCATCTTGGGTGCAAGATGTGGAAAAATTCCCTCAAGTAATGCGCTAACTATTATAACCATTATGTTAGATGAGTCCATTTAGGACAAATGTGAAAGTAACATGTGTTAGTCATCGACACATTTGTATTTACTCCCTTCTTGTATAAAAGGGATGAACTTCATTTGTACAAGGGTTCAGAAATTTGAAAGGGATGTAGAACTTGTTGTAGTCTGTAATAGGAATAGCTAGGACCTTATGTGTACAATTTCTTCACAACATGTATTTTTGAATGAGCATATATGATAAACATGCAATATTGTGTTGTTTGGCTCCATTTTCTATTGTAAACATTCATTTGAAACTAATGATCAAGGACTATTAATTTCTTCACACAAATTTGTTGTAAAATTTTTTGTGTTAGTTTCTATTTAAATAATGGAGTAAATCTTTCACAAAGAATAATGGTGTTGTTTAGAATGTGAGTGGATTATTAACTATAAACACATAAATACTAGACTTACGCGAGTTATCATTGTTGCCAAGGGTAGTAATATTTAGTAAAGTTTAAATTGACTATCAGATGTAAGTAATGTTGGGATGAAATATTGCATTAATATTGACTCTAATTTCACTAAATAGGCACCGGTCTTAAACCAGGGATCTACCAACCATAAAATCTTTTGAAAATACCATATCTTAGTTTAATAGTAAGTTATTTGTAATTATTTATAGTTTTCACACCAGGTTTCAAAAGGTTGTAGGGAATTGGTCATACATGTTTTGATCCTTAAGCATCCCTGTCAATTAGTGTGAGAATTCATGTCTCCTTGACACTACAACATGAGATGGTGTATCATTTTCAAGTAGTGTCTTAAAGGGGCACCCACCTAGGCTTTGCAGAGCCTAAAGTGTAGAGGAGATAATTATTTAATCAGTCTCCTATTCATTGGCCAGCCCTCTAGTAATTCTAACAATAAGATCTTGTATATATTTAGGAATTTATGAGATATAGGTTGGGGAACCAACATGTATAATAGGGTATGACCAACAAGTGTAGTCCAAAATGTTTCAGGTCTTCCCAACAATTTCTAGTTTAACCTATATGGCTTCTAGTTAAACATGCATAGTAGAAACAAAAGAAAATAAGCGTAATATCCCAATGATGAAGATAAAATTAGAAATGAAATGATACAATTATATCATATAGAAATGAGAATAAAAACACAACTAAACCTCCCTATCATTGAGTACTTTAAAATAAGTGTAATATCCCAATGATGAAGATAAAATTAGAAATGAAATTATACAATTAGATGCTATAGAAATGAGAAGAAAAATGCAACTAAACCTCCTTATCATTGAGTGCTTTCTAAACACTTGTAGTTGAAGGGAGAAAAGAAGGTTGAGACTTCAATTATTTGTAGAAGAAAGATTGAAGGAATCCTTGGGAAAAGCATAAGCTTTTATAGTGAAAGTTGTTCTTTTGATAAATCTATAAACTTGCACAATGAAAAGAAGAACTTGGGGAAGTGCTAAAAGTTAAAGATCTAAAGATGGAGAAAGAAAGATAGAAGGAATAAGATCATATCATCTATGAAAATATGCCTTTTTATTATTCTTATCTTTTGGATTTGGTCAGGGTATCGTAAATATAGAAAAGTGCATCCATGGGGATGTTACATTCATCAGAAGGTGTTATGAGGTATAATAACACATATTTCAATGTGATGTGTAGCACAAGATTCTAGTGCATCGCATAGACATCTATGTGTTGCACTAGTTTCCAAGGTGAATCAACTTAAATTTCACATGTGTGTTGAAGAGAATGATGAGAATATTGTTCTTGTACATATTCTTGGCAAAATTTGGTGGAAGGAAAATAGGTCAAGGTTGAATCCAAGTGGTCCTAGAACATGCTAGGGGAATTAATAGTAAAGTGAGTTTAAGACATAATGTGAAATTCTAGGGTATGTAATTTTTAACAATATAGCTAGTACTAGAAGCAAGGGCATCTCATATCTTGTGGTAGGTTTCCCTATCCTTTGACACACATCACAATGCCTTACATATTAATTGCATCCTTAAAGAGTTTATCCCACCATAAACCTACTAACAGTACTTTTCTTATGATACCTTCACTAGAGTTAAGTCCTCCAAATATTCCTTCATGAGCTTCTTTCAAAAAAAATGTCTCTCATTTTCAAGCACAAATATTCATATAATTGAATCTCATCTTATGAATGAATTCCTCATTCAATCAAGGTGTAAGGTAGAGACTTTTGCAACAATCTATTTTTCTCACTTCTGGAACTATTTTCTAGAAATTTCCTTGTAGAGAGTAGTTGTGCTACTTTTTGTAAGCTCTTATAGCATTGCATTTACTCTAAACAAATTTGAGATGGTTAATTCTTCCTCAATAGGCCTTGGATATTCTCTTGTATGAATTATAATCAAATAATTTGATCCCTGATGTGCTTTTCTCAGTTTGACATTAATTTTAAATTCAAGCTCCTAAAATAGGAGTAACCATCTACAAATTACTCCTTGTATAATTGGTCTATTTGTTAAGTATTTAAGTGGCTAATAATCTATGAATAATGTGAATGGGGTAGCCAAGAGGAAGTGTCTAAACTTTTTTAGTGCATAGACTAGGGTTAGAGCCTCCCTTTATATTGTGGTGTAGTTCCTTTATGCCTAGAATAGTTTGTAGCTAGCAAACACAATTGGATGGTCCTTGTTTCCTCTTGGTTGTGCCAATACTGCTCTAATTATAGTTTCTAAAGCATTTACATGAACATGAAAAGGGATATTCCAATCTAGGAATATTAAGATTGATGCCTCTACTATTTTCTTCTGAAGTGTATCAAATGCTTCTTGGCATTGTTTTGTCCATTGGAATGTCTTTTTTTCTTTTTTAGAAGTTCTTCTATTGGCCCAAAAATTTCCGTATATCCTTTAATGAACTCCCTATGATAGCTGTACATGTTTTTACTTTAGTCAGTATTTTTAAGAACTAGAAGATTTAGGATTATTACTACTTTCAATGCATTAACCATTAAGCCTTTCTTGCATATTATATGTCCCAATAATGTACCAAATGGTAACACAAATATACATTTATTCAATTTTAGTGAAACTTGTACACTTCTACATTGTTCCAACAATAATCAAAGTACTTAGACATGATCTTTAATCAACCCATATATAGTCTAGTCACCAAGATATACCTCCAAGAAAATATTAATAATATCCTTGAATATATTAATCATTACTCTACTAAATACTGCAAGTGCAATCTTTAGTCCAAATAGCATTACAATGTACATTAACAATCCCCATTCATCTATAAATGTGGTTTTAGGCTGATATTCTTCCTAAATCTTTACTTGATAGTACCCTAAGAAGTCGTCTATGAAGGAATAAACTTCCCTTCTTGCTATTGGTTAAACACTTCTTCATAAATGGAGTGGGAAAGGGATCATGCACACAAGCCTTATTGAGTTCTCTAAAGTCAAAGTATACTCATATTTTACCTATTTTCTTGTGTTGTATGACCATAGGGATTATCTAGTCTGTGTCTTCTACCAATTTGATTATACTGCCAACTAAAATTTTGTTTATTTCATTCTTTACTCTAGTTTTAACATTGGGATTAAGTTTTGGGGGTCTTTTCCTCCATGTTTTTATGCCTTATTTCAACTAAATTCTCATTACTCTAGTCTCCTCTTTAATACCCTTAAGATTGGTGAAAGTATGGGGAAATAAATCTTTATATTCTTTCAAAACTTCTACAACTTGCATAACCTACCTCTCATCCCAATAGTCTCCAAATTTATCAAGTCTAAGGCTCCCTTCCATTTCTATATTCTCTTCTCTTGTCCTTATAGAATGAATAAAGTATTTGTTTTCTAGAACAATTGTAGTGGCTATTTCTCTCTCTCCTTCCTTGACCTCTACTTCCAAAATTTGTAGATCTCCTTCTTCATACTCATTTTCTCTTGTATTTCTTAAGGTATAAAATAACTTTTGTGGTGGAGTTTCTATCTTATTGATCTACTCTACAAGTTTCCAAATTTGTTTTTCTTTTGATGGAATGGTCTAATACCTCTTATCTCCACATATGTTTGTGACTTCTTCTATTGATGATAGGATTATTTCCTTCATCTTTTGTAATGAATTATGTATAAGTAAATTAGGGATATATAATGAAAAAGTCTTATAGAAATCATTTTGTACCATATTCCTTTTTCTATTTTCTCTTCTCTTCTCTTGGTTGATGTACCAAGTTGTTATAATGGGAGATAAGGTCTAGTAAAATAGTTGAGTATAAAGTTTGTTGTCATATTCTCTTTTATTAGTCCATTCCCTAATGCAATTCTATAAATGTGTCTTAGTTTGTAGTGCACCATAGTATTTTAAGGTAAGATTCCAATCCCCTTCTTCTGGGAGGTATCTAGTTTTTATCAAAACCATAAATGCTTTCTAGGTTAGAATGTTTAGCTTGTAGGCATACCACCATTTTGTCACATTTCATACTAAGGTATCTTGTAGTGCTTCTCGTCTCATATCTTCTCTTCTAAATATATTTTCCACACTTTCTATATAGGCTATTAGGTCTCATAGAGTATAATACCATGGAACCTTAATATGTGAAATACCATGTGAAATATTTTTCAGATGATTTGAAATTTTGATATTTTGTTTTTTTCTTGTTGTTTTGGTTTTCTAATTTTTTTGGTGAATTCCCATTATTTGTGGTGATGTTAGTAGGATTCCCAATATTTGTGGTGATGTTAGTAGTTATAGTTGAGCTTCTTTTTTTGAAAATAAAGTCTTGTGATATTCGTCCTCTTCCTTTTCTTCTATAATAATCTTCCTAGTGTCTTAAACTATCTAATCATTCTTTGATTTTGTAGGAAAGTAGTCTTCTTCTTCCTCCTCTAGCTCATTAATTAGTGACTTTCCTTTTGTAGTGTTAGTTCATCCTCTAGTTATTACCACAAGTTTATTTTTCTTTCCATATTTAATAGTGGATTTCTTTCTTACTTCTTTTTTTTTCTCCAAGTATTCTTTCTCTAACCATTCCTCTTCTATGGGTGATAACTATATTCTTATATCTTCCCTATTTAGTTTAGTTTTCATGCATCTCCTAGCTCCTTGAGCATTTTGTTTAGATACCCTCATTATGACTATAACTCTTATATTTGCATTAGGTCCTAATCATTATTCACATTTTGTCTATGGTGGAGCATTCTTAAATTATTGTTGAGATATTGAAAAAGTGAATAAATCATGTTTAGGATCACCACAAAATCCATAATTTTTCATCTTTTCATCTTGGCATTCATTTGTGTAATGGCCCATCTAGACACATCTATAGTAGGTAGCATCCTCTCTTCTTCTTTTCCCTACATGACCTCTTCCTCTACCACATTCTACTTTATAGTTATTATAGCATCCTCTATTATCATTGAAAGGGTAGCCTATGAGAGGTTGCTTATGTTAGATTCAGGATAGACAACTGAGGGGGGGGTGAATCAGTTGTCAAAAACTTTCTTTCCAATTACACACTTAAATCCACTTTGTGATTTAGCATCATATTAATAAATCAATCATGGAAACATAATGCATTAGATCAGGAGCAAAAACACATCAACACACAAGACACCAAGATTTTGATGTGGAAAACCCAGTTAAGGGAAAAACCATGGGGTGATTAACCCAAGATTGTATTCTCTGTTAGAAGAATAGAAAGAACAAAATGGCACATGCCAATTAGGGCTCACTACCTAAGCACACTGCTCACAAGAGGCCCACTGCCTACAAGAGACACACTATCTACAAAATAATAAGTATTACATACATGAACTAGAGAATAGCATCTTCACCATGCTTGAATCAATTCCATTTAAGTCCAATACTTCTGCTCTGCCTTTCGGTCTCCTCCTTGCTACCACACTCACATCTCCACAAGACATACATTGAAATGACTTTACAACTCCTTATTTATACAAGGCATCGATTTAGGAATAATCATCTAAGTCGACAAACATCTACAAGAACATCTGCAAGATGTGTAATACATCTGGTCGGCCAGTCTTAGGAAGAACACCATCATCTGGAAGTTATTCTTCAATTGCGAGCTCCAACCCCAATGCGGACCACCAACACGAACTAGACATGATCCAAAGACCTCCACAAGATTGCCTGAATCACCAAGAACATTCACACTTCATTTGCTTACTAAAATCCTTCTCTCCTTCATCTGAAACCTCAAGAACATAATCTGTCATCACTGTCACAAAGGAATAGATGCTTTCAGACCTTCAAACCACGAACCAATCAAGTTGACACTTCACAAAGACTTCCTCAATACTCCCTCAAATCTGCAGCATAGGATAATGCATTTCTAGATCTCACCAGACCTATCTGTGTCACTCTGTCACCTCTGAACCCATGCTGGAACTAGTTTTACTTGAGTGGACACAACTACTTCAGATCTTCATGTGGACCTCTAAAATATTTACTAGATCATCTTTAGACTCATATCTACAAACCCTTTGAACCGCATCCTCTGATAGTCATCTTCTCTTGGATCTTTACCTTACTGTCTTCATTGTTCTTTCCTATTCCTGATTAGGACTAATTTTCTCAATATCCTCAGCACTCAGCTCATCCAATCCTTTTCATCAATGCAACAGGAGTATGTTGACATCAATGACAACATCGTTTAGGTCCATACTTGCAACAATCTCCCGCTTTGTCATTGATGGCAACATATGATGTGAAAAGCTATTTTGACCATCAAGACAAGAACTTTTCTTTGCTGACACAACTCCCCCCATCACCAACAACCATTCACTTGTCTTCTTTTTCTTTACTGCTCCCCCTTTGATTAGCCACCACTTGTTTTTCACATGTCTTCTCTCCCCCTTTGACATCAATGGCAAAGGGCACATACTTGTAATTCTGCCATTTCAAAATCATACCACCTGCTCCCCCTGAGTAGCAGCTCCCCATCATAAATCTGGACCACAAGATATAGCTATGATATCCATTGGACTGATGGACATCAGTGCACCTTATTTCATCACCAGAGGGGTAATAACCCCTAACTTCTCCCTGAGATAATCAAAAGAGTCCTTAGGTAGAGGTTTAGTAAAGATATCTGCATTCTGATCCTTGGAAGGCACAAACTCGAATCTAACTTCATTCTTGTTCACTTGCTCTCTCAGAAAGTGAAACTTGATAGATATATGCTTAGTCTTTTAATGCAACACCAGATTCTTAGATATATTTATTGCACTTGAATTATCATAGAAGATTGTGATAGGTTCCTCATACTCCACTCTGATGTCTCTTAGCATTTGCTTCATCCACAAAACTTGAGTGCAACTACCTACTACTGCAATATATTCTACTTCTGTAGTGGACAGAGATATTGCCTCTTGTTTCTTTCTCAGCCAAGAAACCAATCTCTTCTCCAAAAAGAATGCTCCACCATTGGTACTCTTCCAGTCATCCACATCTTCTGCCCAATCCACATCTATATATGCATGAAGAGAGAAATCATGATCTCTAGGATACCAGAATCCATACTCAATTGTTCCTTTTAGATATCTAAAAATCCTCTTGATTGCCATGACATGAGATTCTCTAGGATTAGCTTGAAATATAGCAACAAGAGCCACAACATTCATAATGTCAGGTCTAGTTTGAGTGAGATACAACAATCCTCCAATCATTGACCTGTACTTTTTCTGATCAGCCTTAGGAGAGTCATCATATTTGCCCAATTTACATCTAGTTGCCATGGGAGTATTCATTGGTTTTGAGTCTTCCATCCTAAATTTCTTCAACAATTCTTTCACATATTTGGTCTAAGAAATGAAGATTCCTTTCTTTGTTTGAGTGATTTGTAGACCCAAGAAGAAATTCATTTCCCCAAGCATGGACATCTCAAATTCACTTTTCATTTGATTTGCAAAAGTTTTACACATACTATCTCTTCCTCCAAAGATGATATCATCAACAAACACTTCAACAATCAAGATGTTTTCATGATCAATTTTGAAATACAAATTACTGTCAGCAATACCTTTATTGAAACCAACCTTCAAAAGATGCTTATCCAATCTTTCATACCAGGCTCTTGGGGCTTGCTTTAGTCCATACAGAGCTTTCTTCAACTTGCAGACCATATCACCATGATTAGACAATTGAAATCCATCCGGTTGCTCAATGTATACTTCTTCTTCCAAGTCACCATTCAGGAAGGTAGACTTCACATCCATTTGATATACTTTGAAGTCCTTGAAGGCAGCAAAAGTGAGAAATAATCTGACTGCTTCAATTCTTGCCACCGGAGCAAAAGTTTCTTCAAAATCAACTCCTTCTATTTGAGAGTAACCCTTGCAGACTAATCTAGCTTTATTTTAGATTACTTCACCAACTTCATTCAGTTTGTTCCAGAAGACCCATTTTGTTCCAATCACATTCTTGTTTCTAGGTCTAGGAACAAGATCCCAAGTGTGATTTTTCTCAATTTGCATAAGCTCTTCCTCCATTGCTTCATTTACTATATTAGGTTCAATCTTTGAAATCAGACAATACTCATCTAAATCTTGAGCAATTCTCCTTCTTGTTTGTACACCTTTTCTTTTATCACCTATGATCTAATCTTTAGAGTGGTTTAGACTTACATACCTGGGAACTTTGGGAGTTTCTTGAACTTCTAATTCTTGATCAGGCTCATTCAAACCGATCTCTTCTTCCTAATTTACCGAATCAATTTGAATCTGAATTACAGAAGGGGCTTGGGCTCCTTGAATCAGAACATCATTTTGATCATCTTCATCATATTCATAAAACCTTGAGGGTTTTTCAATTCCTTCATCAACCTTCACATTTGTACTTTCTATAATCTTTCTCAGTCTCTTGTTATAACATCGGTATGCTTTGCTTTGAGTAGAGTAACCCAAGAATATTCCTTCATCACTTCTAGCATCAAACTTGCCTAGATCTTCATCTCTTTTGATGTAACATTTGCTACCAAAGACTCTAAAATATCTCACAGTAGGAGTGATGCCAAACTAGAGTTCATAAGGAGTCTTACTAGTATTTCTTCTAATTTGAACTCGATTGAGAGTATAGACTGCAGTGCTGATAGCTTCTCTCCAATAGATTTGAGGAACATTTGCTTCCATCATCATTATCCTAGATGCTTCCTGGATGGTTTGGTTCTTTCTCTCCACTACTCCATTCTGCTGTGGAGTCCTAGGTGCAGACAACTATCTCTTTATCCCATTTTTCTCATAAAATTCTATGAACTCATCAGATGTGAATTCTCCACCTCTATCAGATCTCAGACACTTTAATTTTAATCTAGTTTCATTCTCTACTATAGCCTTGAATATTTTGAATTTCTCAAGAGCTTTTGATTTCTCTTTCAAAAAAGTTACCCACATCATCCAGGAGTAGTCATCAATTAGTAACATGAAGTATCTATCACCTTGCACACTCCTAATTCTTGCCGGACCACATAGATTAGTATGAACTAAGTCTAACAATCTAGTAGAAGATTGTTCCTTGCTTTTAAATGAGACTCTGCTATGTTTTCCCAACTGACATTCTTTGCACAAACTATTTGTAGGTTTTACTATTTTTGGAAGATCTCTTACTGCCTAAGTATTGCTTATCTTGATGATATTATCAAAATTCACATGTCACATTCTCCTATGCCATAACCAACTCTGATCAATTTGCACAAATAGACAACTTTTACTAGTACCAACTAAATGGAAGATATTACCTTTTGTTTGAGTACCGGATGCAATCTCTATTCTAGAACTTTCAAAGATCTTGCATTTTCCATTCTTGAATCAGAAATCATATCCTTTGTCCACCAACTATCCAACACTGAGAAGATTGTGCTTCAATCCTTCAACATACAGTACATTACTAGTTTTGTTCCTTCCATCAAAAGAAATAGTTCCTGTACCTCTGATTCTACCAGCAGAATTATCACCAAATTTTACTACTCCTCCTTCATACCTTTCCAAATCTATGAACTTATTTTTGTCACCTATCATATGGTGAGAGCATCCATTGTCAATGACCCAATCATCCTTTTCTTCAACTTGGGCAGCCAGAGCTCTTTGTATAACTTTATGATTGATAGATTCAAAGGGCATTTGATCTTCTTCCTTGATGGCAATAAACACCCAATCACTTCCGGATTTGTTTCCTATCTTTGATTCATCATCTGTTACTCCTTCAGTATCATCTTCTTCATGCACATAGTAACAATTCTTTTGGAACCTTGATCTATTAGGATTTGGCCTTGAAAATCTTTCCAGACATTTTGAAGCAAAATAACCAATCTTATTATAGTTAAAACACTTAAAAGGAAATTTTCCTTCATACTTACCAGATCCTCTTGGCAGTCTTTTTGCAATAAGGGCTTCAAGTTGAGTAGTTTCTGCTTCTTCTTCTTCTAGGTCTTTTCTTTCTTTTTCATACCATGATAGTTTCCTTGAAGAGTTCTCTCCTGGATCAAACCTTTGTTTACCTTTTACAGAGGCACTGGCTTTGAATGCAGATTCAGTCTTAGGAGGGGCATCTCCAAACTCAGTCATTTCAAATGCAGCCAATTTACCAGCCAATTGATCTCTTGTGATAGTTGTATGGGCTCTGAATTCTTCAATAGCAACAACCTTGATTTTATAAGAAGCAGGAAGGGATCTGAGAATTTTGCCAACAATCTCATCTTCATCCAAGACTCCACCAGCACATCTAATTCCACAAACAAGCTCATTTACTCTTGGCATAAAAGTAGTGATATTTTCATCTTCTCTCATCTTCAGATTTTTAAATTTCCCTTTCAGACTCTGTAGCCTTGCACATTTAACATACTTGTCTCCTTCATGTAGAAGTTCCAATTTTTCCCAAATCTCAAAAGTAGTTGGTAGGTCAACAACATTTGAAAGCTTTGAATCAGATAATGCACTTAGAACAACTTCTATAGTCCACAGATTATTTTCAGCATCTGTGATTTCATTTGGGGCTTTTGGGCCACCCTGTGGAGGAGTATACTTTGTTGAAGCCATGGTCCAGTACTGCATTCCCATACATTGCAAGTGATATTTCATGCGACTTTTCCAAAGATTAAAATTAGTTCCATCAAACTTTAGACTATCCTTCTTATAGGATGGCATCCTGGATCTCCTCAAGCAGTTAAGCTCTTTTAGAGGAACTTGGCTCTAATACCAATTGTTAGATTCAGGACAGACAACTGAGAGGGGGGGTGAATCAGTTGTCAAAAAATTTCTTTCCAATTACACACTTAAATCCACTTTGTGATTTAGCAGCATATTAATAAATCAATCATAGAAACATAATGCATTAGATTAGGAGCATAAACACATCAACACACAAGACACCAAGATTTTGATGTGGAAAACTCGGATAAGGGAAAAACTACAGGGTGATTAACCCAAGATTGTATTCTCTGTTAGAAGAATAGAAAGAATAAAATGGCACATGCCAATTAGGGCTCACTGCCTGAGCACACTACTCACAAGAGGCCCACTGCCTACAAGAGACACATTGTCTACAAAATAATAAGTATTACATACATGAACTAGAGAATAGCATCTTCACCTTGCTTGAATCAGTTCCATTTAAGTCCAATACTTCTGCTCTGCCTTTCGGTCTCCTCCTTGCTACCACACTCACATCTCCACAAGACACATGTTGAAATGACTTTACAACTCCTTATTTATACAAGGCATCAACTTAGGAATAATCATCTAAGTTGGCAAACATCTACAAGAATATCCGCAAGATGTGTAATACATCCGATCAGCCAGTCTCAGGAAGAACACCATCATCCAGAAGTTATTCTTCAATTGCAAGCTCCAACTCTAATGCGGACCACCAATACGAATTGGACATGATCCAAAGACCTCCACAAGATTGCCTGAATCACCAAGAACATTCACACTTCATCTGCTTACTGGAATCCTTCTCTCCTTCATCTGAAACCTCAAGAACATAATCTGTCATCACTGTCACAAAGGAATAGATGCTTTCAGACCTTCAAACCATGAACCAATCAAGTTGACACTTCAAAAAAGAAGTCCTCAATACTCCCTCAAATCTGTAGAATAGGATAATGCATTTCTGGATCTCACCAAACCTATCCGTGTCACTCTGTCACCTCTAAACACCTGCCGGAACCAATTTTACTTGAGCAGCCACAACTCCTTCAGATCTTCATGCGGACCTCTAAAATCTTTACTGGATCATCTTTAGACTCATATCTACAAACCCTTTGAACCACATCCTCTGATAGTCATCTTATCTTGGATCTTTACCTTACCGTCTTCATTGTTCTTCTATATTCCTGATTAGGACTAATTTTCTCAATATCCTCTACACTCAACTTATCCAATCCTTTTCATCAATACAACAGGAGTATGTTGACATCAATGACAACACCAGTTAGGCCCATACTTGCAACAAATTACTTGTAATCTATATTGGTGGGGCATGTTGTGCCACATGGATGTTGCATTGATTCTTCCATGTGGGATGCTTATAGACATGATCATAAAATAATTTCTCATCTATCCTTTTGGCCTTAGTCATTCCTTTATGTATTTGGCTTGGATCATTGTATTTTTACTACTGATTACACCATCTAGTTCAAGTTCATCATCTTCCCATAATTTGAATAGATGAGATGAGAAATCATTAGTCTCATGTTTATCCCATCATCTGCATATTCTATAGTATATGCTTTTTAACTTTATAAGAACTAATTGTAAGTCCAGTTTAAGGGTCATAAATCATTTCTCACCTTTCATTATATTCATTCCTAAGAATAGTGAGTAAACTAGATGTTTTTCCTCTAATTTAACCAATATATCCCATTTAATCTTTAACTATTCTAATTATAGTTTTATCTTCTCCAATTCCTTATTTTCTATTTCTTTGTTTTTCCTTCTCTAAGGTTGTTCTTCCACCCTACATGCTAATTCTACTATGCTTGATTAGGTTTCAAGTTTTCTACCTTCTAATGTCATTCTAACCTCTGGAAGTAGTCTAGACACAAATCATTTAATTCTTTTCTTTTCACTATGGGGGCTTTGAATTTATGGTCATGCTCCTTAATAGTTTTGTTGAACACACAGATATACTGAGAGGGGGGGTGAATCAGTATATACTAAAAATTTTAGTTTTCTATTGCATTCAATCAAATGTAAACATTCAAACCATGAGAAAAAAAAGAGCACACAAGCACATAATACCAGATTTGCGTGGAAACCCAAGATGGGAAAAACCACAGTGAGAAAACTTCTTGGATCTACTATCCAAATCTAGCCTCACAAATAAAAATAGATTTAAAATGAATTTTATGGGCTCCAACCCAAAGGAAGCTCCAACTCCCTGATACAAAGTTTTATGGGCTCCAACCCAAAGGAAGCAACAACTCCTTGAAGCACAGTTTTATGGGCTCCAACCTAAAGGAAGATCCAACTCCCTAAAGTGCTACAATACTTACAACTCTTTCAAGAAGAGGCTTAAACCTTTGTATCAAAACACTTGACTGATTCTAATGGTTCAATCACCTTTGTAACATCATCTCCTTAAACTCTTTGAAAATAACTTACTCAAATAACCTCAACACCTTTGCTCTATCATCTCTACTCAAAAGACCTCCGTAATACACTCTGACTCTGTTATGAATCATGCATCATAGTCTCTAGAGTTACTTTTCAAGTTTTAGATCATTTATCTTATTCGCACATACACACATACTCACACACCGAAACAATCCTCTATCTTTCATATATATATATCATCTGCAAGTCTTCAAAACATCATCTTTGTTGGCCTAAATGAATGTGTAACATGAAACGTGCAACAACCTTGTTTCTCGGCTCCCAAATCATCTACGATGTAGGAGTGAAATCCCACTATGTGGTTCATACCAAGAGGTCTACTAGACCAAATTTACCTTTGTACATATTTCTATGCTAGCGCACACTTCTAAACACATGTCACAATCACTCAAGTATACTATGTTAGAAATGCAAACACTTATCCTTTCTTACATTATCTCCAGACCTAATGTGGTACCAGAGAAGAGAGATATCATCATGTGGTTCATAATACGAACACTAAATGAATTAAAAAACCTTCTCGTGCACTCCTCTTTCTATTTCATGCTTCATCTTGCTGGTGCAAGCAATTAAGCTTTGATTTTGATATCCCTTACACAATCTAGTTACACTGTCTTGATATAGAACATTGAAAAACATACTTGTGGTACTCTAGAACACTTGAAACCTGAATAGTGAATACATACTTATCATCTAAAATTATCTTTCAAACAACAAAGCCAAACATCAAAGTGTAGTGAAATGCGATGGCTTTCTATTTTCCCTTTAATAACCTTAAATAGTAACATGACTTGTTCTTACTCACCTGACTATAGAAAACACTGCAGTAACTTTTATGCTCTGAAACTTGGATCATGCATACCTATTATCTATATCTAGCTACCCTTCAAGCTACAATTTCATATCTTCAAGTGTAGAGAAATGTGAAGCATTCTTCTGTACCTTTGAGATTGCAACAACATTGTATCACTATTGTCTTCACTCTGCTAACACTTGGAAAGCTTTGCGATAGTTCTTATTCTCTCAAATCTGAACCATACATACCTTATAGATATTTCTATCTAACTTCCAATCCATAGGCTCATGTCTTCATCTACGGAGGAATGTAGTATATTTTCCTGAACCTGTGACACCCTTCATAACTAGAAATTTACTTAGTTTTCCTTAATTTTTTTGTATCTTTCTTCATCAAGCACCAACCATCATGACCCCATATCATCAAAAGACAACATATGCAACCAACACAACACATTAAAGACAACACTTCAAGAACATTGACAAATTACACTTATCAGATGAACTTCAAAAGATAAGGTACAACTGTGTACAAATGATATTGATCCCTTATGTCTTTCATCATCACTACTCCTTTGATCATCACTCCTTTGACAACATATACAATATTATGCCTTCCACATCATAACTCTTTTGACATCAATGAAAACATATGCAACAATCTCCCCCTTTGTCATTGATGGCAACACTAACCTGATATACCAATTTTTCTCCCCCTTTGACATCAAGGGAAAAGGGCTAGTGGTCTTCCTCTATATCAACAACATACAAGCTCCCCTTATCTGTACAATTCTTCTCATCCTCAGAAGTCTCTTTGTCTACTTGGTCCCCCTGAGAGGTAGCCTCTTTCACTCCAAAAAATGATGTAGAAAAACTTTGTTCTTCATTTTCCTTATAATGTACATAGGAAATATATGCATGGTTCCTTGATCTTACCAAGATAGCATTGTTTATGCCTATCTTATTCTACACATACCTATTATGTATCAAAAATTTGTCTTGCCTTCACAATATGTTCTATTTAATTTGATGGTAGAACATTCTTATATATAGCTTTCAACTAGACTAGAGTTGTATCCTAGTGTTTCTTTGTTGAAGACAAAATATGCATTTGGCTCTCAAATTGAATGTACAAATCTTTGGTCTCTTCCAGTGTGGATGGCACCTTTACCTTTTGGGCAACATTATCTACTTCTAAAAGAATTCCAGTCAAAGATTCTAACCTTAAACTTACCACTTCCCTAATCTAACCAATTTCACTTTTGATTTTCTCCCTTTGATCTTGAAGCAGATTCAGTTAGAAGTGAAGTTTTTCTACTTGTATCCATGTAGCTCCATCATATGTAGTGGCCACTTGTATGATTTGCACCTCAATACCATCAATTTGATCCTTTATATTTTTGGTTGTTGTAGGCCATTTAAGACAAAAATGATACAACACTCTTGCTTCCTCTAAGCATTTCTAAATGATTTTTACATTCTCTTGCATTTTCGTATGTGCCTTAGCACATCTTTCGGATGCATCTACCATTCTCTTGCTATTCATTTGTTCAAATATCTTCATCTCTTCTTGTTTCTTTGGATATGAGGAATGTGCTTTGAAGGACTTCGATAATAGCTTCATTTGTTGTGTTGAAGGCAGAGATGGATCCCTTTTTGCTTCTAGTAATTCATCTTGTATTATTTTTGTTACTTCTTCCAGCAACTCGGATCCTTCAATTTGTTGTTGTAAGATCTCCTTCCTTGCAGTGGATTGCAGGACATCTCCAAGTTGTAGCTTGTGAAGATGAGATATGATGGACAAGTTGATTTGTTCATCAAGAACTAGTAGTTGTAGTAACTAATGAGTGACTACGGGTTGAATTTGTATTTGTTGTGCTAGAAACTCCTTAATGGAATCTATAGGAGATGAGGAGGAAAATGTTTCTTGTATTTCTTTAGAAATCTCTCTTGCATCAAGTGAGACCTGTTCCTCTTACTGATATGGTTGATTATGTTTCTCTGTATTATCTAGAGGAGGATTCTCTTGTTTAATATTATAAGAAGGAGATTTTTTCCCTTCATCTAGTGTCACTTGCTCCTCATTCTACTTTTGTTGATCCTACTAATATGTATTGTGCGGAGGAGACCCAATGTTGTGTGGAGGAGAAGTTTGTTGTTTCTCCACATTTTTATCTTCTTTCACTCCTTCAAATATTTTCTTTGTAACTTCCTCAATTTCCTTTTGAATTTTGTCTCTGTCATCCTGTTCCATGCCCGTTAAGATATCTACCCTCTATTTGGTTCTCAGTTCCTGAGCCTGCATTTGTGACATCTTATCCTTTTCTTCCTGAACAATTGTAGCACTAGTTCTATCCAAGGCTTGTTGTCTTAGTTCTTCATCCATTTCTAGAGCCTTTTCTTTCCTCTGTCTTAAGGCCTAAGCTAGATGCTCTAGAACCTTTTCAATTATTTCATTCAAAGGCTTATTGTATTTGATCATATACATGATCACAACCTCTCTATGGTACTATGATCTATAGGAGATACTTCTGGATCTAATTTTGTAGTCTCCATTAGTAGTCCATGATGTATAGTCCCATTAAAGATAGCCTCTAACTGAAGAGGATCTTGTGGAGGAGCCACAGAAGGTGCTTTCTTTGTTTTCTTTTTCTTCTTTTTCCACTTAGAGTTTCCTTCCTCTCCTTCTTCTTCCTCTTCAACTTCCTCTATTTGAACTTTCTTCCTTTTGGCTTACTGCTTTGGCCTAGGATGCTTCTTTTCTTTAGTTTTCATCTATGCCAAAGTTTCTGAGGCAACCCTTCTTCTAGTGGAAGCTGTTTGTGTTGAGTCAGAGGGTTGCAGAGCACTTACAACAACAGAAGTAGATCTACTAATCCTTCTTGGCACTTGGGCAATTGGCAGATTAGTGGGGATAGATTGATAATCCTCTGCAGGGGTTTGTGATGAAGTTTTTGGCTCTAGCAGTACACCCCATTTCTCATACAATTATTCTCTATTTTTCTCCAGATGCTCCTCTACACTCTTCTTATTCATCTTGTCCATTATTTCTTTATAGTTATCAAACCTGTCTGCTATAGTATCCTTAGGTTTATTAAGAATAATATTAGCATAAGTCTTTATCTCCTCCGCAGAGACCTCATAAGGTAGTTTGGGTATCCAAGCTATCCTTGGTTCTACCACTTCAAGGTATCTAAAGTCTTTATTAACCAAGAACGTGATTTGTTCTTTATATTTCCTTACCACATTATATGGAATTCTCTCTCTGGCTTGCATGTTAGCTTGCAGAGTTTTGAGGAACCCCCAATACATAGTGCTACAATTCTTAGAATCACTGAAACCCCTCATGTGATTTTTGATTTGAACAGTAACAGAGATGTGTTGTTGCCAAACCTTTCCCTTGAAACCAAGAAACTCATTCAAGAAGTAAAATACAAGGCAGATGATCAGAGTGCCATACCTGAAATTGTAGTTTGAATCTTTTATTCTCTTCAAGTTCTCCCTCAGTTTATCTCTCATGACTTCATAGAGATCGATGTATTTTCCCTCTTTTACCATTTGATATATAGTGTGAATTGTGGTACCAATGGATGACCCTTCTCTATTTGCATAATAAACCTTGTATACAATGCCCATTATGGCATATCAGAGCCCTAGATCAGTTATGTCATTACACTTAGGGTTATCTTATCAAATTTTTCTTTAGTCAACTCTATAACACTCTCATTCTTGATTTCTTTCATTACTGGTACTAGTCCAGATGAGTTGAAACTGGCAACAACCCTAATTGTACCTTTGGTAATCCTATAGGGTTTGTCAAGGTACAAACACTCATCATGAATTTTTCTCAAGACAATCCTTACCCATTCATGTGCATCGTAGAAATATGGATAACCTTTCCAAACATCTAGTCTTTTACCTACAACATTCACATATTCTTGTTTGTATCCATCATCATCCAAGTGGGTATCTCTCAGTTCCTCAAACTTCCTGTGATCAATTTCATTAAGCGGAGAGTGGATGTATATCTTTACATCCTCAGTAGACATGACATTAGTTGGAATATTTGAAAATGCTCCATCCTTATCCACTTCCATAGCCTTGTATGGATATTTCTTGTACCTTGGCCTTGGCTTCTCAGAAACATCGACCAACTCTAGAGTTTCTATTCTTATCTACTTTACTTTTGTAGCTAGGGTTACACTTCTCACTTCTCTAAAATTTGTAGCTATGGTTTCTCTTTTTACTCTTCTTTTCTCAACTTCACCAAACACTCTAAATGCTAGGGTTTTTCCTTCCAATATTCTCTTCTCAAGATTGCTAATTGCTCTAAATACGAATGAGGAAGAATAAAATAATTGGAACTTAAGTGACTTTATTTTTACCCTAAATGTTTGCATTTATTGTACCTTTTTCTAGTTAGGTTATTAGTTTCTGATGAGTTCTATAGGTTCACAGAGACCTATTTCCATCCAAAATTCCTCTGTATTTAATTTTTTCATTCCAAAGGTTTGGGGTATTGAATCTGTCTTGCTTTATCAACATCCTCTTCTCTCAACTTCATGCTAGATCATTTGTATGCCTTTCTTCCATTTGTAGAAGCAACAATCATTCAGAGGGTTTTGAAAAATTATGCAATGGTTAGCTCCCCCTAACTCCATGCCTTTTCTTAATTGACTATGAAGTCTTCTACATAAGACAGAAGCACAAATTCTTCCTTCTTCTCATTATCTCATTTTGGTTTCCTTCTCCATGTCTTTTTCATTTCCTTATTTTTCTTGATCAGGGTTTCCTCCATCTTCCTGTGCTCAGTAGGTGGTTCCATAAAACCACTTTTGTAAAATCTTGCTTTATGCCCAAAATTGTTGTACTTGTAGAAAACACCATTATATTCCAGAGGAAAAAATGAGTTTACACTCATATAACCATTTCTCCTTGTTTTAGTTCTACAATCAATAGCCTTATGACCAAACTTATTACATGAATACCAGTAACCATAAAAGGAATGAGAGATCATAGCATCATACTTTGGAGACAAAAATAAATTCTTTCTCATGTAATCATTTCTTCTTTCCTTAGTTCTACAATCAATAGCATTATGACCAAATCTATTGCAAGAGCAACAATAACCGTAAAAGGGTTGAGAGAACCTAGAAGTAGCAACCTATCTAGGAAGAGGACCCCTAAAACCCTTCTTCAGATCATTGACCTTTATGAAGTCATCATCCAACTCCTGTTCCTCATTTTTAGTCTTTTAGAGATTTCAGTGTAGGGTTCTTCCTTTTTCATTTCACACATGCCTTCAGGTATATCTATTCTTCAATTTTGACCTTTCTCAAATCCAAGACCACCCTTATTCTTAAGTGGTCTTTGACTATTGATTATCTCAGCAAGGATGTCTATGTTTTTCTTAAGTTTTAGATTCTTGTCTATCTGATCCTTTGCTTTCTCTAGTTCCTTCCTCAAAATGACAATTTCTTCTTCAAGTCTAGAGAATTCATCTGATTTGGCATTGAGCTTAGCATTAAAGCAATCCACAACTCCTTTACCTTCTTCAATTTGAAATTTCATATTATAAATTGCTTCTTCCGATTCCTTAAGCTTAGCCTTATATTCTCCATTTTCTTTCCTTGCCACTTCCAGATCTTCTAAAGAAAAAATGAGTTCTCCCTCAAGATCAACTTCACATTCTTCTTCATTAATGACTATCATATCTTTATCATCCTCAACAGGGTTCTTATCATTATCCAGACCTTCATTTTCCATGTGTTCCAATCCAAGATCTACCTCAATTGTTAGACTATATCAAGGAACTTAGCTCTGATACCAATTGTTGAACACACATATATACTAAGGGGGGTGAATTAGAATATACTAAAATTTTTACTTTTATGTTGCATTCAGTTAGAACATTCAAACCATGAGAAACAAAAGAGCACACAAGCAAATAACACCAGATTTACATGGAAACCCAAGATAGGAAAAACCATGATGAGCAAGCTTCTTGGATCTACTGCCCAAATCTAGCCTCACAAATAAAAACATATTTACAATGAATTTTATGGGCTCAAACCCAAAGGAATCTCCAACTCCCTAATACATAGTTTAATGGGCTCCAACCAAAGGAAGCAACAACTCCCTGAAACATAATTTTATGGGCTTCAACTCAAAGGAAACTCCAACTCCTTCAAGTGCTACAACACTTAAAACTCTTCCAAAAAGAAGATCCAAACTCTGTACCAAAACTTTTGATTAATTCTAATGGTTCAATTAGCTCCGCAACATCATCTCCTTAAACTCTTTGAAAATTACTTACTCAGATAACCTCAACACCTCTGTAATACACTCTGACTCTATTACAAATCATGCATCATAGTCTCCAGAGTTAATTTTCAACTTCTAGATCATTTATCTTTTTCACACACAAACACAAACACACACTCACACAAACAGTGAAACAATCTTCTATCTTTCATATATATCCTCCACAAGTCTTCAAAACATCATCTTCATCAACCTAAATGAAATGTGTAACATGAAACATGCAATGACCTTACTTGTCAGCTCCCAAATCATCCGTAATAATGTAGGAGTGAAATCCCACTATGTAGTTCATACCAAGAGGTTTGTTGGACCAAATTTACCTTTGTATACATTTCTATGCTGGCACACACTTCCAAACAAAAGATGCAATCACTCAAGTATACCATGTTGGCAATGTAAACACTTATCCTTTTATACATTAGCTCTAGATCCAATGTGGTACTAGAGAAGAGAGATATCATCATGCGGTTCATGTTGAACACAATGAGGTGTTGAGAGGGGGGATGAATCAGTACAAACTAAAACTTAACCATATGTCAACAAATAAAACTAAATAACATGTAGAATAGAAGGGAAAATTATGCAACACAAGAATCAACACATGCCACTAGTATTTTTGCATGGAAAACTGTAAGACAGGGAAAAACCACGATGAGTGTTAGCTCACAATATAATATGATCACTGCAAAAATGTTACAACTTTATTTTAGGGCTTCAACCCAAGGAAGCTACTACTCTCTAATTTACAACTTTTATTTAGGGCTACAACCCAATGAAGCATCTACTCCTTGAATACTCAACTCACTGCTATTGGATTTATAATGATGATACAAATACAAGGTCTACTATGGAGAACACATCTAATACATGTTGATGGTGCAGTCTACTTTTCTCACTCAATAGATATCTTCAAACTTATTTTACACACTTCATATCTTATCCTTTTCTCTACTATATTAACGTTTTCTTTATTTTATCTCAAATTAATTATATCTTCTATAAATATCCTCCATAACACATTGAAACATTGATTAAGTTGGCAACATGATCAATATTGGATGAAACGTGTAACTTGTCACCAGTCAGCCTCAACACATGAAAAATGATGAGAAGACTTGTTGTGAAGCTCAGGGATTTATGAAAAGGATCAAGGCACATCTTTACATACTTTCCAGACTTGAAGAAATTAATCAGGAGCCTTCGCATATTCTGATACTTAACCGGTCGGCTCATACTCCTTAAGATAGTCAACTATTCATCTTTTTACTACCAAGGAGAAGCCAAAAACTTAATGCCAACCAAGAATTCATTCATACATGATCACAACAACATCTATACACATTGATAAAGAAGTATCATATCAAACTATGCATTTGTAATACAAGAAACATGACTATCTGTAGAAAATAGTCTTCGAACCTCATGTGATTCTTCACATCTTAAGATATGATGTTGTAGTGAAGTGCAAGGATTTAAACCTTCTGGGAATGAACTTAGACAACAATATAAGCTTATCAAATCTACACACATTTATCTAATGTTTTCAGAGGTATTTTGGTGTAGTCATGGTAGGAGGGTTCACAGAGTGAACTGTCCAGACCATGCAGCAAGAGTAAACACAAAGGAAACAACTCAAATATATGAAACAATTGCAGATTCAACCATTTAGTATATCATAGAATTCAAGTACAAGCTAGCTGGTATCATGTGGGCTTATAATTAGGGCTCATGGGTCTGATTACAAAATATCATAATATACTCAAGATATGGCTTTGAGGCTCCTTTGCAAAGAATCCAAACTATTAAATATCTCTGTTATGATGAACTTGATAACTGCTTTCCTAGAGATCTAATACATCAATATATATCATCTCTGGATCACAAGATTCCTCCGCATCATCCAAGGAAGGTCACAAACTTTGATGAAGAGATGTAACGTGTGTACACAAATAGGTCAAACCTAATCATATAGAACTTCTCCGCAAATGCATGGAATGATGTGTGGATCTCAAGGAAGGTCAGCCACAAACCAAAGATCAATGAATGATGTGTTGTTGGGCTCCATGGATTGGGAAATGATCCGCAAGTATTTTCCTTTAGCTGATGTGTCTGAGACTGCCAGGATGCTCTATTCGAAGAAAATAATCAATCTTCTGATAGTGATATCTTTCCGGTAACTGATCCAAATGCTCTAAGAATTAGATATGATGTAGATGAATGAGTCTAGATGCTAACTCTAGCTCTGCAAGATCTAAAATGTAACTATGGTAGAATGTAGAACAAAATAAAGAAATTGCTTATGACTAAACTGACTGAACTGAACTAGAAAGTGAAAAGAAACAAACTGAACTACAAACAAACTGAATTGCAAATGTTTTTGGTTGACGCAAGATTTCTCTTGAACTAAGGATGTTCCTGCACCAGACATATAAGATTATTGAAAAAGTGAGTCCCTCACTTTGCTGGGGCTAGAGGAAAATCAAGATGGTCCACCTCAGCCTGAGAAATCTAAGATGAATCTTCTTCTAGTCTGCCTTTCCAATTCACAAGGTAGTCTTTGTATTGTCTTCCTCTGGTGTTGCGTCTAACTTTGTTGTCCAAAATGTCTTCAATCTACTTTAGTGCTTGTTGTGGTAACTGCTTCTTTAGGTCTTCTGCCATGTTGTCACTGAACTCTACTTCATGATACTAGTATAGGTCTATAATGTTGAAAATAGGTGATATGCCCAATGTCTCTGGTAACTCGACTTCATATGCATTTCTTGAATCAAATTTTCTGAGTATCCTACAAGGTCCAAACTTCTTCATCTTCAACTTGTTATATGTCCCAACTAGAAATCTTTCTTTTTGCAAGTATACCATCACTTCATCTCCAACTGCAAATTCCTTGTGTTTTCTCTTCTCATCTGCTCGCTCCTTATATTTGTTGTTCATATCTTCCAAATGCTTCTTAACCTAATTATGCACTGTCTCCATATGTCCTGGAAGCTTCTGCACTTCTCTTTTCTTCCATACTATCATTTCTCAATTCTGTAACTCCTCTAGGGTTTACTCTAGTAACAATCTCAAAAGGTGTTCTCCTAGTACTCCTATTCACTGAATTATTATATGCAAACTCTACTTGTGAAAGAATCAAATTCCAACTTTCTGTCTTCTCTCCAACCAAACATCTCAACAAGTTTCCCAAACTCCTATTCACTACCTCTGTCTGTCCATCAGTCTGTAGATGAAAAGCTAAACTAAACTTCAAATCTATCTTCATCTTCTTCCAAAGTGTCTTCCAAAAGTATCTAAGAAATCTGGTGTCTCTGTCTAAAATTATACTCTTAGGTAATCCATGCAATCTCACAATTTCCCTAAAAAATAGGTCAGCTACATGCACTGCATCAGTTGTCTTCTTACAAGGTATGAAATGTACCTTTTTTGAAAATATGTCCACCACTACAAATATAGAATCATGTCCTCTCTGTGTCTTCAACAATCCCATTACAAAATCCATATTTATATCTTCCCAAGGTCTCTCTGGTACTATCAAAGGTTTGTACAATCCAGTATTCTAACTACTCCCTTTTGCAACTTGACAAACTCTACAACTCTGCATAAATTTCCTAACATCCTTATGTATCTGAGGCCAAAAGTAGTTTTCACTCACCAAAGCCACTATTTTATCAATGCCAAACTATCCTACCAATCCACCACTATGTTTCTCCTTGATCAAATTATCTCTCATTGAACTTCTAGGTATGCATAACTAATTTCCTCTGAACAACATATCTTCCTGAATGAAATAGTCCAACCATTTACTCCTATCTATCACAACAGGTTCCTTACATGCTTTCCAAGGTTCTAAAAAATTGGTGTCTCCCTCATACAGGTTCTTCAATTCATGAAATCCTATCACTTCAACTCTCATCTCTATTAACAAGCTCCTTCTCCTACTCAATACATGTGCAATTTTGTTTAATTTTCTACTTCTATTCTTCAGTACAAATGTATAACTCTACATGAACTCTACCCATCTCATATGTCTCTGATTCAACTTTCCTTGACTGTTCAAATATTGTAAAGCTTGATGATCTGTATGCAACACAAATTCCTTAGGCAACAAGTAATGTCTCCACTTATTCAAGGATTGAATTATGGCATAGAACTCTTGATCATAAATTGAATAGCTTATCCTTGCATCATTCAACTTCTCACTAAAATATACTACAGGTCTACCTTCTTGACTTAACACTGCTCCAATTGCACTCCCACTTGCATCACAATCTACTTGAAATACCTTATTGAAATTGGGTAATGCTAAAATAGGTTGCTCTGTCACTTTCTACTTCAACAACTCAAAACTCTTATCTACTCCTGATGTCCACTTAAAGTCTTTCCTATCACCTCTCATTGTCTCTGTCATAGAGTTACAACCTGAACTAAAATTTCTGATGAACTTCCAGTAGAAACTAGATAATCAATGAAATGATCTAACTTCTCTAATGATCTCCAGTGTAGGCCATTCAACAATTGCTCTTACTTTCTTAGGGTCCATCTTCAATCCTTCTGCAGAAATCACAAATCCCAAGTACACTAATTCTTCCTTCATGAAACTACACTTCTTGATGTTGATCAGCAATTTCTCCTCTCTCAGTCTCTGCAGAACTTGTCTAATATGCCACAAATGTTGCTCTTTTGTCTTACTAAAAATCAGAATATCATCCAAGTATACAATTTCCAACTTACCCAAGAATTTCTTCAAGACTTCATTCATCAACCTCATGAAATTACGATGTGCATTTGTCAATCCAAAAGGCATCACTAACCACTCGTACAATCCTTAATTTGTCTTAAAAGCAATCTTCCATTCATCTCCTTCTCTGATTTTGATCTGATGGTATCCACTCTTCAAGTCTATCTTTGTGAAATATTATGCTCCACTCAAACAATCCATGATATTATCCATCCTAGGTAAAGGAAATCTATACTTAACTATGATCTTGTTGATTGCTCTAGAGTTTGTACACATTCTCCATTCTCCATCCTTCTTAAGTTCTAACACTGCAGGTACTGCACAAGGACTCAAACTTTCTCTGATCAAACCTTTCCTCAACAACTCTTATATCTATCTATTTAGTTCTTCATTTTCTGTTGGTGTCATTCTATGTGCTGCTTTGTTAGGCAAACTAGCTCCCGGTATAAGATTCATGTGATGACTGATACTCCTGATTGGTGGTAATCCTTCAGGTACATTGTCTGATATGATGTCTACATACTCTGTCAGCAACTCCCTTATCTCCTTCAATTGTGATTCTTTAGTTTCCTTCTTCAATGTTTCAGGCTTCTTAGGAATCAAAGCATAACACATATTCTCATGTCTCAAACCATCTAGAAATCCTCTTCCATCTACCAAACAGATTCTAGCATTCCCACATACTTCACCCTTAGGGTCATGTTGCAAAGGAATCAAAGTAATTATCTTCCCATTTGATGTTATAGTGTATGCATTCTTTGTCCCATCATGTATAGCTTTTTTATCATACTGCCAAGGTCTACCCAACAAAATATGGCATACATCTATAGACATAATATCACACAAGACTTCATCATGATAAGATCCAATATGAAATTTCACCAAACATTGGTCACTCACTTGTACCTTATGATCATCATGAATCCATGCTATCTGATAGGGTTTAGGGTGTTTCAATCTTTCCAACTTCATCGTATTCACCATCTCCTCTAAAACTAAGTTATATGAACTACCACTATCAATTACAACTTTACAACATTTACCTCCTGATTTGCATCTGGTACTGAACAAACTCTTCCTCTGCGGTGGTTCCTCATTTGTTTCTATTTGAAATAGTGCTCTCCTCATCACAAGTGATTCTCCTTTCTTCGGTTTACCGACTGAACTAGGTGTTCCAACAGGCTCTTCTTCAACATAGGCTGCTCTTCCACTATTCTCTGTTCTTTTGCTTGTATTCCCTTGATTACATTCAAATTCTCTATGTCCTTCACCTCCACACTTAAAACAAGTTCCTCTAAATGTTCTCTTATCAAACCCTCTTCCTTCTCTTCTATATCCTTTGTTCCATTACGAACTAGGGTTTCCTCTTCATTAAAAAATTTTGTCATCCCTTCGGTATGCATTATTATCTATGTCCTCCTTCTTGAATGTGTTCTCCTGTCTGTTTTGTTCTGCAAATGATCTATCTACTCTAGAAAATGTTCTACCTCTCTAAAATTTACCTCCTCTTCCTCTCTACCTTTGATCATGCTCTTATTCAACTTTTCTTCAACTTTCAGGGCAAACTGATATGCTTCCTCCAAAGATGTCATCCTTACTAAACTTAGTTCTTCTTGAATGTCCAATCTTACTCCATTGATGTATCTAGCCACTTTCTCCTTACTTGATTTGCTATGTCCTGTCCTTATAATCATCTTATGAAATTCTTTAGTATACTCCATAGATTTCTCCTTTTGTCTCAGATTCTACAATCTTTTCAACAGTTTCAACTCATAGTCACCAGGTACAAATTGATTCTTCAATTTTGTCATTATCCTATCCCATTTTGCAATCTTTTCTTTTCCACTTCTATTTCTATCCAACTAAACTTCTTTCCACCATATAACAACTTGTCCTTTCAACTTTGTCTTTGCAAATTTCACCTTCTCTGGATCTTCAACTTCTTCATATTCAAAATATTCTTCCATGTCATTTATCTAGTCAATCAATTCTTCAGGGTTCAAATTACTAGTATAGTTTGAAACATCAACTCTAAGTCTCTTTCTAATCTTTGAAATAGCTCATAACATCTTGACTTGATTTGATTCTTCTTCTTCATAACCTCCTAGGGCTTCCCTAATTTTTTCAATAGACTAAAATTCTTCCTCATCATCACTTTCAACATTAGGTCTTAGTGTCAATCCTCTTCGCCTATCTTCCTCAATAGAATCCAATCAAATTATCATTGTTTTCATCATTTCCATCATCTCATCCATTCTACCAACCATTGTTCCAACAGTCCTCTGTTGCATTCTTCCTAGGATCAAGTGCAAACTACATCAAATTTGGTGATCAGGCTACAAGGTGACAAATACCTCACAATCAGTGATTGGTTGTGACACAAGTAACCTGCCTCGATTTGGCAATCTATCCACATCAAGATCTTATGGAATTCCTTCACCAACTTTGCTCAATTCACTCCCAAAGATTCAAACTTTCACTTTGATACCACTTGGTGCAGTCATGGTAGGAGGGTTCATAGAGTGATCTGTCCAGACCGTGCAACAAGAGTAAACACAACAAAAACAACTCAAAGATATGAAACAATTATAGATTTAGTCATTCAATATATCATAGAATTTAAGTACAAGATGGCCAGCATCATGCGGGCTTACAATTAGGGCTCGTAAACCTAATTACAAAATATCATAATATACTCAAGATATGGCTTTGAGGTTCCTTTGCAAAGAATCCAAACTATTTGTTGGATTTTTCACAAACTAGATGCTTCTTCCCAGTTATCCCTACAAGGTAGCCATCATTGATCAATAGGATACCTAGGCCAGGGGCCAACAATATAGGAGATAGACTCTATAAATATCTCCTCTTCTTCTTTAGGCTCTGCAAAACCTAGGGGGGTATTCCCTATTCAACATCCATGAGATATGCCTATGAACTTGCTTGGATGTTGATACAAAGCAGATAAATCCTCTCTTGTGCAGACCAAAACTATAAAATAATTGCAAAGGGGCTAGCCTTGGGCCTATGTTGAGTTGTAAATCAGAGGATTTTTGGTCCTAAAACTACTTCTAATATCCTAAAGGTTTGTATTTGAAGTTTGAGTTTGATTTTTTGGTATTTGGATGCAAAACTAGGACATTGGTTGTAACCTTAATACAAGACTATATCGGTGACTATCTTAGGGCTCAGAGTCAATAGACATACACATGTAAATGGTTACCATAAACATATATCAATGACTAGATTTCAAGGGGATTTTTAGTGTCTGCCTTATAGATACTTCCCAAAACTGAGTATTTAGTTATCTCTGCTTACAAACATCCTCACTGCAATATATTCTTCCCAATAGTTAACCCAAAACATTTAATCTACTCCTTAAGAAAAAGTAAAAGACTAAGCATTCAACATGGTGAACCCGTGTCCTAGAATCTTAAACACCCCTTAGCTATTTAGATTTAGAAGAAGAAAACATTCAAGTTGGAGACAAATAATAGAATACATGCAATGAAGCATTACTCATATAAAACAACATGAAACTAGTAAATTTATGCATAAAACATATAACATATGATTCATAAACTCACAAGACACCCAAAACAAAGCTAGCAACAAAGTTGTATCTTATCATAGCACCAAAATTTGTCTAGTTTTCAACAACCTAGAATGAGTGACACAATTTGCATTTTATAGCAAGACTATGTACTCAGCAATTATTACAAGACATAATTCAAAAATCTACTAGATACAGTGCACCACAAAAATGGCACCCAAAACATCAATGCAGTAGGTAGAAGGAGAGGTGAGGAGTAATTGGACTTGAGCCCTGTGCCTCCGTTCTGGGATTTTTCTCTTAAAACTGGTAGGTGGCACGTCCATCATCAACCCATGCCTTTGTGATTCTGCAATCAATGGTTGACCTACCAGTGTCCTACAGAAACATAGCAAACCGCATACTCTATAGCCTTCCCGCCAAGAACGTCATTGCAATCGTGAAGAAAACCCCACATTCAAACATAGCCGTCAATCTTTCTCTACATCTCCCAAATCCACAGCTCAAATCAAATAAGCAAGTCCTTAGCCAATGAGAATATGCCACGTAGATGCTTCTTTGCCATCACTGACTTTTCCCATCACAAATATGCATTTTGCCTCTTTTCGCCTCTTTGTATGTTGGGAACATATACAATCTCCTTTCTATACCTACGGGTCCCACCAAATGTATCTCCTACTACTTTGTATGTTACCGAATATACAAAACCCCTTGTATATTTTTTCAATGTATATGCATCAGCTGATGACCCTCTGTTACTGTAGCAAATGCATGTCAGATTTCTTTGTATATTTTTCATTGTATAAACCCAATGTATCTGGCCGTTGTATGTTTGAACATACAACACAAAATATACATGCAACCCGATATACAAGCAAGGAATATTCCCAGAATCTATGAAAGATTCCTCAATGTATATGCACCTTTTTAAGCCCGATATGCATTGTGAAATGCATATAACTATCTTTTCACCATTTTTGAAAGCCAATTTGAACACTTTCAGACCCACCAATGTACATTTACACTTGTACATACAAGAACACACACATGCGACAAATTTCACCGTGGCACAAAATGATTTTGGACTTAGCATCTTTTCTCAAGCGCAATGGGAAGAGGCGGTAAAGAAATGCATAGGGGCTGGTAAACCGATAAATGCTAAGGCATGAAGAAGTAACTTAAACAACCGGGAACCCCCTATAGAAAGTCAACAACAAAATAGAAAAAACAACGTAGAAGGCCGAGGGAAAACAAAATCTAAGGCATCAAGGGTTTGAAAGAATAAAAATATAGGCTTGTAAAATCAATTCAAAACCCTAACGCTAGGTGAGCACCACCATTGGCTCCAATTGGGGATGTGCAGGTGCAAGGCTGCAGCAAGGACCAGACCACTCCAGGGTAGACTAGGCAAAACACAAAATTCAAAACATGACCGACTATACAAGGCATGTACAAACTATTTACACCTAATTTATAGTGTGCACACAATATATTCGTTTATGAAAAGTAGGGCTTTAGGAACTGACCGATGGTGAAAGTAGGAATCTTCTCCATGAGTATTGCTGATCTGATATGGGCCCATCCACAAGGGCTCAAATTTACCATGTTTGCCCTTTTCCTGACTTTTTACATTCCAAACCAGGACCAAGTCATTCATCTGGAACTTCCTTTCTACAGCCCTTTTATCAAACAAATATTTTACCCTCTATTATTTCTTGATGTTTGTCTTTTGTGCCTCTCTTCTAATTGCATCTAGGTCAATCAGTTGATTTATGCTTTCATTCATTGATTCCTCAATCTCTTTATCACTTTCCTGTATGAATCTATAAACCGGCAAGAGATTATTTACAGGTAACTTAGCTATTGTGTGATACACTAGCTCAAAAGGAGATCTTCCAATTGCTTTCTTCACTGTTACCCTGTCATCCCATAATGCCATCTTCAACTTTGAATCCCAAGCCCTTCTATTTTTGTCTACTATTCTTTTGGTGATTTTCATAAGGCTTTTGTTACTTGACTCTACTTGACCATTTCCATGTGGATGATATGGTGATGCATATGACAAATTACTCCCATATTTGTTGCAAAAATCAACAAATTCACCAGATCTAAAACACATGGCATTATCTGTGACCACTTTGAATGGTACTCCAAATCTAATAATAATGTTTCCAAAATAAAATCCATCACCACCTTGCTTGTAGCTTTCTTAGTTGGAATGGCTTCAATCCATTTGGTAAAATAGTCAGTAGCAACCAAAATCCAACTATGTCCTCCAATTGATTTTTCTAAAATTTCCCCTATAAAATCAATTCCCCATTGTTGAAATGGAGCCTCCATAGTTACAGTCCTAAGGGGTAATGTACCTTCATACTTGAGTTTTCTTGAAAACCTTTGGCAAGAATCACATTTTCTTACCAACTTTTGTGCATCTGAGAAAAGAGTTGGCCACCAGTAGCCTATTCTAAGAATTTTGTGAGCTGTAGTTTTGGTAGTGTAATGTCCACCACACATCCCTTTGTGCATGTCACTTAGGATGCCAGTAGCTTGATTTTCATCCACACATCTGAGTAAGACAGCATCAGGATTCTTCCAACACAACTCTTCTTGAACAATGATGTATTTGATAGCATGTAACTTTAAAGTCCTTTTTTGACTATCACTGAAATGGAAGGGACAGTTCAAGTTCTGCAAATAATATAGAATGTCCTTGTACCACTCACATTCTAACTTGTTTACAACCTCATTCTGCACTACATTTACTTGGCATGCCTCTAGATTTGATTGTGTCATCATTTTAGCCAAACCTTGTCCTCTTACCAATTTTGTGATTTGTATTTCAATGTTGAACTCTTGTAATTTATTTATCCACCTGAATCTTCCTCCTGTCACTTCCTGCTGAGTAAAAATATCTTTAACTACTACATGGGGTACATATGCAACTATCTAAAAGCCTACTAAATATGGCCTGAAGCTTTTGACTGCTTTAACCAATGCATATGCCTATTTTTCCATGATATCATATTTTAACTTAACTGCTTGCAATGACATGCTAAAGAAAGCAATAAGCTGTTCAAAGCCATCCTCATTTTTCTGCAATAAACATGCATCAATAGTATGAAAAGAAGCAAATGTGAACAATTAAAATGGCTTAGAAAAATTAGGAGATTTCAACACAAGAGCCATCTTTATAGCTTCTTTGATGTTCTAAAATGATTTAGTTGCTTCATCTCCCCATTTGATGGTTTCACCCTTCTTCAACATTTTAGAAATATCTTTTGTAGTCTCTACAAAGTTAGGAACAAACCTTCTAACAAAATTAATCTATCCAAAAAAGGACTGAATGCCTTTTACTATTTTGGGAATTTGAATCCTGTCAATTGCAGCAACTCTTTCAGGATCAATCCTAACTCCATCCTTGGAAACAATGTGCCCCAAATGATTTTCTTCCACTACCCCAAAAGCACATTTCTTTGGGTTAAGTGAAATGCCATATTCTAGTGCTCTAACAAAAATTTTCTCTAGGTGCATACAATGTTGCTCCTCCTTTTTTGAATAGGTAGTTAGATCATCCTGATATACAGCCAGAATTGAATCAATCAATCCTGCAAAAGCAACATTCATAGCCCTTTGAAATGTAGCACCTGCATTTGTTAGTCCAAATGGCATTCTTACATATACATAGGTTCCCCATGGAGTGGTAAAGGTAGTCTTGTATTATTCAGATTCTTTTACCTTTACCTAATTGTATCCTGAGAATCCATCCATCATGGATAAAAGTTCACAACCAGTTACTTTCTGTAGCATAGTCTCCATGTTGGGTAGTGGATAATTATCCTTTAGAGAGGATACATTCAGATTTCTAAAGTCAACACAAAGTCTTATGTCACCATTTTTATTTCTAATTGGGACAAGATTGGACACCTAAGTTGAATGTCTAATAGGCACAATTATTCCAACCTCCCTAAGCTTCATGAGTTCTTCTTGCATCTTTGGAGCCAGAGTTAGGTTGATAGGTCTTTGCTTTTGCCTAAATAGTTTAGCTTCAGGCTTCAAAGGAATTTCATACTGGAATAGGTCTTCTCTATAAGCTTTCAAGTCCTCATATGACCATGCAAAAAACATGCTTATATCTTTTTAGTAATGCAATCAACATACTTCTAATGTGTGGCTTGAGATGTTTGCCAATATACACATTTTTTGGGGTATGACTTGTCCCCAAGTTCATCTCCTCTAAGTCATCCTTGTTTGTGGGAGATGTCTTTGTAACAAAATGGTCTCTATTATCAAATGCTATTTCTAAAGTGACTAACCCTCTGGGGATTTTATTTGTCTTGAGTTGAATCACTTCTTTCCGTAAAAGAGTTTCTTTTCCATTCACAACTTCCACAAAATTTTGAAAGTCAATCTCTTGGTTCTCATATTCATCTATGCAGTGTAGGAACCTCAACAAATCTTTATCATCATCAAATACTTGCCAACTGCATATATTTTCTGGTACTGTAGGTCTAATTTTGATCTCAACATTTGTAACATCAGATAGAGTAATATCATCTAGCCTTATGGCGGCATTAGCTAAAAAATCTGCCATGACATTTTTTGATCTTTCTATCTAGTTTATTGAAAATGCATCAAATAATTCAATTGTATCCCACACAACATGCTTATACTATTTTAACCTTTTATTTTTTGAAGCATACTTATATCTAACCTAGGGAACAATTAACTCTGAATATCCAAATACATTTATCATCTTAATTCCATGCTTTAGAGCAACATTCAATCCTAGTAACAGAGCTTCATATTCTACAATATTATTTGTGCAAGCAAATTTTAATATGAAATAAAACTTTAGAAGCTTACCAGTTGGAGACAAAAATACAACTCCAGCACCAGAGCCTTCCTTTGAGCAAGCTCCATCAAAATACATGGTCCAAAGACCCTGTTGGTCAAGCTCTTGAATGCAAATGTCTCTCCCTTTATCTACTTGATCATTTGAGACAACTTTGAATTTTTCACAGTCAGTATCCACAAAATAGACATGTTCTTCTGAATCCTGACCTTCCACTGTTTCTGAGGATCTTTCTTCTTTGACCAGTTTGATATCCTTGCCATTCATTGGAATCACGACATATGATAGATCTAGCTGCATACTTCCACCAATCAATGTTGCCCATCTTCTTGACAATAGCATACCATATTGTGGCTTTATATTGACCACTATTATGTTCATTTTGTAGGTCTTTTCTAGATATGCTACTAGTCTAAAATCCACATCTTTCATGATTCCAATGATTGGTACCTCTCTAGCATCCATCGCATAGCATTTTCCACATGCCTTGTCTATTTTCAATCCAACTTGCTGCATGATAGCCAAAGGCATGATATTTGTCAATGCTCCTGAGTCAAGCATACAATTCCTGATTGTTTTTCCATTAATAACAAGAGAGACATAAAATGGCTCAACCCATGAAGGACATTTTGTCATTGTCACCCCCAGATAAACTTTAGGAACCTCATCCTCATCAATGCACATGGCTTGTCTCTTACCCTAGGTTTCAACATTTTGTCCATCCTGACAAGCTACTCTTGAGATTAAGGACAGCGCCTTATTTATGAATTCCTCAACTTTCATCATCTCCATCAATGGAATAGAGACCTTTACCTGGGACAAAACCTAAGTTACATCAAAAGAAGCATAATTTTGTATAACAATTGTACCCTGAGCCTTGGTTTTACTCTAATCCTGAGTTGATCCAACTTTAATCTTAGCGGCCTTCTGACTGTTATCCAGGACCTGAGAATCCTTACTTTGATCCTCGCTTTGGGGAGCCTTATTTTTTGGTCCTTGAGAATCATGACCTAGTTTTTGCTTAGAGTTCTTCTTATTACTATTCCATTGTGTCTTTTGTGGTTCAGCGTTCCTATGATTATGCACTAGTTGATTCACAAAGGTGCTTTCTGGTTGACGTGAATTGCCTACCTGAGCTTTACCTCTAAGATTGTAACTGCTTTTGACCTGAGCCACTGCCGCAGTTGTGAAAGCCCTCATCTCTTCATTAAAAGCCCTTCTCAAGTTATTCAGGAAAATGTGTGAGTCTTGAGCATAAGTGTAATTAACTTCATCATCTTCATCATAGGAAACCTACTGGCAGACCTAAATTCCATTAATTATGCTTGCATCAGCATCATGAGAAGGATACTCCCTATTTATGGATAGCATATTGACATTATCATCCTCCATACAATGTGGCTCATTACACTCATCACTGATGCAGAGCAATCAAGTAGAAGCTTACATAACAAGGTGAAAACCCATTTTACCCACAACCTTTAGGGTTTTGTTCTTTAATCACCTTTAAACCCTCTCGTACGTCCCACCAATACCAAAGTATTTGATTTCTTTCACCATCAGTAAGATATACTACTATCGACAAGTTCAAGTTTTATTATACTAATACAAACCGTTACCCTGATGAACAATCTGCTTACTTTCGCCTTTGGTTGCCTATCGGCAACATAATAGCTATCGGCCTAACTTTCCACCCCATCTCCGATGCCGATTGTCACACCGAAGCTTTAGTGCTAGCTTCACCATCAGCCAGACATATGTCTTCGGTCTAACCTGAGACTCTTCTGCCGATACTCCCTCTCAACCTGATACCTTAGGTCAAGGCAATCATCGGTGAGACTTTCACCGGCGGGCCAACCGATTTAATTTCCTCCGATGATTATACTTTCGACGATGCCCCTACTATCGGTGATACTTTGCAATAGTCACCCCGATCGGTGAAACCTTATACCATTGGCCCAATGTAATTTCCTCAGCTCGATGCCTCTGGTCACACCGATGCATACATAGAATTCGTTATGCAATCCATGGGGTCCACAATCTTTGACCCAACTGGTTGTATGTCTTACTACATACAAATGATAGATACACACAAGTTATTCTATCATACGACTGACGTATACATATGAAATGCATAGTTCCTCCCCTGCAACCATTTTTAATCGAACAACACAACACAGAACACTACTAATTCAACACTGAATAGAAAATAAACTAACACACGGAGGTCATTCCACTAATTTCAAAGAAATCCACTAGTGGAATGACTCCAAACCAATGTTCTTGTAATTACACCGAAAACCAAAAATTTTCTATTCCTTCTAGAAATTATACATACAAGTTGTTCTCTTTGTCAGTCAATATCTCTCTCCTTCTACGAATATAGACTCAGCTATTTAATGACTCACAGCTATCACATAGGCAGTTACAAGATGGAAGGTGAACCGCCTCTAACCACCTCTACCTTACAGTTACATTCCAACTTGTTCAGTTACATCTGTTACAACACATATAGATTTAGTTTTATGCCTTACTTGGCAACATATAACTTAATATGGCACGAAGGCCTTTCAGTATGACACTTGGACAAAATAGAAAATGTATAGAATCCTTAGATTCTCAATGTCTTCAAGGTGCTCCTGCACCATACTTCTAGCATGAAGAAAACTCTTATCCCAAGAGTTAGGTGGTTTGCTTCAAACAACGTTTGCCCCTTTATGACTATAACTCTAACTTGATACTTCCGCTGTTTCCTCTATACCCTTCAACTGTGACACCTATCAATGGAGTTTGATTGGCTGCCTCCAAGGCGCTTTTCTATCATCAAAAGTCCACTCTTACCTGCTACAACAACACTCCTGTCCCTCACCTGGGAGTCCTCTCTTGCCTCTCTCCCCAAGACTTTTGGCAACAACCAATGGACCATCTCTTCTGGCCCTCTTGACAGACTTTCCTGTCCATCTACTGTAGTGAGTCAACTTGCACCTGCAACCATAAAACTTCACAACAAGAATCAGATAGCAAAACCCAATGCTTATCCCAGTGTAGATTGCCTCCTTCGATGCTCTATCTACACACTTAGAATCTTCTGAGCTCTGATACCAATTTGATGTAGAGAAATCAAGTAGAAGCTTACATAATAAGGTGAAAACCCATTATACCCATGACCTTTAGGGTTTTGTTCTTTAATCACCTTTAAACCCTCTCGTACGTCCCACCAATACCAAAGTATTTGATTTCTTTCACCATCGGCAAGATATACTACTAACGGCAAGTTCAAGTTTTATTATACCGATACAAACAGTTACCCCAATGAATGATCTGCTTACTTTCGCCTTTGGTTGCCTATTAGCAACATAATAGCTATCGGCCTAACTTTCCACCCCGTCTCCGATGCCGATTGTCACACCGAGGCTTTAGTGCTAGCTTCACCATCGGCCAGACATATGTCTTCGGTCTAACCTGAGACTCTTTCGCTGATACTCCCTCTCAACCCAATGCCTTAGGCCAAGGCAATCATTGATGAGACTTTCACCATCGGGCCAACCAATTTCATTTCCTCTAATGATGATACTTTCGCTGATGCCCCTACTATTGGTGATACTTCACAATAGTCACCTTGATCAGTGAAACCTTATACCGTCAGCCCAATGTAATTTCCTCAGCTTGATGCCTCTGGTCATGCTGATGCATACATAGAATTTTTTATGCAATCCATGGGGTCCATAGTCTTTGACCCAACTGGTTGTATGCCTTACTACATACAAATGATAGATACACACAAGCTATTCTATCATATGACTGACGTATACATATGAAATGCATAGTTCCTCCCCTACAACCATTTTTAACCGAACAACACAACACAGAACACTACTAATTCAACACTGAATAGAAAATAAACTAACACACGGAGGTCATTCCACTGATTTCAAAGAAATCCACCAGTGGAATGACTCCAAACCGATGTTCTTGTAATTATACCAGAAACCAAAACTTTTCTATTCCTTCCAAAAATTATACATACAAGTTGTTCTCTTTGTCGGTCTATATCTCTCTCCTTCTACGAATATAGACTCAGCTATTTAACGACTCACAGCTATCACATAGGCAGTTACAAGATGGAAGGCGAACTGCCTCTAACCACCTCTGCCTTACGGTTACATTCCAACTTCTTCGGTTACATCCATTACAACACATATAGATTTAGTTTTATGCCTTACTTGGCAACATATAACTCAATATGGCACGAAGGGCTTTCAGTATGACACTTGGACAAAATAGAAAATGTATAGAATCCTTAGATTTTCAATGTCTTTGAGGTGCTCCTACACCAATCACAGGCAACAACATTATTATGTAAAGACTGAGCAATCATAAATTGTGACTATGAGTGAGGCATTTGGCATATTATGCACCATGGGGTGGTATTAACAATATTAACAGCGTTCTTCAAAGGATCAGGAGTTTCCTTAACATTTTAAGCCCTTTGATTTGTGTTGCTGCTTGGGAGAATGGGTTTACCATTATGCCAATTAGTGGTATATGGCATATCATGTAATGATGGTCTCTTTTCCTATCTTTGGTAAACTTGCCTGTCAGGACCTATTCCCTTTTCATTTTTAGCAAGTCTATAACTTAAGTCCTTAACAATAGTTGTCAATTTATCTAATTTATCCTCAGAAGTGGATGCATTAGCTTGAGTACTTTGAGGCTTATTTGGATTTTGCAAAATCTTCACATCATCCCTTCTGTTTGTCTTACCAAATGCTTTCCTATTGATTTCAATATTTGTTGTGATCCTGAAAGCATCCTTGAGGCTAGTAGGACCCTTATCTCTTAATCCATAGGCTATTTTGGCATCAAAAGCATTTATGTATAGCACCATGCATATTGTTTCATTAGGTCTCATATGAGGTGGTAATTTGTTCAACACTTTAGTGAATCTAGCATTAAAATCTGCAACCTGCTCATTTGACCCCTTAGTGATGCTAGTGAATTCATTCACAAAAAAGCTTGGGTCAGTTTTGTCACCATACTGTTCTTTAAAAATTCTCCTGAAGTCATCCCATGATGAAACACTTCTGTTGGGAAGACCTTTATACCATTATCTAGCTTCATTGACCAAGGACTGCATAAACTACTTCATAAACACGTCTTCATGTTCAACCTCAAATTTTTCCTTAACATTTTGAAAAACCTTTAAATGATCCTCACCTGACACAGTATTGTTTCCTAAAAACTTTGGCACCTATGGCCTCACATGTTTGTCAATGGGATTAGGGTAGCCAGGAATACCATCAAAAACAAGCTGCCTGAATCTGTCCAGCTGCATAAGTTGTCTACCAAACTGATTAACATTAGCATTCCTATTTGCATTATGATTTCTCACATTATTTAATGGTACGCTAACATTGTTTACATTTTGTCTCTTATTATTTTGATGATACTAGACTTCATTTCTATGTTGGTTTCTCAACACATTTGCATTATCAAGGGTGGGAACTGCATCATGTTGAGCAGTTCTCAGAGCTTGCACTTTTTGTCTCATATCATCTCTAATCTTCACAGCTTGTAAATATTCTAATTCAGCTCTTAAGCTTTTGATTTCTTCAGCTAATTGTTCATCTTTGGGCATAGAAGAGGATGGTCCCTTTCCATATTGGTCATCATCATCATCCCTTGGGGACTTAGTCTCTTCAAATCTGTCAGAGGGATCTAAGAAAGGGCATTCTTGAAACACCTCTGATCTCACTCTCAAATTAACACCTTGTTGTCTTTCATATACATTCTGGATTTCAGCCTCAGTGTTTGAAAACTAAGGTATTGTCTGCTCTAAAGATCTTGGATTGTCTTGAATATTATCATTACTTCTGGGAGAACCCTCTTGACTGGCTTGAACAGTCCCTTTTTTCCTGTACATCATTTTTCTAGGTAATTCTTCAGACAGAGGATTACATGGGGATCTTCTCCCTTGCATACAATGTTTTACTTTACCAGTTGGGAGATTTGTTTGGAGTCACCATCTACAACTAGGAATTATTTTCTTTTAAACCAGGGTTCTTACACAAAGTTCCCCAATGGAGTCGCCAAATCTATTGGATTTTTCCCAAACTAGATGCTTCTTCCTAGTTATCCCTACAAGGTAGCCATCATTGATCAACATGATTCCCAGGCCAGGGGCCAACAGTATAGGAGATAGACTCTATAAATATCTCCTCTTCTTCCTTAGGCTCTGCAAAACCTAGGGGGTATTCCCTATTCAACATCCATGAGATATGCCTATGAACTTGCTTGGATGTTGATATCAAAGTAGATAAATCCTCTCTTGTGCAGACCAAAACTATAAAATAAGTGCAAAGGGGCTAGCCTTGGGCCTATGTTCAATTGTAAATCAGAGGATTTTTGGTCCTAAAACTACTTCTAATAACCTAAAGGTTTGTATTTAAAGTTTAAGTTTGATTTTTTGGTATTTGGATGCAAAACTAGGACCTTGGTTGTAACCTTAATACAAGACTAGATCGGTGCCTATCTCAGGGCTCGGAGTCAATAAACATACACATGTAAATGGTTACTATAAACATACATCAATGACTAGATTTCAAGGGGATTTTTAGTGTTTGCCTTATAGATACTTCCCAAAGTTGAGTATTCAGTTATCTCTGCTTACGAACAACCTCACTGCAATATATTCTTCCCAACACTTAACCCAAAACATTTAATCTACTCCTTGAGCAGAAGTAAAACACTAAGCATTCAACATGGTGAACCCATGTCCTAGAATCTTAAACACCCCTTAGCTGTTTAGATTCAGAAGAAGAAAACATTCAAGTTGGAGACAAATAACAGAATACATGCAATGAAGCATTACTCATATAAAACAACATGAAACCAATAAATTTTGGCATAAAACATATAACATATGATTCATAAACTCACAAGACACCCAAAATAGAGCTACCAATGAAGCTATATGTAATCACAGAACCAAAATTTGTCCAGTTTTCAACAATCTAGAATGAGTGATACAGTTTGCATTTTATAGCAAGACTATGTACTCAGTAATTATTACAAGACATAATTCAAAAATCTGCTAGATACAGTGCACCATAAAAATGGCGCCCAAAACATCAATGCAGTAGGCAGAAGGAGAGGCAAGGAGTAGTTGGACTCGAGTCCTGTGCCACCATTTGGGGATTTTTCTCTTAAAACTGGTAGGTGGCACATCCATCATCAACCCATGCCTCTGTAATTCTTCAATCAATGGTCGACCTACCAGTGTCCTATGGAAATGCAGCAAACCACGTACTCTGGGAGCCTTCCTGCCAAGAACGCCACTGCAATCGTGAAGAAAACCTCGCATTCAAATATAGCCATCGATCTTTCTCTGCATCTCCCAAATCCACAACTCAAATCAAATAGGCAAGTCATTGGCCAATGAGAATATGCCACGTAGATGCTTCTTTGCCATCACTAACTTTTCCCATCACAAATATGCATTTTGCCTCTTTTTGCCTCTTTGTATGCTGGGAACATATACAATCTCCTTTGTATACCTATGGGTCCCACCAAATGTATCTCCTGTTGCTTTGTATGTTGCCGAATATACAAAACCCCTTGTATATTTTTTCAATGTATATGCATCAGCTGATGACCCTATGTTACTATAGCAAATGCATGTTGGATTTCTTTGTATATTTTTCATTTTATAAACCCAATGTATCTTGTCATTGTATGTCTGAACATACAGCACAAAATATACATGCAACCCGATAAACAAGCAGGGAATATTCCCAAAATCTATGAAAGATTCCTCAATGTATATGCACCTTTTTAAGCCTGATATGCATTGTGAAATGCATATAACTAATTTTTCACCATTTTTGAAAGCTGATTTGAACACTTTCAGACCCACCAATGTACATTTACACTTGTACATACAAGAACACAAACATGTGACAAATTTCACCGCAGAACAAAATGATTTTGGACTTAGCATCTTTTTCTCAAGCATGACGAGAAGAGGTGGTAAAGAAATGCATAGGGGCTGGTCAACTAATGAATGCTAAGGCATGAAGAAATAACTTAAACAACCGGGAACCCCCTACAGGAAGTCAACAGCAAAATAGAAAAAACAACGTAGAAGGCCGAGGGAAAACAAAAACTAAGGCATCAAGGGTTTAAAAGAATAAAAATATAGGATTGTAAAATCAATTCGAAACCCTAACCCTAGGTGAGCACCACCACTATAAACTATCTCTGTTATGATGAACTTGATAAATGCTTTCCTAGAGATCTAATACATCATTATATATCATCTCTGAATCACAAGATTCCTCCACGTCAGCCAAGGAAGGTCACAAACTCTGATGAAGAGATGTAACTTGTGTACATGGATAGGTCAGACCTAATCATGTAGAACTCCTCTACAAATGCATGGAATGATGTGCGGATATTAGGGAAGGTCAACCATGAACTAAGGATCAATGAATGATGTGTCGTTAGGTTCAACGGATCATGAAATGCTCCGCAAGTCTTTTCCTTTAGCTGATGTGTCTGAGACTATCAGGATGCTTTGTTCTCATAAAAAAATTGATCTTCTAATAGCAATATCTTTCTGGTAACTAATCCAAATGCTCTGAGATTTGGATATGATGTAGATGAATGAGTCTAGATGCTAGGTCCAGCTCTGCAAGATCTGAAATGCAACTGCTGTAGAATGCAAATGAAAATATAGAAACTGCTTCTGACTAAACTGACTAAACTAAATTGGAAAATGAAAAGAAACAAACTAAACTGCAAACAAACTAAATTGCAAATCTTTTTGGTTGATGCAAGATTGTCTTGAACTAGGGATGCTCTTGCATCATATTCATAAGATGACTTAGATAACTAGGATTTTAGAGGACAATTATACTTAAAACTTTTCTTGCAAACATAATAACCTAATGCAGTATCAGAAAATGAAGTTGTCTTCATGCAGATCATACCTGATGTTATACCTTGGACCATATAATACTTCCGCATATTCTCTAGTGAAAGATCTATACATGTTTCAACTTTTGTGGAACTCAACTTGTGTATTTAGGCTCTAGAACAAACTATATTACCTCTTTCACTTAAATTCTGATCTTGTTGACCATCAGACCACTTGAAACTTCATTAGAACATGTCTCATACATATCTTAGTCATTCCTTAGAACTGCATGACAAACATATCTCTTTTGGAGGAATGTGGAGCAGCATTCCATTATCTCCCCATTACTATTTTGCTCTGTCTAGGTGATGGCTGATACACTGTCCCTTGTAACTTTTCATGCTAAAGATGTGAGGAGCTGAAAACTTGGAAATAAGATGTCAATACATACAAGAATCTATCTTTAGAACCAAAAGATCAAATCTTTCTTTACAGAGAAGTGTAGACCAATTCAAGTTGACTCTACCGTAGGATGTGCATTGTGAATTCCTTAGTTTTCTGCTTCTTACCAATAAGTGTGGTAGTCCCAACTCATGAGATATGATATAGGGAACATGCAAAGACATAAGTGTTTACCTCCACATTATGCTCAAAACCAAAATTATCATCTCCCTATACTTAGATTGTTTTCTCTTCTCCTAGATTGGTTTTCCTTGACCATACTATCTCTTTCTTTGTACAAGTCTATCTATACATTTCCATATGCTATGTTGACATCAATTACAACACATATTGCCAAAAATATACCCTTTGTCATTGATGGCAACATATACTCCCCCTTAGACATATGTTTCTCTCTCCCCCTTTGACATCAAGGACAAAGGGATTGATAACATTTGTATTAATCTAAAAATTGTATAAACTCTCCCTTACAAAGATACTTCTAAACTATACGCCCCCTGAATGTGTTATTTAGTTACAAAATTGTACCTTTAAAAACCAAAATAGTACTACCAATCTACTCAATATCTCTGCAATACTATGTACATCAAAATTGTCTTACCTAAAAACTCATTTGGATAGTATGATGGCTTTGTAGATTACCATGAGTTGTTGAATAGTTGTGGTCCAAATAACACATTATGAGATAAGCATGTAGTTTTGACATTCACACTCCATGAACATTTATTTAGCTTCCTCTAAGCCACTTGGGGTCTTCATCTTTTGATCTACCTTTTCTACTTCCCCTAACAAACCAGACATTGAGGCAAATATAAAATTCACTACTTCTCTCAACTGACTAAACTATTTATTCATGTTTTCTCTTTGGTTCTATAGTTGAGATAGTTGTGCATGTAGGTTTTCCACTTGTGCCCTGTTGCACCCATCTTGTCCTTTGACAAATCATACACTTAGACCACGTTAGAGATATGTGACTCAATAGAGTCCATCTGAGCTTTGATCTGCTTTATGGAGTTTGGCCAATTTAGGAAGAATAAATATAAGGTTGTGGCCTCCTTAATACAAGCTTTAAATTTCTTCAAATTTTCTTTGAGCTTATTATGTGCATTAGCATACTCGTCAGCCATCTCTGCCATTCTTTTGTCATTAATATTTTTTCTTGCCTCTTTTTTCCACCTTTTTCTCTATGTGGGAGGAGTGATCCTTAAAGGAATCCATTAGTACCTTGAGCTTTTGTTCTGGAGGCAATGAGGGATCAATGGTTACCTCTGGTAACCCTTCTTGTACGAATTTTACAATCCTCTATCACTCTAGATTTCTTTAGATTTTCTTGTAAGAATTCTTTCCTTGTAGAGGTATGCAGAATGTCACCAAGTTGCAACTTGTGTAAGGGAGATATGCTTGTCAGATCAATTTGCCCTTCATTGGTTGGAACTTGCAGTAGTTGGGGAGTGACAACTAGTTGAAACTAAATTCGTAAGTTTAATAGTTCTATGAGGGAGTCAGTTAAATCTTGATCAGTCTCCTCTGCCCCATCTTGACTTTTCTCTAGAATCTTTTCTTTGTCTATGGTAGGATCTTCATTTTGCCTTGTAATCTCTAGAACATCTTGTAGATCTTGCACATTTGTTTGGCCATCTATTTCTTCATTTTTTTCTAGAACACTCTGTTCATCTTTCATATTATCTTGAGGAGTGAAATCAATATTCATCTCTTTTTGCATGTCCTTTTCTTTTCCAATCTGTTATTCTTTCTATGGAGATGATGCAATAGCATGATGAGGTGATTGTGGTGGTGAGACATGTAACTATTTTTCATCTTTTATTTCTCTCACTTCACCAAGTATCTTCTGAGTGATTTCTTTAGTTTCTTTTGTGATTAGTTTAATATCCTCTTTTCTATTTTGCATAAGAGTGTCTACTCTATGCTTAGTCTTGAGCTCTTAATCTTGTCTTTGGATCAATTTTTCTTTCTCTTCCTCAGACAAGGAGGCATTAGCTTTATTCAAAACATCTTGTCTGAGTTTCTCATCAAGTGCCACAACTTCATCTCTATCTCTTCTTAAGGCCTTTTGTAGGCTTTCCAGTACTTTAGCCAAAATTTCTTCTAAAGACTTATTATACCTCATCATACACATAAAAATAGCCTTTTCAATAATGACTTGATCCTTGGAAGTGGATTCATGATGGAGTACCATAGCTTCATCAAACAAGTTGTGATGAATGATTGCATTATAGACAGCTTCAAGAGATAGAGGTCCCCTAGAAGAAGATATTGGTACCTGGGAGTCATTTTATTTTTCTTCTTGGGAGGAGGAGGTGGCTCTATTTCTTCTTCTTCACTAGTTTTTGTACCTTGTTTCTTATTTCTTTTAGCCTTCAACTTGACCCTTGGTTCCTTTTTCTTCTTTTCCTTTTCCTGTTTCTTTAAAATCACCTCTTCTTCTTTATCACTCTCAATCTCTTCTACAATATTTTCCTTCTTTGATTATTTTCCCTTGGATTTTATTAGTGTTTTATCTTTAGAAACTTGGGTCTATTTAGCAGAGAAAGTGGGCCATGGTATACTAGCAGTAGATTTAGGAGTAAAGGATGGAGGCTGAGATAGAAAAGTTGAAGAAGGATAAAGAAAAAGACAAGAAGAAGAAGCCACAGGTCATCTTGGATTCAGATGAAGAGGATCAAGATGAGGAAGAAGAAGTGCCAATGGAAGAGCCACAAGGAGGCATGTCAAAGAGACAATTCCTAGATGCACTTGGAAAGTTGAGTAGGAAGGACACCAAGGCAGACTTACCTATGTTTCCTGGTAAGATGAATCCAGAGGAGTGCCTTAATTGGATTGAGGCAATGGAGAACTATTTTGAATGTGAAGAAGTGGCAGAAAATCAGAAAGTGAAGATTGCCAAATCAAGAATGAAAGGGCCAACCTTGAGTTGGTGGAACTTTATTCAAAATGAGAGGATAGAAGATGATAGGAATCCTATCTCTACATGGAGGAAGATGGTACTTGAAATCAAGAAGCAATTTGTCCCTGAGGATTATGAAGTCAACTTGAACAAGAAGTTGCACAACTTGAGACAGAAGGACATGGACGTGAGCACCTACACAGAGGAGTTTCAAAAGATGACATTGAAAGCCAAGATGCCTCAGAATGAAAAACAAAAGCTTGCAAGGTATCTTAATGGCCTCAAGTTCTCCATTCAAGATGAATTAAATCTCTTTAACCCAGAGACAGTCCATAAGTGCTTTCAAATGGCACTAAGGATTGAGGATAAGTAGAGAAGAAAAGGGGATTTTAACAGTAGCAGCAGAGGCAAAGGAAATCAATACTTTAGGGGTAGGGGTAGATTTCAAAACAGAGATAATTTCTCTAAACTCCAAGGTGGTGGATCACAAGAAGGCAGCCAAGGGCAAGCTGATAAAAACAGTGCTAATAAGGGTAAGTTTAGAGGGAGAGGTAATGGTAGAGGAAGAAGTGGGGGCAGAGGTCCCAATGTGTTTACTAGAAGGTCTTTCTCTTGCAATCAGATTGGACATCAATCCTTTAGGTGCCCGGAGAAGATGGGAAACACTGCTGCAAATCAGAAAGAAAGAAGAGTACAACTCCTTGAAGAAGAGGATTGTCAAAGCACCACAAGTTATCAAATAACCTCTTCCAAGTCTGCAACACCTGAGAGTGGAGAATGCATCATGTTTAATAGATCACTCATCATGCCAGCCACCAAGGAGCAGCCCCAAAGGAACAACTTGTTCAGAACCACTTGCAAGGTGAAAGGAAAAGTGTGCAAGGTAATAGTTGATTCAGGTTCTCCTAAAAATTTGGCTTCTAATGAAATGGTGACTAAGTTAGGATTGGGAAGAATGCCTCATCCTAACCCCTATAGAGTCTTTTGGCTAACTAAGGAACAACAAATTGTGGTGAAAGAGCAATGTTGGGTTGAATTCAAGATAGGTGAATATCATGATAAGGTTCTTTGTGAGATAGTGGATATGGATGCATGCCACCTTCTTCTTGGAAGGCCTTGGCAACATGACGCAAGTGCCCAACATGATGGTAAGAACAATGTAATTCATTTGTCTAAGAATGGTGAAAAGTTTACAATGACTCCTTTGATTGATGATTGCAAAGAGAAAGTCATTTCTAGTTTAGTTATGTTGGTAGGTGAAAAGAGTTTTTGGCTAACCTCAAGGAAGAGAAAGTGCCATGTTTTGCAGTAGTCATCAAGCCCAAGGATGTGAATCCCAAGAAGGTCAAAGTGCAGCAACCTCTTAGGAGGATTGGACCAAAGGAAGTGGAAGAACTATTGGAGAGGTTTCATGATGTGATAGCTGATGAGAGTAAGGATGCTCTTCCACCAAAGAGGGAGATTAGTCATTGCATTGATCTCATCCTAGGATCCACCCTACCAAACCAAGCAGTCTACAAGTTGACCCCAGAGTAAAATGCTGAAGTGGTAAGACAAATCCAAGATTTGTTGGATAGAGGACTTATCAGGAGGAGTATTAGTCAATGTGCAGTACCTGCAGTACTTGCACCCAAGAAGGAAGGAAGATGGAGACTATGCACTGATTCCAGGGCCATCAACAAGATTACTATCAGGTATAGATTTCCAATGCCTAGAATAGAAGATTTAATGGATTGCTTGGGTAGGGTTAAGTATTTTACCAAGATAGACCTAAAGAGTGGTTATCACCAAATAAAGATAAGGGAAGGGGATGAGTGGAAAACCGCCTTCAAAACTAATGAAGGACTATTTGAATGGTTTGTCATGCCTTTTGGCTTGTCAAATGCACCAAGCACCTTCATGAGATTGATGAATGAAGTGCTAAAACCTTTCCTTAACAAGTTTATTGTTGTGTATTTGGATGATATCTTGGTTTTTAGTGACAGCAAGGAAGACCACATAAGGCATATCCATCAAGTGCTCAGAAGGCTTCAAGAGGAGAAGTTGAGGATCAACCTTGACAAATGTGTCTTGCTACAAGAAGAGTTGATATTCTTGGGGTTTGTCATCTCCAAGGGCAGCCTAAAAATGGATCCAAGTAAGGTTGAAGCCATTCTTAATTGGCCAACACCTACAACAGCCTCGGAGGTAAGGAGTTTCTATGGTTTGTGTAGCTTTTATAGAAAGTTCATTAGAGGGTTTACTGGCATTTGTGCTCCACTTGTTGACACCATAAAAGGGGGCAAGAAATGTGTGTTTGTATGGACAAATGAGGCCAACCAATCCTTTGAACTGTTAAAGAAATTTTTTTTAGAAAAACCAGTCCTAGTGCTACCTAATTTTGACAAGGTCTTTGTGGTAGAGTGTGATGCAAGTAAGAGGGCTATTGGGGGAGTCCTAAGTCAAGATGGGAGGCCTATAGCCTTCTTTAGTGAGAAGTTAAATGAGGCAAAACAAAACTACTCCACCTATGATCTAGAGTTATATGCCATGGTTCAGTCATTAAGGAAATGGAGACACTACTTATTGCCAAAGGAATTTATAGTTTTTACTGATAACCATGCATTAATTTTCTTGAACAGGCAGCAAAAGTTAAATCACAGACATGTCAAGTGGATGGAGTACATCCAAGCATACACCTTCTCCATAAAACACAAGAAAGGAGTGGCCAATAAGGTAGTCGATGCCTTAAGTAAGAGGAATCTTGTTGTGCAGACCATACAGTTGGAAAGTACAGGTATTCATGCCATCAAAGATTAGTATATAGCAGATGAAGACTTCAAAGAACCATACCTATCTTGCAAGGCGATGACAGGAAGGTATAATACTGATTTTTCTAATTTTTTGTTGCAAGATGGATATCTTTTCAAGGGTAGCATGTTGTGTATCCCAAGAGGATCTGTTCAAGAGAATATAATTAGGAAAAAGCATTATGGCAGCATGTCAGGCCACTTTGGTATTGATAAGACCCTAGAATTGGTTAGGAAGTACTATTTTTGGCCCAAGTTGCCAACCGATGTAAGGAAGTTTGTTGAAACTTGTCAAATTTGCTAAAGAGGAAAGGGGCATACATCCAATGTAGGTTTATAGACTCCTCTACCTATTCCTTCAAAGCCTTGGGATTCCATAAGCATGGACTTTGTACTTGGTTTGCCTAGGACAAAGAATGGACATGACAGTATTTTTGTGGTTGTAGATAGGTTCTCAAAAATGGCTCACTTCATTCCATGTAGAACCACACATGATGCCTCACACATAGTAGGTCTTTTCTTCAAGGAAATAGTCAGATTACATGGTTTACCTTTGTCAATCATCTCAGACAAAGACCCCAAGTTCATAGGACACTTCTGGAGGACACTTTGGAAGAGACTAGGTACAAACTTATCATTATCATCTGCCTATCACTCTCAGTCTGATGGACAAATAGAGGTGATTAATAGGTCACTTGGAAACTTCCTAAGATGCGTAACCAAGGAGCAGGGTGCTAGTTGGGATTCACTTTTGGCTCAGGCAGAGTTCTCATTAAATGACACTGTCAATAGAAGCACCGGCCTATCTCCTTTCCAAATGGTTTATGGCACTCACCCAAGGGGTATTTTGGACCTTAGGGAGGTTAAAGGACTGGAAAATAGCAGTGCATTGACTGAAGACTTCATTCAAGTCATGAAAGATGTCCATGAACAAGTACAACAGAAATTGTTGTCCACTTCTCAGAAGTACAAATAGTTTGCTGACAGGAAAAGAAGGGATTTGCAGTTCAAAGAAGGGGATTTGGTAATGGTCCATCTAAAGAAGGAGAGGCTCCCTATAGGTAAACATACCAAGCTACTCAGGAAGAAGATTGGGCCTTTTGAAGTGCTCAAGAAATGTGGAGAAAATGCCTATAAAATCAGACTTTCGAATGGCATTGCTTTGTCTCCAATTTTTAATGTTTCAGACCTTTATCCCTATAAAGGATCTGATCCTTAGACTACTATTGAAGAAGATCAAACTGATCAGACACTCTAGGAACTCATTCCTTCATCTCCAAATCAGATTGAGTGCATTTTGGACAAGATGATTGCAAAACAAACTAGAAGGCACACCTATCATGACTATTTGGTGAAGTGGCTACACAAACCTCCAGAGGATGCCACTTGGATGAGTATAGTAGACATTGAGAAGGTAGGTTTCACATTTGACACTATTCCAACTCAAGAGACTTGAGTTCTGTTTGACAGTGGGTGTATGGTGTAGGGCACCTAGGAGCACCTTGGTTCCTAAAGTCACTTTGTTTGCATTTTTGAAAGTTGTGGTTGTAATAAGGCTGTAGCCCTAGATGTAAGGTCCTCTTGTGTGGTCAAGATGATTAGGGTAATCATATAAACCTCAATCATGCTTAGTCCACTTGGATCCTTGTTGTACCAATCAGGCCTAGAAGGTCTAAGGATTGGTTTTTGAGTTTTTTTTTTATTGTTTTTGTGTTTTGTCATGTTTAGGGAGTATGTTGGTCATTTGAGATCTATTACACAAGTTAAACGAATCAGTTTCTTTGTGTTAAGGCCAAAAATGCCATAGTGTCAAGTTTTGTCAATGGTGTCAATGACACATTGACCGGTTGCAACTTCATTTTTGTTATTAAAACTATTTGTAGAAATTGTATACCAACTTGGATAGGTTGATATGGAGGACATCTTGCTCCAGTATGGAAGAGAAAAATTTTGTACGGAATTTGGGCACAAAAATCAAGAAAACTGACTATTTTTCCCTATTTTTCTTGCTATGTACAGCCTATACAGATTTTCCAAGTGAGAAAATGTACTTTTTTCTGAAACTACACTAAGTCAGGGTTCAAATGCAACTAGTTTGAGGTTCTGAAGTGGTTGTAGTGAAAAGTTATTGTATTTTTAATCCAGACTGGTCTAGAAACCCTGTTTTCTAGGGCTGTCCCACAAATTTGGCCCTAGAATGCATTCCCATAGATGAAATTTCATACCACTCGGTGAAATACATGCTAGGGGTGTATACTATTTGATTCTAAAAGATTTTTATTGGGAAATGTAGTCTTCTATTTTTAAGGTGATGCCCTAGGTCAAATATCTCTATGTATTTGACTGAAATTATGCAATTTAGTGATGTAAATGACAAAAGTCTGATAGAGTGAATGAATGAATGGTGGATTTGTATTGTTTGGGGATGGTAGAGTCATTCCAAGTTCCTGCCTCTGACCTATGCACCCAATTTTGAGCACTTGCTTTGTAACCTAGCCTAAATTGATCAATTAGGCCTAGAAGACCAAATGAGTGTTTTGGATTGCTGGAGTAGAGTTGGAACAGGAGACTTGGGAGTTTGATAGGGTTCCATAGAGGGTATCTAAAACCATCATTTGTTTGCCTAGTCCTTTAGGATTTTGTCAATTTGTGTGAAGAAAACCTAGTTTGGAGGGCTAGTAGCCTTACTAGTCAAGGTATAGTTTGGAGAGTTTTGGGAAGTTGGGAACCAAACCAACTATCAAAAAGGTCTAGTCAAGGTATAGTTTGGAGAGTTTTGGGAAGTTGGGAACCAAACCAACTATCAAAAAGGTGTTTATAGACCTGCATGAAGGTGTAGACATAGTCTTGAGCATTGGACAAGAGCCTAGGTAATAAATCCTTCATATACCTTGGAATGTGCCTTTGATTGTGTTGGATTGAAGAAGTGAAGTGGGTGAGTGGGCTAAGGAGAACAAACTATCTTTGTGTTGTGCTTCCCTTGTGCCACTCTACATCACTTCAGGGTCAAATTGTTAGATTCAAGATAGACAACTGAGAGGAGGGGTGAATCAGTTGTCCAAAACTTTCTTCCTATTAATCACTTAAATCCTCTTTATAATTCAGCAGCATAATAATAAATCAATCATGGAAAAATAATGCAACAATTCAAGAGCAGAAACATATTAACACATATGACACCAAGATCTTAACGTGGAAAACCTAGTTAAGGGAAAAACCACAGGGTGACTAACCCAAAATTGTATTCTTTGTTAAAAGAATAAGAACGAAATGGCACATGCCAATTAGGGCTCACTACCTAAGCACACTGCTCACAAGAGGCCCACTGCCTACAGGAGACACACTATCTACAGAATGATAAATATTACATACTTGAACTAAAGAATAGCATCTTCACCATGCTTGAGTTAGTTCCATTTAAACCCAATACTTCTACTCTACCTTTCGCTCTACTCCTCTCTACCACACTCTCATCTCCACCAAGATGCTTTTCAAATGAATTCACAACTCTTATTTATACAAGACATTGACTTAGGGATAATCATCCAAGTCGGCACACTTTACAAAGCAAATACAACTTGACTAATTACGAAAGACTTCATGCAGATCATTACACTATCGGCCACACATATCTGGTACTTCAATCTTCTTTTAGGAACATGCCATGCTTCACAGAACATCTTCAAGATCATCCGCAAGATGTGTAACTCATCCGGTTAGCTAGACTTAGGAAGAACATCATCATCTTGAAGTAATTCTTCAATGATGAGCTCAATCTTCAATGCAGACCACCAACATGAACTAGACACAATCCAAAGACCTCCACAAGCTTGCCTGAATCACCAAGAACATCCACACTACTTCTGCTGACTGAAATCATTCTCTCCTTCATCCAGAACCTCAAGAACACAGTCTATCATCACTATCATATTGGAATAGATCCTTATGGACCTCTAGACCATGAACCAATTGAGTTGTCATTCATATCAACTTCCTAAACACTCCACCAAATCTGTAGAACAAGACATTACATTTCTGGATCTCACTGGACCTATCTATGTCACTCTGTCACCTTTGAACATCTGCCAAAACTAGTTTTACTCAAGTGGCCATACCTTCTTCAAATCTTCATACGAACCTCTCAAATCTTTACCAGATCATCTTAAGACACATATCTACAAACCCTTCGATGCACATCCTCTGATCTTCATCTTAGCTGGGATCTTTACCTTACTGTCTTCACTATTCTTCTCTGTTCCTGATAGGACTAATTTTCTCAATATCCTCAGCATACAACTCATCCAATCCTTGACATCAATGAAAACACTGGTTAGGCCCATACTTGCAACAATCTCCCCCTTTGTCATTGATGGCAACATATGATGTGAAAAACTATTTTAACCATCAAGACAAGAACTTCTCCTTACTAACTGACATAACTCCCCCTATCAAAAATAACCATTCACATGTCTTCTCTTCCTTTACTGCTCCCCCTTTGATCAACAACCATTTTTTGTTTTTCACATGTCTTCTCTCCCCCTTTGACATCAATGGCAAAGGACACATACTTGCATCACTTAGAATCATACCAACTACTCCCCATGAGTAGTAGCTTCCCATCATCAATCCCGACCACAAGATATGATTGTGAGATCCACCAGACTGATGTACATTAGTTCACCTTAGTTCAGAACCAGAGGGATAATAATCCTTAACTTCTCCCTGAGATACTCAAAAGAGTCCTTAGGTAGAGGTTTAGTAAAAATATCTGCAATCTGATCCTTGGAGGGCACGAACTCCAATCTAACTTCATTCTTGTTCACTTGCTCTCTCAAGAAGTGAAACTTGATGGATATATGTTTTGTCTTTGAATGCAACACTGGATTTTTTGATATATTTATTGCACTTGAATTATCATAGAAGATTGTGATAGGTTCCTCATACTCCACTCTGATGTCTCTTAGCATTTGTTTCATCCACAATACTTGAGTGCAACTACCTACTGCTGCAATATATTCTGCTTCTGTAGTGGACAGAGATATTGCCTCTTGATTCTTGGTCAGCCAAGAAACCAATCTTTTCCCCAAAAAGAATGCTCCACCACTAGTACTCTTCTGGTCATCCACATCTCTTGCCCAATCTGCATCTGTATATGCATGAAGAGAGAAATCATGATCTCTAGGATACCATAAACCATATTCAACTATCCCTTTTAGATATCTAAGAATCCTCTTGATTGCCATGACATGAGATTCTCTAGGATCAACTTGGAATCTAGCAACAAGACCAATAACATTCATAATGTCAGGTCTAGTTTGAGTAAGATACAATAGTCATTGACTTGTACTTTTTCTAATCAGCCTTAGGAGAGTCATCATCTTTGCTCAATTTACATCCGGTTGCCATGGGAGTACTCATTGGTTTTGAGTCTTGCATCCCAAATTTCTTCAATAGTTCTTTCACATATTTGGTCTGTGAAATGAAGATTCCTTTCTTCATTTGAATGATTTGCAAACCCAAGAAAAAATTCATTTCCCCAAACATGGACATCTCAAATTCACTTTTCATTTGATTTGCAAAAGTTTTACACATACTATCTCTTCCTCCAAAAATGACAGCATCAACAAACACTTCAACAATTAAGATATTTTCATGATTAATTTTGAAGTATAAGTTACTATTAGTAGTACCTTTGTTGAGACCAATCTTCAAAAGATGCTTATCCAATCTTTCATACCAGGCTCTTGGGGCTTGTTTGAGTCCATATAATACTTTCTTCAACTTGTAGACCATATCACCATGATCAGACAATTGAAATCCATCCGGTTGCTCGATGTATACTTCTTCTTTCAAGTCACCATTCAGGAAGGTAGACTTGACATCCATCTGATATACTTTGAAGTCCTTGAATGCAGCAAAGGCAAGAAATAATCTGACTTCTTCAATTCTTGCCACTGGAGCAAAAGTTTCTTCAAAATCAACTCCTACTTGAGAGTAACCCTTGCAGACCAATCTAGCTTTGTTTCTGACTACTTCACCATCTTCATTTAGTTTATTCTAGAAGACCCATTTGGTTCCAATCACATTCTTGTTTCTAGGTCTGGGAACAAGATCCCAAGTGTGATTTTTCTCAATTTGCATCAGCTCTTCATCACTTTATGATGCAGAGGCATCCACACTATATCATTCGCATATAGCATGAATGTCTGCAGACCAACCTCATCATCATCATATTCCCTAAAACTACCAACATCATCATATTTCGGCTTTACTCTGTCAGCATCATGTTTCCGAAAACCAACAGCATCATCATATTGCGGACACTCGCAATCATCCTCCTGCCGACTACTATTCACCTCCTCCGCTTTCCTCCTAACATCATCATCATGATGTTCAGCGGGCGCAAACATCCTCCGGTTGCACTGTTCATCAGGCTCCGAACTCTAACGTCTTCATCATGATATTCAATATCACCTTCTCAATACTTAGTCAAAAATCCGAACTTTCTCTCCCGCATCTACTCGCGATATGCGGATGTTTGGCACTCCCAATATGATGATCCTGATGCCGATACGCTCCTCGGCTCCTCCTACTGATGATCACCCCGACGAACTCGCACTTCATGCACTCGAAAACATCATGCTCTCCTTCACTTATCCGGATGATGATGCCTAACCCGACTGCAGGATATTTGCAGAAATATCCTGATGATGTTGTTTTCGCGAACTTCTTCACTTAGCGAAATCTCCCTTCGCCGATCCTCCAGGGATGACCCGATCCCGTCTCAGGGTGATCTTCCAACTCAAACTTCTCAACTTGACCTAGCACATGAGGATGCTAGGGTCTTCAACATCTCTTGACCGCGATCCTGCACACCTGCATGCAAACAGAAAACAACCTACAATCTAACCTACTGTACATTGCCATTCCACCGATCAGATGAGTCAACCGGTGGAATGGATCAGTATATCCATGAAAACCTCTCAAACCAGCAATCGATCAAGCAATGGAATGCAACAGAGGATGAACACAAACATGAATACTTTATTCAATTTCAAAAGATGCAACTACAATATGATGTTCCTCTCGCTCTGTCTCACTCTCGCAAAGTCTGATCGATGATTTACAATCAACCGATCCCATGCTTATAAAGATTTCCCTATGAGTACTACTGACCCGACTCCAAGTGGCTGGGAACTCTCCAGGCGGCTGGGAGATCCCACCGAACATACATCATGACAGCTGTTATAACTAACTATCTAAAAATAGCAAAAGCCCGGTCAGCATGATCTTATCATGATCAGCGTGACATTATTACATGCAATTGGTCTAACAGACCTTCTTGGAAACACAAACAAGACCTAAACTACTAACTGCCTCATCCAGACCAGCTGTCAGGTAGGTGCTCCTGCACCACTTTAGTCCAGCTTTCATCATTGCATGCTTCATTCACTAATTTTGGTTCAATCTTTGAAATCAGACAATACTTTTCTGAGTCTTGAGCAATCTTTCTTCTTGTTTGAACACCTTTTCATTTATCACCTATGATCTGATCTTCAGAGTGATTCAGTCTTACATATCTACGAATTTCTTGCACTTCTGTTTCTTAAATAGGTTCATTCAAACTTATCTCTTCTCCCTAATTCTTTGGATCAGTCTAGATCTAAATTTTAGAAGGGGCTTGGACTTCTTGGACCAAAACATCATTCTGATCATCTTCATCATATTCATAAAATCTTGAGGGGTTTTCAATACCTTCATCAACCTTCACATTTGTAATTTCTATAATCTTTCTTAATCTCTTGTTATAACACCGGTATGCTTTGCTTTGAATAGAATAACCCAAGAATATTCCTTCATCACTTCTAGCATCAAATTTGCCAAGGTCTTCATCTCTTTTAATATAATGTTTGCTACCAAAGACTCTAAAATACTTCATAGTGGGAGTGATGCCAAACCAGAGTTCAGAAGGGGTCTTACCAGTATTGCTTCTGATTTGTACTTGATTAAGAGTATAGTCTGCAGTGCTTACAACTTCTCTCCAGTAGATCTAAGGAACATTTGCTTCCATCATCATGGTTCTAGATGCTTCGTGGATGGTTCAATTCTTTCTCTCCACTACTTCATTCTGCTGTGGAGTCCTTGGAGCAGACAACTATCTTTTTATCCCATGTTTCTCACAGAATTCTATGAACCCATTGGATGTGAATTCTCCACCTCTATCAAACCTCAGACATTTTATGTTTAATCTAGTTTCATTCTCTACCATAGCCTTGAATATTTTGAATTTTTCAAGAGCCTCAGATTTCTCTTTCAGAAAAGTCACCCACATCATTCGGGAGTGGTCATCAATTAATAACATGAAGTATCTATCACCTTGTAGACTCCTAATTCTTGCCGGACCACATAGAATAGTATGTACCAAGTCCAACAATCTGGTAGAAGATTGTTCCTTACTTTTGAATGTGACTCTGCTCTACTTACCCAACTGACATTCTTTGCGCAAACTATTAGTAGGTTTCACTTGTCTTGGAAGCTCTCTTATAGCCTGAGTGTGCTTATCTTGATGATATTATCAAAATTCACTTGATACATTCTCCTATGCCATAACCAACTTTGATCAATTTTAACAAATAAACAATTTTTACCAGTACCAACCAAGTGGAAGATATTACCTTTCATTTGAGTACCGGATGTAATCTCTATTCTAGAACTTTCAAAGATCTTACATTTTCCATTTTTGAATCGGCGATCATAGCCTTTGCCCACCAACTATCCAACACTGAGAAGATTATACTTCAGATCTTCAACATACAGTACATTACTGGTTTTGTTCTTTCCATCAAAAGAAATAGTTCCTCTACCTCTGATCTTGCCAGTAGAATTATCACCAAATTTTACAACTCCTCCATATCTTTCCAAATCTATGAACTTATTTTTGTCACCTGTCATTGATGGGAGCATCCACTATCAATGACCCAATCATCCTTTTCTTCAACTTTGGTAGCCAGAGCTCTTTCTACCATTTTATGATTGACAAATTCAGAGGGCATTAGATCTCCTTCCTTGATGGAAATAAATGCCCAGTCACTTTTGGATTTGTTTCTTGTTTCCGATTCATCATCTTTTACTCCTTCATCATCATCATCTTCATGAACATAGTAGGATTTCTTTTGGAATCTTGATCTATTTGGATTAGCTCTTGAAATATTTCCAGACACCTTGAGGCAAAATGACCAATCTTATTGTAGTTGAAACATTTGAAGGGCAATTTTCCTTCATACTTACCGGATCCTCTTGGCAATCTTTTTACAATAAGGGCTTCCAGTTGAGTATCTTCTACTTCATCTTCTTCCATATCTTTTCTTACTTTTTCATACAATGATAGTTTCCCTAAAGAGTTCTCTCCTAGATCAAACTTTTGTTTGTCTTTTACAGAGGCACTAGCTTTGAATGCAGCTTCAGTCTTGGGGGGTGCATCTCCAAACTTAGCCAATTCAAATGCAGCTAATTTTCCAACCAATTGATCTGTTGTGATATTTGAAAAAGATCTGAATTCTTCAACGGCAGCAACCTTGTATTTTGAAGAAGTAGGTAGGGATCTGAGAACTTTGGCAACAATCTCATCTTCATTCAAGATTCCACCAGCACATCTAATGCCACAAACAAGTGTTGATAACTGAGAGGGGGGGTGAATCAGTTATCCTAATAATTCAACTTTCTGTGCTTTCTTAATAGTTAATGCAACATTAGATTCTATAAGCAAACATAACTATGAAATGTAAATAACACCAATACACAGGACACAATGATTTTGACGTGGAAACCCTATTAAGGGAAAAAACCATGAGGTGATTAACCCAAGATATTATTCTCTGTTAGAAGAATAGAAGATACAAAATGGCACTTGCCAATTAGGGCTCACTGCCTGAGCACACTACTCACAAGAGGCTCACTACCTACAAAAGACTTACTATTTACAAGAAGAAAACTTGAACTGATGAAAAGCATCCACACATGCTAAAGTTTAGTTCTAGTTTAAGCTCAATAGACTGATCTGCAGCACTTCATTCTGACTCTTCTTGAGTGATGTTGTCCTCTTACATTTCGAACCTATTTTTCTGCCTTTTATTTATTCTTCTACTTTTATTCATATTTACACACACACAACTCCCACTTCACATCTAAATCCATCTTGTATATATATCTGCACAAGTGATTTCAACACTTTTCTAGTCGGCACCCGGAATAGTCAATATTATCTCAAACTCTAGTCTTTCGGCTGAATCCTTGCATACCAAGTAATGCAGATCAAGGATATGCTTGTATAAGTCTTCAATCATGTCGGCCAATCATGAATGATACCATAGGAACCTTTATCACCATCAACATCTCATCCAGAATAACTTTTGATGCTCTGCCTATCAGTTCTTCCTTTGTCTGTTCTATCAAACCAGACTCCAATACTTGAATGCTTATATCTCTTTATTCTTTTATCACCGAAGGCTCAATTCCTAGAATCTATCAGTCAAGGTACTTCTCTTGACTTTACCAAATCCGTACTTCACTGAAATACTTCCTCTGAGAGATTCAGACTTGACTATCGAACCTTTCCACATACTCTGTTCTTGCTTACCAGACCACACCACTCTTCAATCTAACTTTTGGTATAGACCCACCATGTCTTGCGGATGTGTGGGAAGAACTTTGTTGCCATCAATGACAACAATCATGAAGCTCCAATGTGTCTCTTGCCAACAATCTCCCCCTTTGGCATTGATGGCAACACTTAGTGAAAAATGACTTATTATACTATACTCCCCCTTGGCTAATGCTCTATCTCTATGTACATTTTTCGGAGCTCCCCCTTAGCTGGATTCCTCATTTTTCACTGATCATCACTCCCCCTTTGACATCAATGGCAAAGGGTAGGGTCCGCACATCAAAATTTTCAAAATTTCAACTATACTTGGCCACATAAGTATATACATATAGCATACTTACATATACTGAAGTATGTCTACCAAAGTTGTCTTCAATTGGATGAATTATGTTGCCCAACTTTGTTTCATCCTATCCAAAATTGAGATGTGACCACTCAATAGGAATGCAAACACATCTACCCTTTTTAGATCTGTTGGATCACTGGTCCGAGCTGTGGTCTGAGCTTCTTTTATGGCCTCATGCATGGCCTCTAACTGAGGATAATTATCCCTCTAAGTTCACCCAACCTGCTTATTCTATTTTTCTTTTCCTTCTTCAGCTTCTTGATTTCATTCAAGACTGTAATAGTTTGACATTCTTGATTTATTATGGAAGATGAGAGAGGATCAAAATTCTTTGATAGATTTGTCAGTTTGTCCTCCTGTTCTTTTACTTTCTTCTCAATGTCCAATGTTACTTTGGACCATGATAAACAAAATTTGTACATTTCTCCACCATCTTTAAGAGCATTTTCTAATCTCTTTATCCCTATACTCATATTCCTCCTATCATTAGTTATTAACCCTTGTACTTCTGATAATCTTTTGGTAAAAAATTCCTTCCGGACCTTATCTTCTGCTGCCTTCTCTAGGGAATCAAAATGTGTGCTAACACTATTTACTAGAGTTTTAAGATTACCAGATAAGGAGGCTGAGGGATCTTTCTGAAAAGATGGCATAATCTTTTCTAACACTCTAGATGTAGCTGCTATAAGCTTACAGTCTTCCATGTGAGACTTCAGGAGTTTTTCGTTGGCCTTTGTATTAGCAAATGAAGCTATCTTCATTGTTTGTATCAGAGATAGAGAGTCAAAATCAAATGGCCCTTTTAGTAGTTTCGGTTCATCAATCTCCATAGTTTCTTTTGTCAAAAAGTCCTTGACCGATTCTGCAGTGTCTCTTGTCAGAGACAGATTCTTCTTTTTTCTATAGTCACAGAACTGTCTCTTGGAGCTTTCTCTCCTTCCACAACCTTTGTATTGTTATCTTCTTTTTCCTTCACCTCTACTTCTTTCTCCTTTATTCTTTCTTCTCCTTTGGATCCGGAGTCAGCAGGGGAAACTGGAGGAGTGATGTTTGTCTGTTCATGCACTTCCTTTTTCGGAATAGAGGATTCCAAGTCCTTATCCTTTTCTGTACCGGTGTCCATGATTTGCTCAGTGGATTCTTTTTCAACACCTGTAGCTGAAGGATCAACACCCAAGTCCTCTATAACAAGAAGATTGAATCTTTTGAAGGCATTCCAGAGGATCTCTTCTGTTTCCTTAGCTACCTTGTCAGTCTCACCAAGCATGAGCTGATTCATTCTGGCTTTGCTTTTGAACTCATCCTTGCAATCTTTGAAGAGCATATTCATTTTCTTTGAATCGATTGAAGGATATAGCTGAATAGCTATCTATTCCTAGATTTCTAGATCTTTGTCTTGGGCATTGTTCTTCCTTATTTCAAGTTCCTTCTCCAAGCTTTTGGGGATCAGAGATATAATTTCAATGAATTCTTTGTTGTAGACATTTAGATACCTAACTATGGCATCTTGTAATATCTTCTGATTAGCTTCACCATAATCATCATAGAATTCAACCATTGGCTGAAGATTTCTGTCCACAGTGACTGATTTTATTATGTCATCAATGTGAAGAGTGGGTTTTTCAACATATTCCTTTGCCTTTTCTTCTTCACTTTGACTGGTAGAGGGTTCACCAGATGTTTTCTTCTTTTTCTTCATTTTCTTGACTTCTTCATCAGATTCAGTCTCCTCTTCATCCCTTTGACTCGCATAAGCTCTTGTGGCTTTTGTCTTTGTTCTTTTCTCTCCTTTGCTGGATGATTTTGCTTCTGGTTTAGTTGTCCTTGAGCTTTTAGTAGTGGTAGGTGCAGATCTCTTTGATGATCTGGTCCGGGTGGGAGATTTTACTGGAACACTTTCCTCACTTTTCTTTTCTACCTTCTTCTTCTCTTCCTTAGCCCTTTCCATCTTTTCCCTATTGGCATCAAGTGCCTCTTTTGAGATGCCAAAGCCTTTGGCAACTTCTTCAACTTCTTTTCTCACCTTCCTCTTGATCTTTGGCTACCTTAGCTCTGTATGAATTTTCACACTTAGTTCTTCAAAGGTTCCAAATCTTTCTGCCTTTGAATCCTTTGGCTGATTGAGCATGTGTTGAACATGCAGCTCCACAATTTGTTCATCAACTTCATACCCCATCAGCATGATCCATACTATTCTTGGTTCCACTGCCTCCATAAGGCACTAATCAGTTTCTACCATAAAGCATATTGTATCTTTATATTTTTCAACTAAAGATTTGGAGATTCTCTCTCTTGCTTGCATCATGCTCTAAAAATTTTGAAATAGCCCTAGAGAGCTGTATTATGTGCCTTGGCATCACCAAGCCCATGTATATAATCTCTGATTTGAATAGCTACTAGTCTATCATTCTACCATACCCAGCCACTGGATCCGGGAAGCTCATTCATGTAATAAAAGAATAGGTAGAGTATCAAGCCACCATACTTGAAGGAGTTCTTCTTGTCCTTCTTTATCTTTTGCAGATTTTCCAAAAGTTGGGTTAGAAGAAGTTCACACAGATCATAGTTAGCATTTTCTTTTAGCATCTGATAGGCTGTATAAACTGCAGTTCTCGGTACTAAGTTTTCCCTACTGGAGTGATAAATCTTGTAACCAATTATCATGGATGCAAATTTGACATCCGGATCAGTCATATCTTCAATTGTCATAGCTCTCTTGTCAAATTTTGATCTGGTTGCATCACTTACTGTCTGATTCTTGATAGATTTGAGAACAGGTATCCCACCGGATGAGTGCAGACCGGTTACTGCCCTAATTGCATATTTGGTGATTTTAAATGGTCTATTCAACCATAAGAAATTGTCATGCACTCTGCTTAACACATACCAGACCCATTCATCTTCTTCAAAATAAGGGAAATAAATGCACTGAGCAAAATGCTTCTCCCGGATGGCTTTATACTAAGGTTTGATCTCAAAAGAATCATCTGTTAATTGCTTGTGATAGATATCCATTAACTTTGATTCACCAAACTCTTTAATGCTTGCATGAATGTAAACACTAACATCTTCTACATGTAGAACCCCATGCGGAATGCTTGAAAAGGCACCTAGGGGATCAACTTCTAGAGATTTATATGGATGCTTCTTAAATTTAGGACAAGGTCTATCAAAGATCTTCACAATATTCAGAGTATCCATTTCCAAAAGGATTTTACAGAGAGATATTCAGCAATGAAAAATACCTTTTTTGTTTCAAGTGTTCACTGAAAGAGTTAGATTTGATTAGCTGGATGAAATGATTTCAATGGCTGATCTTGAGAGTTGAGATAGTTTGACGCAGAGCTCCTTTTTCTTTTCTTCTTGAGTGCAAATGAGCAAATGACGAACGAATGAACTCTTTTAATTCTGAAAAACCCTAATTTTCACCTTGCAATAAATGCGCAACCTAATTCATTCCAGTTTTCCTTGTTTATCTTATTCAGAGACAACCTTTCTAGATCACTGAGACAGACTTTAAAGTTCTTTTTGGAGAATAGTGATAATCCATCTTCCTTTCACTAATCATTTGATCTATCCGTAGATCAAGATTCCATAGTTTGAATCATGTCAGGTTTAACTGTGAGAAACCTACTTCTCACTGGATGACTGAGGAATCAGATTAGTCCTCTACATGTTTAAGACTTCTTGTGGATCTTTCATATCTTAATCACAATGTACTTGGATGTTTCTCTGAGAGCCCTTTAATCCACAATTTTCCTTGTACCAATTCCGGCACCAATTGACTGGCTGGGGGATAATGTTTTTCCTTGAGACTCCCCCTGAGCCAGAGCTCACTTTTTAGTTTTCAAAAGGAATATTAGCACCAGAGTCTGGTGCGGATCCATCCCCTATATTCTTTGTACTTTTCTTCACCCAAATCTTGTTCATTTCACTTTGAACTTCATCCATATTGACTTTTTGTTTTCCCTTGTCTTGATTCTGATTATGATGTGCCAGACCTCTTTTGTCCTGATTCTTGCTTCTACAAAATTTGGCAATATGATCGGATCTATTGCAAATTTGGCAAACAATGTTTCTTTGCATGTTTGATTGATATCCTCTTGATCTACATTGATTAGCCCTGTGACCCACTCTATTGCATGCAAAGCATCTACCATTGAATGAATTGTTCATTTGCATATTTCTGCATTCATGAGATTTGTGGCCATACCTTTTACAATTGAAACACTATTCGGAGAAGGATGTATTAGTCTGATTCACTCTCTTTTTGCACTAATCATCTCTATGACTAAAGTTATTGCAGTTGTGGCAGTATCCATTGAAGGATGGATATCTTTGAGCATTAGGCTGCCTTACCAAAGGTCTTCTATGCCTGTTCCTTAGATTTTCTGATCCAAAAATCTTCTGACCAGATCCGAAGCTTTCTCCTTTCTCATATCCCAAACCATACTTGTCATCTACCCTCTTTTAACTTTCAAGAAGAACTTCAAGTTGAGCAGAACGTATCTTGAATTTCTCTTTATATTCATTTGCTGTTTGAAGATCCCTTTTAAGAGAGACAATTTGATCCTCAAGTTTTTCTTCATTATCTTTAGCATCTTCAAGATCAGATTCAAGATGTTTGATAATTCTATCCATCTTGTGGCAATCTTCTAATTTTTCCTTGAGAGATTGTCTTAGATCATCTTCAGTTTTTCTTTTCTCTTCAATCTCTTGGGTAAACTTTATAACTCCAGATTCCATTTCATGTCCTACCATAATGATTTCTTTTGATAACTTTTCACATAACTTGGTTTTCTCCTTCAAATCTCCATTTGTATCATTGGCTTCACCTTGTCTTGCCAGTTCCTGAAGTAGCTCCTTTCTCTTTTTCATAGAGAGACTCAGTTTCTCTTTTAATTCATTTATGAAATCATCAGCCTGATTGAGTCTTTCCTTCAATTCATTGATTTCAGAATTTGACTTCTCAAGATCATCTAGGGCAGACTTAAGTTGCTCCTTCATACCATATGCATCCATTTGAATTCCCAGATCTTCCTCAAGTTGTTAGGCTCTGTTTAGAGGAACTTGGTTCTGATACCAATTGTTGATAATTGAGAGGGGGGGTGAATCAGTTATCCTAATAATTTAACTTTCTGTACTTTCTTAACAGTTAATGCAACATCAGATTCTATAAGCAAGCATAACTATGAAATGTAAATAACACCAATACACATGACACAATGATTTTGACATGGAAACCCTATTAAGGGAAAAAACCACGGGGTGATTAACCCAAGATATTATTCTCTGTTAGAAGATAGAAGATACAAAATGGCACTTGCCAATTAGGGCTCACTGCCCGAGCACACTGCTCACAAGAGGCTCACTGCCTACAAAAGACTTACTATTTACAAGAAGAAAACTTGAACTGATGAAAAGCATCCACACATGCTGAAGTTCAGTTCCAGTTTAAGCTCAATAGACTGATTTGCAGCACTTCATTCTGACTCTTCTTGAGTGCTGCTGTCCTCTTACATTCTGAACCTATTTTTTTGCCTTTTATTTATTCTTCTACTTTTATTCGTATTTACACACACACAACTCCCACTTAACATCTAAATCCATCTTGTGTATATATCCGCACAAGTGATTTCAACACTTTTCTAGTCGGCACCTGGAATAGTCAATATTATCTCAAACTCTGGTCTGTCGGCTGAATCCTTGCATACCAAGTAATGCGAATCAAGGATATGCTTGTAGAAGTCTTCAATCATGTCGGCCAATTATGAATGATACCTTAGGAACCTTTATCACCATCAACATCTCATCCGGAATAACTTCTGATGCTTTCCCTGTCAGTTCTTCCTCTGTCTGTTCTACCGAACTGGACCCCAATACTTGAATGCTTATATCTCTTTATTCTTTTATCACCGGAGGCTCAATTCCTGGAATCTATCAGTCAAGGTACTCCTCTTGACTTTACCAAATCCATACTTCACTAAAATACTTCCTCTAAGAGATCCAGACCTGACTGTCGAACCTTTCCACATACTCTGTTCTTGCTTACCGGACCACACCACTCTTCAGTCTGACTTCCGGTATAGACCTACCATGTCCTGCGGATGTGTGGGAAGAACTTTGTTGCCATCAATGACAACAATCATGAAGCTCCAATGTGTCTCTTGCCAACAACAAGCTCATTTATTCTTGGGATAAATGTAGTGATATTTTCATTTTCTGTCATCTTTAGGTTTTTGAATTTTCCTTTCAGACTTTGTAGCTTGGCACATTTGACATACTTGTCTCCTTCATGCAGAAGTTCCAATTTTTCCCAAATCTTATATGTAGTTTTTAGATGAATAACATTTGTTAGCTCTGAATCAGATAAGGCACTTAGTAGAGCTTTTTTAGCCCGAAGATTATTTTTAGCATCTCTAATTTCATCTACAATTCTCAGACCATTCTGTGGAGGAACATACTTCTTTGAAGTTATGATCCAATATTGCATTCCCATACATTGCAAGTGATATTCCATGTGGCTTTTCCAAAGAGTGAAATTGGTTTTGTCAAACCTCGGACTATCCTTTTTGTAGGAAGACATCCTGGATCTCCTCAAGCGGTTAAACACCTTTTAGAGGAACTTAGCTTTGATACCAATTGTTAGATTCAAGACAAACAACTGAGAGGGGGAGTGACTCAGTTGTCCCGAAACTTTCTTCCTATTAATCACTTAAATCCTTTTTGTAATTCAACAACATAATAATAAATCAATCATGGAAACATAATGCAACAATTCAAGAGTAGAAACATATTAACACATATGACACCAAGATTTTAACATGGACAACTCGGTTAAGGGAAAAACCACGGGGTGACTAACCCAAGATTGTATTCTCTGTTAAAAGAATAAGAATGAAATGGCACATGCCAATTAGGGCTCACTGCCTGAGCACACTGATCACAAGAGGCCCACTGCCTACAAGAGACACACTGTCTATAGAATGATAAATATTACATACTTGAACTGAAGAATAGCATCTTCACCATGATTGAGTCAATTCCATTTAATCCCAATACTTATGCTCTGCCTTTCACTCTACTCCTCTCTACCACACTCTCATCTCCGCCAAGATGCTTTTGAAATGACTTCACAACTCTTATTTATACAAGACATTGACTTAGGGATAATCATCTAAGTTGGCACACTTTACAGAGAAAATACAACTTGACTAATTACAAAAGACTTCATGCGAATCATCACATTGTTGGCCACATAGATCTAGGACTTCAATCTTCTTTTAGGAACATGCCATGCTTCATAGAACGTCTTCAAGATCATTCACAGGATGTGTAACTCATCTGGTCGGCCAGACTTAGGAAGAACATCATCATCTGGAAGTAATTCTCCAATTATGAGCTCAATCTTCAATGTGGACCACCAACATGAACTAGACACAATCCAAAGACCTCCACAAGCTTGCCTGAATCACCAAGAACATCCACACTACTTCTTACTGAAATCATTCTCTCCTTCATCCGAAACCTCAAGAATATAGTCTGTCATCACTGTCATATTGGAATAGATGCTTGCAGACCTCAGGACCATGAACCAATTGAGTTGTCAATTCATATCAACTTTCTAAGCACTCCACCAAATCTATAGAACAAGATTTTACATTTATGGATCTCACCAGACCTAACTGTGTCACTCTGTCACCTCTGAACATTTGCCAGAACTAGTTTTACTCAAGTGGCCATACCTTCTTCAAATCTTCATGCGGACCTCTCAAATCTTTACTGGATCATCTTGAGACACATATCTACAAATAATTTGATGCACATCCTCTGATCTTCATCTTAGTTGGGATCTTTACCTTACTGTCTTCACTGTTCTTCTCTGTTCCTGATAGGACTAATTTTCTCAATATCCTCAGCATACAAGTCATCCAATCCTTGACATCAATGAAAACACTGGTTAGGCCCATACTTGCAACACAAATACCCTTGGATGCTCAAATCCCATTCTTTAAACCATCAACACTGAATCAATTTGATCTAGGCCATCCTTATTAGCAACCAAAAAATCACAAAATTTGATGGAGATAGGAAAGAAAGATCCTTTTTTTCTGCAACCTCAAATTTTCCTTATCAAACTCATTCAATTGTCTAATGATCTCCAAAAATGATATTCTCTTCGACACATATTTGGGCAAGATATATGAGGCAACCTTACTCCCATAGACTCTGATACAGGATGTATTAGTATGCAAAAACCCATCTACCCAATTGTGTTGAATTCCCAACTCTGGGGTTCTATTCAAAGGTCTCAAAAAATCAAGTACATCAGGGGTGCATCCTTTCACCTTCAAGCTCTAGGAATCCCAACATCCTTCTAACAAAATTCTCCATAAAAATCACATAGTCTGCATCTACGCAATGCATATCCATCATGCAAGTCCACATCTATACAAGGAGCAAATTACCTGTTGAATCTTTCTCCTTAACATGCAAATTTTTATGCAACAATCCCAATCTAGCATACAAAAACATGTGGCACATCATTGAATACCATGTTAACTCCACTTTTGCATCTACATTATATAGCTTATTCTTGATTTCAGTCAATTGTTTGTGCATTTTATTAGCAATATATGTTGCATAATAAAATGGCTCTATGATTGAGATATCATGTATGTTTACTGCTATTGTCATCAAAGAAATTGGCATTTTATCCAATGCATCTCTTTGTAATACCTGGCACAGAGTATGATATGTCTTCACAAAATAATGCATGAACTGTGACACATCAAATGGTTCTTCTTCCTGGTCAGATATCTTCACCAATTTTCCATCAATGCTCTTTGTCTGTTCTTGGGCAACTTAAATGCTCTATATCTACTCTTAACACTTTTATATTCCTCCTTCATCAATCTGTTTGTTGGCGGTAGGGTTTAAGCTAAACACACTTGAGATGTAGGCTTTTGTGGTCTTGATCATGACAGTGTTATTCCTTTCCAAGACTTCCCTAGACACGGGATCATATCTCTACACAACCACCCTCAGAAAATATTGATTTGGAAACACATTAGGGCATATCAATTTGGCCAAGTCTAGGTTCAGAACGTTGTAAACTGGGGTGTTGTATTATCTCTTTTCATATCAGTGCTTAATCAAAATCCATCTTAGTATGGGGAATTGGGCATACCGACAATCATAGCACAAGTCTAAGAGTTTTTCATTTGGCCCACCAGGACTGTGCACATTCATAGGCCTTCATGAAGACCTAGGGAGTTGGAACATTAAATCTTCATCTAAACTCCCTTTTGAGGTGGATGATTGGCTCACTTGACTCTGTTGGGTGAATATTTTGTCGTCAACTCACTGAGGACAAAATGGTTATATCAACCATAGTGTGATGAGATAAATCTCTCCTCTCAACAAGGGGAGGCTCCCTATTATTACTCACTACAATCAACAAACACTTAACTAGATTTATGTACACTTTAAACTAACATTTGGATGGTGCCATATCATCAATTTCTCTTTTTTCAGAAATGATATTTCAACTTAATCCTTACAATGTATGATAAAATCACAAACTACTTATTGGAACAATAATAACCAATATCAAGACTGAATGAACATAAGAATATTCAAAATGATACCAGCGTGAAATAAAATAGAAATTCATAGAAGCACAAAGTCTTTCATAATTTATTTTGTTGATTTGGAATTAGCAATATATAGTGTAGAATGTAGCCCAAAGTCTCCACTGTACGCTATAAAGAGATTTAAAGAACATGAAAAATAAATAGCAACTCAAAATCTTCTAATATTTTCAACTCGTGAACATAGAATATAAATTCCAAAGGTAATGTTGCAGCACAAAGACTCCAAAATCAACTTTAGATCACCTCCCAAATAATATGAATTCACAATACTTATTTGATCAATTGCATAAGATGGTGCAAGAGAAAAGACATAAGAACATATCTCATACACTACAAGTAGATTTCCAAAACAAAGCTTGAATGCTCACTTGCTTTCTTATTATTGATAAAATCTTGAATTACAATCTTGAACAGAAAGTCTCAAAACTGCTTCTCAATTTTGGCAGAGTTTCGCTTCAATATCTAAAAGGTGAAAAATTACATAGAGGCCCTCTTTATTTATAGTGAGAGGTCATGAGAAAAAGTAGGGAAAATACAACTAACTTGACTTTTTCAACAAGAAGAGTCTTTATTGATTTGGGACTTTCCTTGTTTTACATGTAATTGCATCTTGAAAAAGTACATGTGAAAATTTCCAAAACTACAAACAAAGTACATATGAAACTACAAAAGTAAACTAAGGCAAGAAAACTTTGTTTCAACTTGCACTCCCATTCTTCTTCAGATAAGCTTCGTACATGGTGAACATTGCTTGCATTTCTAGGTTGGCAGGACTAGTAGTGTTTTTGATCACTCGAGCTTTGATTATTGCATCTCTCACTGCAGTAGCCACCTTTTCATCATTTGTCAACTTAGCTTTTAAATTATCCAAAGTTAATTGGTTGTCCAAAACATTATATAGAGAAGCAATTGAAAAAAGATTTGTCTTCAAACTCTCTCTGCAACATGCTCTTGAATTCTTGAACCATTTCCTCAGCTAAAAGAAAATGATGATCATTAGTTGTCAACTTACATGGGAGTTCCTCCAATTTGTGCAGAAGATCGACATTGCTGTCTTCACTTAGTTCCTTAGCACTCTCTAAATCTTTGATCAATTCTTTTTAAAACATTACTTCAGTGAATCAATGACTCTTTAGTTTCTACATAAGATTCATGGTTTGAAAAAAAGCCAATTGATACCAAAGTTTTCACCTTTAGCTTCTTCATATCAGTCCACTTCTCAAGGCTAGTATCCAAGTACTCAATGTCTTGAGATATCACATCAACCAAATCATCTAGCTCAGCTCTTATCTTTTCCATTTTGCTTTTCTTCTCAGCTGCACTTGTAAGAAGAGACACTCCTTGCAAATGCATTCTTTCAAGATATTCTTCAACCACTCTTCGCTTGACATGAGTCTTCTTTGCTTTCTAGATAACAAGATCCTCTACAGTGATTGCCTCAGGTGCCACCGATTTGGATGACAAGGTGATCTTCCTTATTACCACAGCTAACTTCTCTGCTCTTGCTTTGTATTTCTCCTTCATTTTCCTCTCATGATAAAAAAAATCAAGGAATTGAGAGTTGACTGAACATCAGCCTTAGCACTTTCATGATTGATTTTCCCCAGTTCAATTCTAGAGATAGAAGAATTACTCATACTAAAATTCTCATTGGTAGCATCTGGTAGTAGTTGAACAATTTCCACATACTTGTGACCCTTGTCTTCCAATAGTTGAGAAAGAGTCTTAGGCTTCTTCTGAGTCTTTGCTTTGATAGGTTCTAGCTTCTTAAAATCAAAGTCATCTGGAGATATGGCTTGCTTTTTCCTCTTTGGAGTGTAGGCTGAAAGCCATGGAGGAAGCATTGATGAACTAGTATCTAGATTTGAACCTATTGCTTCCCTAGGAGGAGTTATACCCACACTAGTTGTAGTGATTATCAGAGAAGTGTTTGTAAAAACTGCACCTGACACATTAACATTAGTTGCCTGCTTAGTTCTAGAAACAAGTTGGTCTAAAATTGCTTGATCACCAATGTCATATGAAGGAGAAGACAAACTTGGTAGAGATCCTGAAGAACCAAAAAAAACATCAAAAGAAACTCTAAGACTATGAAAAAGTGTTCTGGAGGAAGATGGTGTAGTAGAGCCTGAAGATTGTATAACAATAGGAGTAACAAGAGTACTAGAAACAATAGGTACAAAATCTAAAACACGTTTAGTAGGAGAGGAAGAGGAAACTGGAGGTTCTGATATGATGTATTCTCTAGGAGACATGGTAGGTCCCTCTAGGTTTTCCTTATCAGCTTCCCTTTCTGATTCTCATTTAGCTTATTTTTCCCTTGAAGGTCTTTCTTCAGTGTCCATCTCTTCAGCAACAGGCTCTTTAGTTGTCTATTCATCTATTTCCATTTCTTCTGCACTTAGCTCTTCTTTCGTTACTCTAGATTTTCCTCCCTTCAATACAAATTTTATCTTAGGCTTAGGAGCCTTAGATGATCTTGGTGCATTACTTTTATTCTTGGTTTTTATTTCAACCTTTTTTCTTGTTTTCTCCAAGGTATCCTCTTCTGGACCAGTAATAAAATCCTTCAATTGAATCCCCTTGCCTTGTAGCCACACATTAGTATTTGCTATGATGAGTTCAAACCTTTTCCTTATAGAAGTCAATTCTTTCTTCGACCATAAGACTACAGGCAAAGGAGAACTAAGAACATTTTCACTCACATACCTGGGACTTACAATATCTTCAACATCCACCATGCCTTCAAAAATATCTGCTAGTTTTATGTCCTTAATTTGACAGAGTCAACCTGCAGTAATCTAATTTTTTGATCTCTTCCTTAGTCCTTAGATCAGCCCATACATCTTCTACCATTGAGACACATGATGGAGTCTTCCTCTTGATCTTATCCTTCACCCCCTAAAGTCAAAATGGTTTTTTCTCTTGAACTATTTCATTATCACCAATTGCATTTCAATTTCAAGGGCTTTAGCTTTTGCAGTAGTAACAATAGAGTATCTGCCAATCTCCATAGGAAAATTGAAACCAGGCTTCTTTAGTTCCATCTTCTTTTTATACATGACAATCATTTGTCAGCATATCTCTATCAAAACAATTTTGTCACTAGGGAACTTGGGTAGCATATATGGATACCGCTAAAAGTAACCAACCCTTAGATAGCTGAAAGCCAAAAATTGTAGATACAAACAACCAAACCTATTTACCACCTCCCAGGCTTCATTTGATACTCTCTTCTGTTCTAGTTGTGGATCAACAAGACACAAGAACAATGCAAAGAAAGCATCATTTACCCTCTAGAAGTGATGAATGGATCCCTTCAAAGTCAATTAAGGGTAATACTGATATACAAGAATGACTCTTTGATCTCCGTCTGAGGTTAACCTAGGAAAGCTTCTCATAGATGCAGCTGCATATACCAAGTAAGATGTCATAGAGAATTTGGATGTGGTTGACACCTTTGTTAATTTCTCATGAAGAGAATTACTAATATGCTCACCCTAGAAAATATTGTGTTTTCCTTGAAGGATGATTTTGATATAAGGATACATCCACTCATGGAAAGTGGAAGACGAAGGTAACCCTCTAACTCTACTGAGAAGAGTTATCAATTCACTAACTTCTTCTATAAATTCACTCCTTGGAAAACTCCTTGGCCATCTGGAGAGATTAGACCTGGTAGTTTTAGCCATTTAGTGTTTATAATCCTTTTGGCTTTCTTAGTTGTCATATTCCTTTTGAGCAATATTGAAATCAAGCTCTACAATTTCCTTTACACTAGGACACATGAACATTTTGTCTATGAATTCTATATCCAGACTCATTATCATATTACCATGTGCATCAACCTTTGTTCTATTTTCTCTATTATAGAGTGAGCTACTTGGAGGACAAAATCAGTGTTGTGGGTTGCTATGGGAAAATACGCAACCAAATAAATATTGTTGTTTATAATCCTTTGCATGTAGTGACTTAGATTATCTTGCTTTGTCATTTCTACAAATTTAGCCATATCAACATGGCCAATCTCTGTATCCCATATCTCATCTACATTTGATGTGACTAAAGTGACAAGAAACACACCCCGGTACTTGTACTTCATATCTTTGGATAGGGATCAGTCATTTGAAAGATGAACTCCTTCAGTTGAAAACAAGAACTTGACAATCTTGCAGAAGCAACTACAATAAGAGAAGGCATGATTTTGAAGTTTTAGGGAAAAATTGGCATTTGGGAAAATGCATTATTGAAAATCATGATCAAAAGTGCAAGCTTGAAGGGACTAGAGAGCAATCAAAGTGAATAATTGAGCATAAGTGGGCTAGGATAACAAATGCAAAAATTCTCCAGAGTTAGAGAATTTTGGGACAGTGATGCATGGGCAGTAAAAATCATCGCCCAAGTATATGGGATGAAATGCATTGTGATGTAAGAGTGGTGATTTTATTCGCCTCTGCATGTAGTGGAAAAATCTTTGCAAGTGTACTGGTGGGGAAAAATACTGCTTTTGCATGGTGGGAAGAACAAATGCTTAAGTGTCTAAGTAGGTAAAAATGTTGCTAATGCATTGGGACTCAAGCAGAGGAATGTTTCATATTACAATCTTTGTGTATGGGTGGCAAAATTTTCCACCCCTAGATAAAGAATGAATCTCAAGTTTGTGTATGAGCAGTAATTTTTACCGCCCCTACTCTTTAGGGAAGATACAAGGATTAAGGCATGGGTAGTGATTTTTACTGCTCATACCTTGCTTAATAAAACACAAATTATGCATCGGTGGTGAAAATCACCACCCATGCCTAAGAGATGAACATAAGGGTGTGTATGGGCGGTGAATTTCACCACCCTTACACAGGGAAGATACTTGTAGTTTTACAATGGTGGTAAAAGATATCGCTCGAACAGGTAAGGTAGAAAATGTGTGTTGGCAACAAATTTCACCACCTTCACACTTGGGATACAAGACTTCGAACAAGAAGAAGTTTTCACCACTCGGCCATTTGAAGGAAGACCTAGAGTTTCAAACAAAAATGATGAAAATCTCTGCCTTAAATCTTGAGGAAAAAAAACTAAGATAAAGATAGGTTGGTGATAATCACCGACAATTCAAAAGAAAAACAAATAATTTTTTTCAAAAACCCTAACCATAGTATAACTTATCAAATGATGAAGAAAACACATGTTGCAACAAAGAAATGAAAAGCTTAAATTAAAACAACTAGGGTTTTCACAAAGAAATGTCAAATTTAAAAGATCAAATAAAATAAAATGATTACTATAAACACAGATACATTCATCAAATACACAAAACCTAAAAAATGAGGAAACAAGAAAAACATACTTGGATAATGAAACAATGACGAACCCTAGCCCTAATCCGTAAGAAATCTGATTCAATGTGCACACTGTGATCTTCTAAGGGTTTTCAGATGCTTAGAGGGATCACAGAGGTGAATAAATAAAGATAAAATGAAAAATAAAAGTGATTCAAACATAAAATGACTCATAAAACATTCATACGAAGTGCATTAAATGCACTAAGTGTGAACTATGAGATGCACGGGTGACACTTTTTGCTGCCCCTACACATAGGGGTATCAAAAACTTAACATGCAATGGCATCAGAAAGTGTTGCTCTTTCACATAGAGAAGTTTAACACCAAAATTGAAATGGCAGTAAAAATCACCGCCCTTGCATGTAAAACAAATTTTTTTTCTAACACTTCAAAACTATCAAACTTACTAGTTTGACAAGCTTGCTACTTGTTTAAATTTTGCAAACTTCAAGAAACTAAGATGAGAAGATACTCAAATAGATTCTCTAGTGCTAGAGGATCATGGATGAGGGCAAGAAGATTCACCTCAATTTGCGTGCTTAGAGTTGTAGGCTACGAAATGAACAAGTTTCGTAGGGGTCATCCTACAAAATGAGCACAACTAATTTTGAGGATAACAGTTGGTTCTAACTGGGGAGCTTCCTTTGATCATCCTTTGAGATGAACAAAGGGAGAAGAAATCTAGTCTCTAAGTGCCTTCATCCATTCCATTGGGCTATAGAGTCAAGTGGCACAAAAGACACAAAAATTGTACAAAAATACATGAACTTATCTGTCACTTTATTGAGTGAAAAACTTCAGATGTTGCCCGTTGTGTGGCAGAAAGAAAGGTGTCCCATCTTGATACTCCAAAATGAAACTATTTTGACCATAATGTTGATGAATGATGAAAGGGCCTCTCCATAGGGAATCAAACTTCTCATGCATTCATTTCAACTCTCGTCTCTTGTCCCACAACAAGAATTGATCCTCAATTTGAAAGTCTCTGAATTTAGCCTTCTTGTCGAATAGCTTCTTCACTTAACTTTGGTGTTCCATAATGCGATCCACCACTTTGACATGTTGTTCCTCAAATTCAAAAAGGAACATCACGCACTTGTCAATTGAACTCTCAAAAGTTTTGTCTTCAACTGCCTTTGCCAACATCAAAGCTGGCAACTCTAAAGTAGTTGGTATTTCAGCATTCAATCCATACAATAACTAAAAAGGAGACACACCAATTTCTCTATTTGGGGTAATACGGTCTACCCACAACCCATCAAATAATGCCTTGTGCCATGTTCTCTAATTTTCATTTACTAGCTTTCTGATCATAGTGGTCAAATTCTTGTTACTAGATTCAGCTTGACCATTCCCTTGGGGGTAATAGTTAGATGAATGAGAAAGAATAATGCCATATTCAAAATAGAAACTAGTAATTTCATAAGAAGAAAAGCATGTAGCATTATCTTCTACAATCTTGTTTGGAACCCCAAACTTGGATATGATGTTTTCTTTGAGAAAACTACAAACTACCTCAGAAGTAGCTTGCTTCACATGAATAGCCTCCACCTACTTTGTGAAGTAGTCAGTTGCTGTAAGAACATAACTGTGTCCTACACTTGATGGTGGATTCACCGCACCAACAAAGTCAATACCCCATTGCTGAAATGTTTTCTCAATAATGACTGGTTTGAGTGGTAGGGCAACCAGCTTGGGTTTATGCACAAACTACTGACAAAGTTCACACTTATGCACCTAATCATATGTGTCTTGAAACAGTGTAGGCCAATAGTATCTAGCTCTCAAAATCTTGTGAGCTATTATAGGTGCCGAAAATGTCTGCCACATGCCAAACTATGAAAAGATTCCAATAGTTTGCTTTGTTGTGCCTTATCAACACAATGAAGGAAGATTCCATCAATGCTTCTTTTATACAAACCATTGTCCCATAGAAAAAAGTTTGCAACTTTTAGCTTGATAGTCCTTTTCTCTTTGTAAGACAAATGTTCGAGACATTCACCATAAGTGAGAAAGTAAGCCATGATTGAATACCATTCATCTATTGTGCTAACAAAAAGAATGATGGGAACATCTTCAACCTCTGCTTCTTCATCACCAGTTTCCTTGGGCACATTATCAGCAATAAGATGACATAATACTTTCCCACGCACAAGCTTGGTGGGTTTAATATCAAGATCATACTCCTAGATCTTTGCAATCTAGTTGCCTCTCTTGCTCCCAAACTCTTGTTGGGTTAGGATAGATTTGACTATTGAATCTGGAACCAACACAATAGTATGAGAATTTAGAATGTAAAACCTGAAATGCTTGACAACTTTCACCATGACATACACAATCTTCTCCATAGCTAAATACTTGAGTTCATGAGCTTTCAAAGGACAATTCATGAAAGCAATAGGAGATTCAATACCCTCCTTGTTCTGTTGAACCAGGATAGCTGACAACATATGCTCAAAAGCATAACTATACATAATGAAATCTTTGGTATAATCAGGACAAACCAAAACTGGAGCATGGTCATTGGCTCTTTTAATGTCCTCAAAAGATTCCTTACCTTTTGCACTCCAACAAAAAGTGGACTTACCTTTCATCATATTTAAAATATGACGAGTTTTCTCTGCAAATTCAGGAATGAACCTTCGTAGAAAATTTACCTTTCCAAAGAAAGAGTGAACGATTGTCTTACTTGAAGGAAAAGTAAGATCTTGAATGGATTTGAATCTCTCAAGGTCAATCTTTGTACCTTCCTTAGACACTATATGTCCAAGAAGCTTGCCTTCTGTTACCCCAAAAATAGACTTTTTGGGATTGAGGGAAATTCGATGTTGACGGCACCTTTCCAGAATTTGCCGTAAGTGATATGCATGATCTTGATGCTTTTTTGAAAAAATAGTTAAATCATCAAGATAGACAACAATAAACTTACCCATTTCATCTCTAAAGGCCAAGTCCATTTCTCTTTGGAAAGTTGCATCAGCATTAATCAACCTGAATGACATTCTATGGTAAGCAAAAGTACCCCAAGGAGTTGTGAAGGAGGTCTTGTGCTGATCCACTTCACTAACCTCCACTTGGTTGTAGCTTGAGAAGCCATCCAACATAGATAGCATTTCTAAACCAGTCACCGTTTGAAGTACTCGATCCATTACTAGAAGTGGGTAATTATCTTTTAGGGAGGACTAATTCAAATTCTAGAAATCCACATAGATGCAGATTTCACCATTCTTTTTCCTTGCTGGCACTATATTTGCAATCCATGTAGAATGATGAATTGGGAAAATTATTCTTGCATTAAACATCTTCTAAATTTTAGCTTGAATAGTACCTTAAATCTTTGGGTTGTATTGCCTCTATTTTTACTTATGAGGTGAAGATCCCATCTTAAGTGGAATCTCATGTTGAACTTCCTTTAGCTGGAATGACTTCAAGTCATCATAGGAATATGCCAACACATCAATATAGTGATGCAAAAGTGTCACAAACTTGAACTTTTCATTATCAGTACAACACTTCCCAATGTTGATTGTTTTACGATCAACTTCTATACCAAGATTCACCTATTCACCTTCCATCGATGAACCTGTTCCAATTTGCTACTGCTGCTTGATGTACTGATCATGCTTGTCAAATAGTTAAATCTTGAGAGAAACCAAGCCTTTGGGAATTTGTTACCTTTCAACTGTAGAAACTCTTCACTTGTCTCAGAATCAACTTTAGAAACAAACTCTCTAAGAGGAGAGTCACTTCCCTCAAAGTAGAGTTCATTGAAGCTATTTGCTTTCTCTAGGAATGCGATAATTTGATCATCACCATTGAAAAATTGCCAATGATCATAATTATCTAGGACACTTGGTTGGAAGACCAACTCAATAGTGTATTTGTTACCCTTAAAATCCTTATGAGGAACCATAGGGGTAGCTGAGACAATCAATGAATCTACCCTGTCATTGAACTCTCTTGGTACTACTAAAATGTTAAAAGCATCAAAGTCCTCAATGCAATCCCACACACGATTACAATAGTGCCTCAACCTTTCATTTTTAGTTTGGTACAAATTTCTCACCTGGAAAAGAATAAGTTCTACATTGCCTTGTGTGAAGATTCTTCACTCCTTTGGCACGAGTAGCTTCCATACCCAGCAACAAGGACTCATATTCAATAGTATTATTTGTATTATCAAATTGTAGCTTATAAGAGAAAGGAAAAATATCCCCCTCGAGGAGATATGAGGACTATTCCAACCTCGGATCCTATCGAAACATAGTTACCATCAAACTCTAAGGACTAAACATCATTTAAACTCTCTGATTTGACATTCACATGACTAGGGGACTCTTCATTTGAAGAAGAGTAACCTTCAATTATCATGTCTTCATTGGAACTATCATTTGACACATCAGAAACATCTTCAGTAGTCAGAAAGTATTTTCCCATTCCTGAAGATTCAAAAAGAATCTGTGCCTTTGGATCCTTAGATGTGGTTATAGTATATTTTTCTTCCCTTTCAGGAAGCAACTTTTGCATGACACCCTTAACATGTATCCTTACTTCAGACAAGTCCATGTTGATTTCCCCACCAACATCTTTATAGAAATTCTGCCCCAATAAAATTCCATATGAGGTAGGAACATCGACCATTAAGACAATCATTTTAATCCTTTTCTCTAGAAAGGCAGCAAATGCAAACTGTGCATCCTTAATTTTCCCTATTAGAGGAACTTGTTTGGTTTCCATTGAAAAGCATCTACCAAAGGTTTTGTCAAAGTTAAACCTAGGGCATCTGCTACCTTAGCAGGCACAACATTGTTAGAAGGACCTGAGTCTATGACACAGTTACTAAGTTTATGACCATTTATCAACAAGGAAACATAGAGTGGCTCAATTTTCCCAAAGGAAGGGGTAGTAACTAGATTGTTCTAAAAGGTTCTTGCCTTAGAAATGACATGAATAGTTTGGGAAGAATCTTGCCCTACAGGGGCATCCTTATTTTTTACAAATTTAGCTAACCATTCAAACTGATCTGGATTAGCTTGCAAATACTTGACCTCAGACATTTGAATTTTATTTTTCCTAGCATGATCTATTATATCAAATGATTGATATGAAGTAGACACAAGAGAAGGAATATTTTCATTTTGAGGTCTAGGATGGGAAGTACTAGTCTGAGGAACAAATGTAGAAGAAGGAATATTTTGTGTACTTGTTTTTCATGAGCTAACTCCTTGGATTGAAAAGGTAAAGGTGTGGCTCTCTTATCAATGGTGATTGTAGGATGAGGATCTTCCTTAGACATTCCTTTGTTAGCCACTTGTTGATTTAGCTGATTCTGTGATCGTGTAAAAACAACATATGACTCACCATATGCATCTTCTCCTTGTTCCGCTTCATCCTAAAAGTTCATGAAACCAATGTTTGAATTGCCAACCAACTCTTTTTCTCCTTCCATGAAGAGGTTGGCAATATTATCCTGATCAAGATCAGGTTGGGGGGAATTTTCTTATTTTACTTCATAGTAGCCAACTACTACATTAAATGGTAGTGCTTCTAGAGCAAGTCTCCATTGTGTAGGAGGAAGCCTGTTTTGCCCTTGATTTCTTGTAGCATTACCTTGATATGGAGCATTTGGGAAAGTTCTCCTTGGTATGTCCTTATAGGAAGGAAAGGACATATTTTGAGAAACTTGTTTCTTGAAGGCTAATAATTCATTAACCAACTTTTGCACCATGGGATCCATGGTGCTTGTGGAAGGTGTACTTGTAGAAGGTTGCCCTTTAGCCTGATTTGCATCCTGCCTTATTTTTCTGGTGAGGATCAAGTCATCCTCAATTTTAGTAGCCAAGGTTTGAGATGCTGCCAAGTCCATCAGACCAGCCCTCCTTAGAAGAAAACTTACCTTGGGTAGTTCTCTGTTTATGAAAAAACACTTTTGATTCTCAGCTATGGGCTGAGTAGTTGCAGGAATCCAGTTGGTCAACTTGTTAAACTTTGCAATGAACTCATGCATGGGTTCTTGCGGTTCCTTTTTCATTTGAGTGAGCTGAGCCAAGAGGGCATGAGCATCTTTAGTAGGTTTGAACCTAGCCTCAAACTTGGTTCATATAACATTCCATCTAGTGATGGATTGAGAAAGAAGATGATAAAAACAATTTGTAGCAACACCTTGAAGTGTCTCAACAAAAAGTCTTATAGATACATCTTCATATTCTACCCCTAGAACACCATACGCAATGTAAAAAGCTGCAATATGTTCATCCAAGTTAACTTTTCCATCACCATAAAACTTTGGGAAATTCTTTCTTGAGCTATGAGGTAGGTCATGCAATGGTAGAGTAAGATTCAAAGGCCCAAAAGCATTTCCCCATGGACCCGCAGGAGGAGGAAGAGCCATTGTGCACTGATTAAAAGGTGGAATTACAAACCTATAAACTTGTGGGATAGGGAAAGTTATAGGAACACTTGATGCTTCGCTTGGTATGGGAGATCTAGTGTTGGTAGGTGGAAAACTTAGTGTACACTAAATTTATCTCTTAAGCAGAAGAGTGAAATTATTTTGTTGCATTAACTCAAATACAAGATCAACAATTCCCTATGCTCTTCTACTTCTGGTATACCTAGGTTCAGCCAGAGTGCAAAATAACTAACAAAGATTTAAAAACAAAACAACATATTACAAGCTGTATACACCTAAAAATGACATGACTCTACTTAAATAAATATTTTAAATATTTATTTCATCTTCATAGTCTTCTATCAATAAATAAATAAATTTATTTATTTATTTGATTCACTTCCTCCCATTTAATTAAATAAATTTCATTTATTTAATTAGTTTCATCTACATTAACTTTATTCTTCTAAATAATTAAATAATTTCAATTATTTAATTAAAACATCCATTCTTCTAAGTAATTAAATAATTTTAATTATTTAATTAAATCTTTCATTCTTCCTAATTTAAATAAAATGCAAATTTATTTAAATTAAAATCCCCAAAAATAAAATATAATTAAATATTTTATTTATTCTTCCAAAATCATGTGCAAGTAAATTAAATAAATTTATTTATTTAATTTGCTTTCTTATCTTCCAAATCTTCTAAAAATAAATTAAAAAAATTTATTTATTTAATTTGCTTTCTTATCTTCCAAATCTTCTAAAAATAAATTAAATAAATTTATTTATTTAATTTGCTTTCTTATCTTCCAAATTAAATAAATTTATTTATTTAATTTGCTTTCTTATCTTCCAAATCTTCTAAAAATGAATGAAATAAATTTATTTATTTAATTTGTTTTCTTATCTTCTAAATTAAATAAATTTATTTATTTAATTCTTTTTCTTATCTTCAATATCTTCTAAAAATAAATTCCTCTTGTCATACAAAAGTAAAAGCTGAGTTAAAGCAACTTTAAAGCAACTTTGCTCTTAAATTAGAAAAATAAATTCTAATTTAAAGAAAATGAAAACTCATCAAGAAAGCTTTTAACTCAACAAAGCTTCTTTTTGAATGACACATGTCTTTCTTCCATTTGTTGCACGTTCCTCAACAATCCTCCTCCATTGATTCATTCTTTTCTTCTCAACCATTGATCTTCCCTCATCTCTTCTATAAATATAACCTTCTTCTCTTCATTTCAATATCTGGAGTTTGTGTAAACTTATGCTGCAGGAATCTAAGCGCGCCTTTAGCACCCCCATTATATTTGAGCACTTCATAGCATCCTCCATTTCTGTATTTGAAGAAGCTCATCTTCAAATACCAAAGTATCCTAGCCATTCTTCATTTGTCATCTTCAAACAAGCAAGCAAGCAACAGCTTCTGAGGGCTTCACAATCAAGATCGAATGAAGATAGGTGAACTACAGAAGGCAAAAAGGTAAAAGGTGAAGGTATTGTCTGTTCTTTATTTTAAATCTCTTTTATCTTTATTATTCTGTAGATGTTTGGGATTATTTTTCATTGATTTGAATAACCAAATTTCCCCCTCACATTTTGGCGCCCACCGTGGGGCCCTTGCCCCTCTACTAATAAAAAAAAATCTAAGTTTTCTTGAAGACAGGTGACGAACAGGTTTCTGACAAACCCAGTTTTGCACATTCAGCTTCTGAAACAACGCATTTGCCTTCCAAAATGATGCATTTGACGAACTGGCACATCTGAACTCTCAATTTGTACATTCACCTCATCCTTTTGTGCATCTGCTATTTTTGCACCTGTATCTCATTCTTTTGTGCATTTGATCTCTGTATTTGCGCTTCTGTTCAAAAAGCTGCACACTCCCTGTTTCTGCGCATTCAGGCAGCAGTGTTGTGCATCTGTCTTCTGATTTCTATTTTGGGTTTCTTTGACTTTTGCATGCTGGAACTAACATCTAGATATTTTTCTTAGTTCATCTAGCCTAACTAGGGGTGAAGTAATCAAATGCATTTCATGACAAATTACACATAGTCCCTAACTAGGAAGGAAGTAATTGGACCAAATTGCTATCTTGCATTGTTGATTCATTTTCTAGCTTAATCATTGCTTTCTTTTACAAATGGGAAATGAACAATGCTATGATTAATCACTTTCAAAGTTAACAAACAGGAAATAAACAATGCTATGATTAATCACTTTTCAAGTTAACAATCGTGTGAGTGCACAAATTAGTTTAGCCCATTTAGTTTTTCTATTTTAACTAGGTTGGATTAACCACTGTACTCTGTGCTTGCGAATGACAATAGGCTTATTCTCTCCCCTTAACTGGGTGATCCAAGTGCCAGACTCATTCTTTTTGTCAAACCTTTAGGGGGGCCTGCCCTTGGATGCACGCCTGTCTAAGTGGGAATGACCCTGAGTGGTAACAGGCTAAAGCCAAGCCCTACCAAGCCACTTAAAATAAATTGTGCTTGGGGTGAAAACCTCAAGCAACGAGTGCTGTTGTGTTACACCGATGGCCAACCTCCCCCAAAACCCTCATAGGCGTAACCCTTTGAGGCTGGGAGACTCCATAACGAAGAGTAGCACCGCCGCACGTGTAACCACTCGAACGGTTGCCCTATCTAAGAACCAATTGTGTAGTAAGCCAAAAACCCCTATTCATTGATGCAAAGGGTGGAGCTCTTGAAGCGGCCTTGATTCAAGTGACTCTTAGTAGAGGTAGTAGGGACAATCCTAAGGTTCGGTGTGGGGACGAGCCTAAGGAAACCCGAATCTGGTATGCATGAGAAGTGAGTGCCGTGGAGGGGAGCTGGTGCTACCAAATTCTGGAGCTACACGCTTTGAGTGGCACAGCTAGAGGATTCAACGAATATTGTCACATCTTGCCTAGGTTGTACTTGTCTTTGAGTCATAATAGTCCAAAAACACAAAAAAAACATAAAAAAGATAAAAATCATGGAAAACTTCTATGTGTTTGCTGTGCTTTTGCCATAATTGAACATCAACATCATTAGAAACACCAAGTTTTTCAAACCAAAAACACTGAAAAATCTTGAAAACGATCCAAAATTTCCAAAATTCTGTAAAAACCAAGCAAAGAGCCAGATTTGCACATGTACACCGACTTTTTGCACATTTGACAGTATTGAGCATCTGCACTCTATTTTGGCGCATGCAAACTTCACCAGTGTTGTGCATATATATCAACTTTTTTGCACATCTGCCTTCTGCTGTTGCTCATCCAAACCAGTAAGTTTTTTTCAGTCTTGTGTCAATGGAAAACCAATTGGAATATTTTGGTCAAAAACTCCAATACCTAAAATTACAAATAAACTCAGGTCCCTCGCCCCAAGAGTGTATAGCAATTAACCAACAAATCCAAGTCTTACAACAAGAAATGGCAATCTTGCAAGTTGAACTTGCCAGTACTAGCTATGCCTCGTCTCAAAATCATACCTTCTTTTCCCGTCTTAATGATACTATTGACAGGGCAACTGCCACCTCAAAGGGGAAATCATATACCACTTCTACTAGTCCTCCTTCGCTAACTCCTAACCCACATATTCCAAAACATGCCAATCCCACGCCAACACCATTATGGAGTTCCTCAAACTCTAAATGGGCGACCAAAAAAGAATCAGATGAGTTGTGGGAAAGAGTTTTGCCAAATTTATACTACCAGAGAAAAGCTAGGGAGAAAGCTAAATCCCCTCATTCACCTATCCATACACCTACCAATGATGTGATCCAAGGGCTACTAGCAGAAAGTCAACCATGCCCCCAAATTTCAGTCCTTGACCTTACCAAAGATTCTTCCAATCCCATATCAAATCCTACAACACCTTCATGTCATCCGCAACCCCTTGAGCTTATCAAAGAACCTTCTACCATGAACCCAAGTTAAGATCTACTGTACCTCCATGTCAATAACCCTCAAGAACATGCCAAGTCTACCCAAGAGCTATCCACTTCCATTCAAGAAACCCAAGAGGTATGTCAAGAGTCTAATCCTAAGCATGAGGAAACATTAATCCCTAGTCCAAGTCAAGATCAAACCACTTTCTTGCAACCTATCCATAACATGCATCTTTTCCATGATCAAGATGATATCCATAATAATGAACCTCTCCATGAGCCACTTGATCCTATCCATCTCCCAACAACTATACATGAGCAAGAGATCCAATTCCTTCCCATGCATAACCTTTATCTTTTCTGTGATCAAGATACTACCTTTGATGAAGAAGCTATCCATGAGCAACTTAATCCTATACATGAGATAGAAATCCAACTCCAACCCATCCATAACCTTTATTTGTTCTATGATCAAGATATTCCCTATGCAGAAGATGTCCTTGAACAACTTGATCCCATACCCATCCATGAGCAAGAAACCTCCATTACTTCTATCCCTCTTACATCTAATCCCATCCATGATCCAACAACTTCCGCTTCCTATGATGAGACACTTGCCTCCCAAGTGCACATGAATGATCAACCCAATAATTTAGATCCTAAAGAGCATAATGACGATCAAGATTCTAGTGATCCTTCACCATCCATTATTGACCAAGTTGCAAATCCGTTATCCTATATCCTTGATCTCACTACCTTCATGCATGAATGTTCTTCCTTAGAACACCAACAACCATTATCCTCTATCTCATCTTCTCCATCCAATAAAGAACTTGTGTCTAGTGTTCCACCTACACATAATCCCATTGTCCACCGCATACTCCAGCATATGAACTATCAAGGTAAAGGCTTAGGCCTTCATGAACAAGGTATTTTGGAGCCCGTCCATGTCAATGTTCCTCCACCTTCATATGGCCTTGGATACATACCCCAAGGTGAACAATCTCAAGATGTTGGTACTTCCTCCACTCCTCCTAAGTCTACCACTTTCCATCACAAACCCTCTTGTATCCCCAAAACATATGTCACAATTCTACCTCCATCATCCTACATTTGTCAAAAGCATGTGACCATACACCTTCCACCGTCCAATCTACCTCCGCTACTCCCAAATCCTAACATCCCTCCCTACATTTTACCACCACTTCTTCCAACACCTTATCCATCCATCTATAAATCCTCTAACATTCCCAATCATGGCCAACAAATGCACATGTTGTCTAAACAAAGAGCTTCCACCTACCCCACTTCCACCATCCCAAGAGAATTCAACAACAAAAATTTTGATGCCTCTACCTCTCAAGTCCAAAATCCTAAGCGTCCTCATGACCTAGGATACAAAAGCACAGAATCTAAGAATTATCCATATCAAAAGCTACATACACCCACACACATCAATGCCAAACTAAAAAAGGTGTGGGTCCCCAAGCAACAAATGATTACCTCTGAAGATGCACCAAAGCTGCATATACCCAAGCCCATACCTTCACAAGTACAGTCTACAAGCAAAAAGGTTTGGGTACCCAAGCAAAAAGCTATCAAGTCAAATGAGGCATCCACCTCTAAAGCATCCCAACCATCCACTTTCTCCCATGCCATCCACAAATATCAAATCCTTCCATCCCACATGACAAGAAAAAATCAAAAAAATACTAAGTCTATGTGGGTCCCTAAATACATCAATCACTCATCCACCAAGCAAAAATCTTCATTGCTTTCAACACCACCTTCCCTTCATAAGCTTCAATGTTTATTACGGTATGTGCAACTGTTGGTCATGGTTCCCTTCCATTCCATAACACTTTTGTACAACTCCATCTCCCCTCCCTTCCACTACTATCCTACATATCTTCCTCATCCTATGGTCCATGCTTTTGCATAAACGTTCCTTCCATCCTTACCTAAGTCCTTTTGTATTCTGCATCATCATCCACTATCGTACCTTCCATAATCCACTCTCTACCTACTTCATCTCACTTTCATGCAATCCCCTACCAACATCTATGAGCACACTTGACATGGTCCATGCGACGACATCCATCTCGCGGGACTATCACCTTTTATAGAACTACATACTTGAGTCTCTCCTTTCTGTGTCCACCTTCTCCCATCCAAATATTCAAAAAAAAAAAAAAAAAGTAAAGAAAAATCCCTTCATCCAATGGTGAAAACTTGGCAAACAGGTACCTTGGATAAGTACCATGATGAAAACCTGGCAAATAGGCATCATGTGTAAGTTGATCTTCTATGTCACCTACACTTGGGGGCACCTTGTCTCATCAGCATACCACCCTTCTCCTATCAGTTTCCATCCATACCATTTCCTATCCTATTCCTCTATCCATTACATACCTATACTATCCAGTCCATCCATCCTAAATCTTCCTTTCCTCTATTTTTGATCTTGATAAAGATTGGGGGTACAATGGTGACAAATGCTTTAGATGTCTCTTGACATACCTTATCCCTCCCAAACCAAGCAACTCCTTCATTATCCTCTCATCCTCTTGTCGTCATAAACATTGTCATGAAAAATCCTACGTATTCTACCTACAATGGGGCATGTTATTCTTATGAGACATAGTCCTTGGAGATCACATCCTTGTTTCCTTCTACCTACCTGCCATTGATCCCCTATCACCCATCCATCTGCCTATTCGTGGTGTTTCCCTTGTCATTAGTATCTAGCATTAAGGCTATCCAAAATTCTTATCCAGTATCTTGTCTGCAGTGTCAGCCTAACATAGCCTCTGTCATCAGTGTTATCTGTTCCATATTTGATCCATCTCTGTTCCATATCTGATCCATAGTTGTTCCATATCTGGTCCATATTGTGTCTCATCCACTCCATATCTTAGGTCCATCAGGTTTCTCCCCGAAATACGTCGCCTCTAAGCTATCATGTAGGCAAGGCCATTATCAATGCGCCCCTGAGGCTCCGCTTCCCATCCCGTGTCTTGTCATCTATCCCTCTATCCGCGTCTGCACCCTTTTCACAAGGCAAGCAAGTGGAGCACAATGCGTTCCTTAAACAAAGGTCCTTGACTCAAAACATCCACCTGTCCAAAGTACGGCACCATACCAAAGACACTGAGACTAATTCTGTATCAATTATGGCAAAAGACACATCTAATGCAAAGAAGTTTTGTCAATGGGTTAAGTTACAAGGTCTTGTATTTTTGTCATTATGTCTTCCTATGCTACTCAAGGATGCCAAAAGCTAGAGATGCTATGATGGGGGCATAATTTTTCTTGTCTGCTGCTTGTGGATTAAACTTTAGTAATGTGACGACTTCTGTCTAACGACATGATCAGCAAAAAGATCATCGAGGACTCTGAGGTCTAAACATAAAAAGGGGCAATCCTTGTCTATTGAAATGCAAGAAGTACTCAGGTCATCTAGATTCAAGTTTGACTAGATGCTTGTATTAACTTGCTAAATCAAAATCCATGTAAGCGATACTCAGGTCATCTCGGTCTAATTATACTTAGATGCTTGTATTTTCTTACAACATAATAAAGCCCAATGATGAAAGCAAAAAGCCTTGCAAATATCACGATGACAAATCCACATCCATTCCATATCCATATCCATACCATATCCAATTCCATTCCATTCCATATCCATATCCATATCCCATGCAATAAGAAAATCCTGCAGCAGCTTGTCAGTCCTTCAATCAAATTTCTTCTATCGAGTCATTCTTCTATCGATCAAATTTCTATTTGTCCTCATATCGTTCATCAACAGTTCTACCTGTCAATCTGAGCAGTGATCAAAATGCAAGTCTATCCTTAATCCATACCAATCGAGTCAAGCCAATCTTGTTGAATGATCCAATCACAATCAGTGGTCTTGATCCTAATCTTGTCGTAAACCATATCAATCAGTCATAAATATCCTTCGTGTTGCTCTAGGGATATATCGTTCCCCGCCATGACAACACTGTTGTATATCGTTATCATATCATAGTGTCTTAGACAGGATGTTGCATTGTCGAAACCAGACCCGGAGTCTTATACGACATGTTTCATTCTTGAAACTAGACATCATCAATCTATATCCTTGGTTTACCACTTGATTAGGGCAATACCTTGCCTATTTTTGTATCATTTGTGCTTACTTGCTTCTTGCTTGTGTGAGTTATCTTTTTATCTTGCATCTCGTATCATTCACTTCTTTCTTCTACATCCAGCCATTTCTTCTCATCGTGAGATTGTCCGTCTCATGCCTTCTGCCGTCTCCTTGTCCAATCTCCCGAGGGGGCATCTTGTCGTTCGAATTGTACCAGGGGCAAAACTGGGGCATGTATCATTGTCAAAAATCTTATTCTTTGAAACAACGTGATAAAACACATTGCATCAAAGAGGGGCAAAATGTATACACCTAAAAATGACATGACTCTACTTAAATAAATATTTATTTCATCTTCATAGTCCTCTATCAATAAATAAATAAATTTATTTATTTATTTGATTCACTTCCTCCCATTTAATTAAATAAATTTCGTTTATTTAATTAGTTTCATCTACATTAACTTTATTCTTCTAAATAATTAAATAATTTCAATTATTTAATTAAAACATCCATTCTTCTAAGTAATTAAATAATTTTAATTATTTAATTAAATCTTTCATTCTTCCTAATTTAAATAAAATGCAAATTTATTTAAATTAAAATCCCCAAAAATAAAATATAATTAAATATTTTATTTATTCTTCCAAAATCATGTGCAAGTAAATTAAATAAATTTATTTATTTAATTTGCTTTCTTATCTTCCAAATCTTCTAAAAATAAATTAAAAAAATTTATTTATTTAATTTGCTTTCTTATCTTCCAAATCTTCTAAAAATAAATTAAATAAATTTATTTATTTAATTTGCTTTTTTATCTTCCAAATCTTCTAAAAATGAATTAAATAAATTTATTTATTTAATTTGTTTTCTTATCTTCTAAATTAAATAAATTTATTTATTTAATTTGCTTTCTTATCTTCCAAATCTTCTAAAAATGAATGAAATAAATTTATTTATTTAATTTGTTTTCTTATCTTCTAAATTAAATAAATTTATTTATTTAATTCTTTTTCTTATCTTCAATATCTTCTAAAAATAAATTCCTCTTGTCATACAAAAGTAAAAGTTGAGTTAAAGCAACTTTAAAGCAACTTTGCTCTTAAATTAGAAAAATAAATTCTAATTTAAAGAAAATGAAAACTCATCAAGAAAGCTTTTAACTCAACAAAGCTTCTTTTTGAATGACACATGTCTTTCTTCCATTTATTGCACGTTCCTCAACAATCCTCCTCCGTTGATTCATTCTTTTCTTCTCAACCATTGATCTTCCCTCACTCTCTTCTATAAATATAACCTTCTTCTCTTCATTTCAATATCTGGAGTTTGTGTAAACTTATGCTGCAGGAATCTAAGCACGTCTTTGGCACCCCCATTATATTTGAGCACTTCATAGCATCCTCCATTTCTGTATTTGAAGCTCATCTTCAAATACCAAAGTATCCTAGCCATTCTTCATTTGTCATCTTCAAACAAGCAAGCAAGCAACAACTTCTGAGGGCTTCACAATCAAGATCGAACGAAGATAGGCGAACTACAGAAGGCAAAAAGGTAAAAGGTGAAGGTATTGTCTGTTCTTTATTTTAAATCTCTTTTATCTTTATTATTCTGTAGATGTTTGGGATTATTTTTCATTGATTTGAATAACCAAATTTCCCCCTCACACAAGCAATATGAGACTAGCATACTTCAATGATGCAAGAGCATCCCTGGTTCAAGAGCAATCTTGCATCAACCAAAAACATTTGCATTTCAGTTCAGGCAGTTCAGTCAGAAGCAGTTTTAGCTTGTGGTCCAGTTTTGGCATTTCACACCTCATGGATCTGGAATTAGTATCTACATTTATTCATCTACATCATATCAAGAATTCAAAGCATTTGGATCAGTTACCAGAAAGATATTGCTATCAGAAGATCAATTGTTTTCTCATATTAGAGCATCCTGACAGTTCCTAACAATCAGCTAAAGGAGAAGGCTTGTGGATCATTCCTTGACTTGTGGATCTCAATGACACATCATTTAACATCATTTGGTTTGTGACCAACCTTCCCCAAGGGTCCGCATGTTGTTTTATTCATTTGAGGAAGTGTTCTCTGCATTTAGGTCTGACCTATCTTTGAACATGTTATAACTATTCATTGGAGTTTGTCACCTTCCTTAGCTAATGCAAAGGAATCTGTTGGTCTGAAAATGATATATATTGATGTAATAGATCCTTAAGAAAGTAGCTATTCACATAAGAAAGATCTAATAGTGTAGATTTTGTGCGAAGGAGCTTCAAAGCTTTATCTTGTGCATGTATGTAATCAAGCCTTTGCACCCATATTGTGAGCCTGCATGTTGCCGTCCAGATTGTATTTGAATTCTATGATATACTGAATGACTAAATCTATGTTTGTTTCATTCCTTTGAGTTGTTTTCGTTGTGTTTACTCTTGTTGTACGGTCTGGACAATTCATTCTATGAACCCTCCTACATTGACTGCACCATTCAACTAAAAGTGTGAGGCTGTTGGATGCGTATTCGTTCCCCAACAAAGTCACCAAAAACTATTGGGTGAATATTTTGTCATCAACACACTGAAGACAAAATGGTTATATCAACCATAGTGTGATGAAATAAATTTCTCCTCTCAACAAGGGGAGGCTCCCTATTATTGCTCACTATAATCAACAAGTACTTAACTAGATTTATGTACACTATAAACTAACTTGTGGATGGTGCCATATCATCGATTTCCCTTTTTTCAGAAATGATGTTTCAACTTAATCCTTACAATGTATGATAAACTCACAAACTACTTATTGGAACAATAATAACCAAAATCAAGATTGAATGAACATAAGAATATACAAAATGATACCAACATGAAATAAACTAGAAATTCATAGAAGTGCAAAGTCTTTCGTAATTTCTTTTGCTGATTTAGAATTAGAAATATATAGTGTAGAATGTAGCTCAAAGTCTCCACTGTATGCTATCAAGAGATTTAAATAACATGGAAAGTAAATAGCAGCTCAAAGTCTTCTAATATTTTTAACTCACGAACATAGAATATAAATTCCAAAGGCAATGTTGCAGCACAAAGACTCAAAAATCAACTTTAGATCACCTCCCAGATTATATGAATTCACAATACTTATTCAATCAATTGCATATGATGGTGCAAGAGAAAAGACATAAGGACATCTCTCATACACTACAAGTAGATTTCCAAAACAAAGTTTGAATGCTCACTTGCTTTCTTATTATTGATAAAATCTTGATTTACAATCTTGAACACAAAGTCTCAAAACTGCTTCTCAATTTTGGTAGAGTTTCACTTCAATAACTAAAAGGTTAAAAATTACATAGAGGCCCTCTTTATTTATAGTGAGAGGCCATGAGAAAAAATAGGGAAAATGCAACTTGACTTTTCAACAGGAAGAGTCCTTATTGATTTGGGACTTTAATTATTTTTACATGTAATTGCATCTTGAAAAAGTACATGTGAAAATGTCCAAAACTACAAACAAAGTACATATGAAAATACAAAAACAAACAAAGGCAAGAAAAATTTGTTTCAACTTGCACTCCCATTCTTCTTCAGATAAGCTTCATACATGGTGAACACTGCTTGCATTTCTAGGCTGTCAGGACTAGCAGTGTTTTTGAAGATCACTCGACTTCTAATTATTGCATCTCTCATTGTAGTAGCCACCTTTTCATGGTTTGTCAACTTAGCCTTTAAATTATCCAAAGTTAATTGGTTGTCTAGAATATTATACAAAGAAGCAACTAAAAAAGCTTTGTCTTCAAACTCTCTCTGAAATAGGCTCTTGAATTCCTAAACCATTTCCTCAGCTAAAAGCAAATGATGATCATCAATTGTCAACTTACATCGGAGTTCCTCCAATTTGTATAGAAGATCAACATTGCTGTCTTCAATCAGTTCCTTAGCACTCTCTAAATCTTTGATCAATTCTTTTAAAACATTACTTCTGTGAATCAATGACTCTTTGGTTTCTACATAAGATTAACAATTTAAAATAACACCAATTAATACCAAATTTTTCACCTTTAGCTTCTTCATATCAGTCCACTTCTCAAGGCTAGTATCCAAGTACTTAATGTCTTGAGATATTACATACACCCAATCATCTAGCTCAGCTCTTATCTTTTCCATTTTGCTTTTCTTCTCAACTGGACTTGTAAGAAGAGACACTCCTTGCAAATGCATTCTTTCAAGATATTCTTCAACCACTCTTCCCTTAACATGAGTCTTCTCTGCTTTCTACATAATAGGATCCTCTACAGTGATTGCCTTAGGTACCACTAATTCAGATGACAAGGTGATCTTCCTTATTACCGAAACTAACTGCTCTACTCTTGCTTTGTATTGCTCCTTCATTTCTCTCTCATGATCAAATTTTAGAGTTGTTGGAGAAGTTGCTATTTAATTGGGAAGTTTCCTCTAAATTTTGGAGGTACAGCTCCCTCTTATGATATGAAATGAATGGAATTTGGGTATGCTTTTAACCAGAAAGCAGAAAAGGCTCACTAACATCTACTCCTAACTAAGAAAATAGATGTGAAAGATTATTCTAGAAAGCAGTGAATGTAGACAAATAAAACACAGTTCACTTATCTCACACATAGATGATATCAAACTGAATAAAGACAGGCACGTCTCTTCTTAGATTCAGCCATATACCATAGAAACATATTGAAGATAGACTATAGATTAACATAGGAAAATTGCAATCAAGAGAAATATTCACAAACACAAAGTTATGAAAATACTTTTCATTTCTTCAATAAAACAAAGCTCCAAGTCTCTGTAATGTTCCCTATACATAGACTGAGTCCAGAAAAATATAACTGATTATAGATTTTTAAAAAAATGAAATTTTATTCCCCTTCCCCTGTTCATAGCCAGCTGGAAAGAGATATTCCCTTTTATAGTGAAAGAATTTGAGATTTATAATCTCCTCTCCATGGCTCTTCAGTTTTAACTATCTCTTGAAATATTGGAAAATAGAAAGAAACTCTGCCATTCCTGTAGAATAACTGTTTCTTGGAAAGTAATGGGAGTTTCCTTTTCTTCTTCCCGTGTCTCTTGGATTTTTTTTATTTTGATCATAATTTGCAATGTGGTCCCCACCTTTCACATGTCTCTCTAATGAATCTAAATATGGTGCTTGACTAGGCACATCACTTGCAATGATAGTATCTTCTTCATAAAAGTTTTACATACATGTTCTTAAGACAATCTCAACCATTTGTCACATAAAATCTGCACTACAAAGTCCATACAATGAAGGCATATACATGTTCTTGCTGGAACCTTATGAAGAATAGATCAATTTTCCTGTATCATTATCAACCAGAGCCTTTGGAGCCATTAGCAATCAAATGAGACCATGAATTCTTTAAGGCACTTAGTTGAGCAGTTCATTTGTATTGGTTGAGCTTCCACATTTTTACCATTGACCCCCACAATCCACATACACATTTATCAGAGAAATTCAATCCATAGCATGTGATGAAAATTTGCCATACATGTTCACCAAACTACACTGGTATTTGCAAACATAGGAGTCTCAAAGAATACACTGCTTGCACAATACGAGTATCGATCTGTCAGAAGATATGTAACTGCTACATCTAACAAGAATGCCAATTTTATAGCTTCCCATCAAACTGGTAAAAGTTTCCTTCTTAACATTCCACATTTAGCGTAGAAAATGGTGCTAGTAGGTGAACGCGGCTGATGAAGGTTGTGGAATATTGCATTACACTAGCTAACAACAATTTGCTTGAAAGTTTTAAAGCCTCATCAATAGATTCATTTCATATTACATTCTCTTTCCTGATTTGCACCTACCAAAGTGTTTCAAACTGTAATAGTTGATAAAAATCTGCTCTCTATTATGCTTTGATGGATATCCATACTCTGCTCCAAAATAGTCGCAGGTTGGGAGTATGCTACCAATTGTACTTTAAATTTTCTAAATTCTTTTTAACAATGCCTTCGTTGTATGATGAGAGCCAATTTCTTTCACTGAGGAAATTCTAAAGCCTTTTCAACATATCTATTTTCATCTTCAATTGACATATAACTATTACCTTGACCCATTTCGTTACTTTGATTAGACAGTTTAAATGTAATACGTTGCCACAGCTATTTACCTTTACCACCCATAAATGAAAATCATGCTCAGTCTTGATCTTTCGTATAGCTATCCCTCTTGAATGTATCTTCTACTAGGCAATTGCCAAACAGTTCACAATCCTTCTTCTTCCCATTGACCATTTTCCTTAGTGGTCTTGGATGCTATGTTGAGCTTTATTATCTTGCTCGAAGCTTTCACTTAGGCATAAATTTGGTGGATGCTGGCAATCATTATAGAATCCAGTTTTACAACTGCCATAATATATTTGTTTGGACACTTTTTTGACAAAATCATTTTGTGCATCCCCTGCAAGATCACATCTCTTCGAAGCATTTCATCATGGCTTTGTCTATGCATCTTTCACATACACATCTGCCAGAGCAATAGCCAGTACAACTTTTATTAAAGCTCCCTTGCCATTTCGTTGTGCATTGGTTGATGCCCATATGTGCATGAAAAAAATTCATAGGTCATAAGAAATCCAAAGTCTCCAGATCATGTTTCCTTGGGACCAATAATTGCATGCACTAGGCTTGATGAACATAGCAGCACAAACTAGCCGATACAAAAGGCTTCTAGAACAAGTATTATCGATGGATATTTGAGGAGAATATTAGTACAGGTTGCTGAGTCTGGTATTACATCCACTATTATAAATTTTACCTGCTCAGAAGTATCAAAGCCTTTTCAAACAGATCCATTTTGTGCCTTTCCCCACAATCATCGATAAGCTATGCGGATGCTGACAATATTGCGGAGTCAGAGATTTGGTAAGTTCTAGAACCTTTAAAAATCTCGATAACAAGGAGGTCAGGAAGTCACCCCATTTAAGAACTTTAGAATCTCACATTAAGAGTTCAGGAGTTTCAAAAACTCCCAACTCCCCGACAATAAAGAGTAAAAGGTAATAAATCTTCAAGAGCTGATGGGACCCACCAATGGAAACATAAAGGCTTGGAGAAACATATGACTTTAACAAAGTCATTTTTTGCTATGGGATTATAATGATATTAATTTCAAACTTTGAAAATATAATTTTCTTTATCAAAATATTATCCCGTGAATAGACTCAAGAACTCCAGATGAAAAACATCATAACTTCCACACAATAACTTAGTTTTGTACAAAATTATGTCAGCAAGATGATTTAATGCCGCAGGGAAAAACCCAAAAAACTTTAAACCTCCAACAATGAAAATCTTATATTTTCACTCAGTTTACAAACCACGGACCATAAAATGTGAAGCTGAAAATCTCATGAGCAGTGAGGCATTTTGGCTCAAGAACTGGACGGTTCAGGAAAAATAAGATTAGGATCATGCCCATAAGAGGATTTCCTACCATCTTTAATAGATTTTCAAAAAAAAAAATTATTTTTTGGATGTGGCAGGTTAAAGAAGACAAAGGGGAATGCACTAAAAATTTGAAAATTTTTGGGTTCAAATTTTGAGGCAACAACATGCTCTAACTGGGGATGAGGACTATAAAGGACTAAGCAAGGAACCTAGAGCCTCAAGCATGGACCACTGCATAAATCCATTGGGCAACCAAAGTTAGACAGTACAGAGGACAAGGGGCCAAAGCAAGCAAAAAATAAGATGCAACAAGAAAGGAAACTATACTATAAGAACACCAAAAACACCTAATATGTACATGGTCATGAAGACCCTAGCTCAAATGGCCCCAGAATTATCATACAAATCCATTAACTGGCTGGGAGAAGTAGCTTCCTATGTGAAATAATGTCAGATGAATGAGGAGCATGCACACCAACAACTGCCAACTGGCGACCACCATGATCTGGCCAATAAAAATTACTTCACATAAAAACTCTATGGATGTGTCTTGATGCCCATAAAGACATTTTTCATTGTACACTTCTCTAATTTGATGACTCATTTCAGCATTTACCAACACATAACCACCAATATCCACCTGTATGAACTCATGTGTAACATCAGAAGGCACTTGATTTTGTAAGCAAGGAGAAATCAGCCCCCTAATTGGGCATCCCACACAAAAACAATGAGATAAAGACCATTCTGTGTTACTAAATGTGGAAGTAACTGCATTATTTAAAAATTTTGGGCCCCAACTTGTAGAATCATCTTCCTTTGCAGTAGATAAACTAATATCCCAATCCTGAAAATAACCAATTGAATCACTGGAAGAACTATCGTCATCTGTATGTGTCTCATGTAAAATATGGATTGAATCATTACAAACAATATCACCCGTGACTGGAACAATCTCTTTTGACTCAATAATTTCATGATTCACCGAATCATTTTCATTTATAATTTGTAAATCAGACACAATGACCTCTTCTCTGCATAGAAATTCATCCTCAGATGCAATAAGGCACCAATTTGGAATATAAACAATATGTGGTTCATCATATTCTGTCATTTGATTAATTTCATCATGGCTACCTATAACATCGTATTTCTCATTTTGTTTAAAAATTTTGGCATCTAAATTTTCAAAATGAAAAGACTTAAAGGTAAAATCATCTCTGACCTCTTCTTGCAGTCATACTTCTACATTATGCTGCTCAAAAAAAGTGAAGGCTTCATATTCGGTCTGCATGCACTTTGAAGAGGACATAAGCATCACTTCATCTTCATATGGTATAGCATTGGGTTGCTCTTCTTTGCTGGTAAAAGTGAATGATTCCAGTTCTACAGTAGATAAGGCATCCAAAACAACACCATCCATATTACTCTTTTTACGATTTTCATCATGAGCAGACTGTTCATTTTTTGCAGCACTTGAGAGACCTTCAAATTCATCATTATCTTCTCCATAACGGAAATAGAAAGCTTCCATTCTCCTATTAGCATGAGACTTGACTTTTACATTGCTTACTTTATCTTTTCCAAAGTGCTTTGGATCGAAAACTAACAGATTGAGGCTTTCGATAGGAGGAGTTTGAGCATTATGGAAGCCTATAGGCTGAAATTTTTTTTTATACATAATAGGTTTTGTCATAGGTTCACAAATTAGATTATCTACAACTTGGTTCACTTTCCATAGACCATTCAATACCAAGTCATCTTCTATTTTTACATCCTCTTGTTGAGCAACCTTTATATCATTTACTTTACTCCTCTTCAACTCAAATTGAACATCTGGATGTAAAGAGGAAATAAAGATGTAAATCTGAAGTTGCTTACTTGGCTTAATTGGTGCAGGAATTTTTTTGAGTAGCCTGTCAAATCTGTCCACAAAATCTCTAATAGATTCTCCTTCTTACTTGTGAATGTGAAAGAATTTCTTTAGTAGAACAACTTCATCAACAAGACTTTTATATCTTGCCAAGAACTTCTTCTTCAAAGAATCCCAATTAGTTATGCACTTTTCTTCTAAATAGCAAAACCAATCTATTGCAGGTCTAACCAGAGATTCAACAAATAGTCTAACAAAAACATCTTCTTCACTTACCCCCAAAATGCCACATGCAACTATGAATGCCAAAATGTGTTCTTCAACATCTTGAGAGCCTTCCCCACTAAACTTTGGAAAATGTTTTCATGATCCTTCAGGCAAAAGTGAAAACTAAGACAAAAAGAGAGGTCCAAAATGATTTCCCCATGGCTGGGAGGAAACCAAGGCCATAATTAATTCAGCAGTAATCTTCGCTCGAACAAAATACTTTTGAGTGCATTTCACTTCACAGAGCCACCAACCTCCATCCTCAGGGAGGCACCATTAGATTTCTAGGAAAACAATAGCACCTATCTTCAATTTTAATCCCTAGTAGAGTCGCCAAAAATCTATTAGTAAATAGATTTATCCTTCGAAAAAAGTTTTTGAAAAAGACTTAGAATGCCCATAAAGAAGAACAATCAGTACTAATAGTTGGAGAAGTTGCCATTGAATTGACAACTTTCCTCTAAATTTTGGAGGTACAGCTCCCTCTTATGATATGCAATGAATGGAATTTGGGTATGCTTTTAACCAGAAAGAAGAAAAGGCTCACTGACATCTACTCCTAACTAAGAAAATAGATGTGAAAGATTATTCTAGAAAGCAGTGAATGTAGACAAATAAAACATAGTTCACTTATCTCACCCTTAGATGATATCAAACTGAATAAAGACAGACACGTCTTCTCTTAGATTCAACCATATACCATAGAAACATATTCAAGACAGACAACAGATTAACATAGGAAAATTGCAATCAAGAGAAATATTCACAGACACAAAGTTATGAAAATACTTTTCATTTCTTCAATAAAACAAAGCTCCAAGTCTCTGTAATGTTCCCTGTACATAGACTGAGTCTAGAAAAAGATAACTGATTACAGATTTAAAGAAAATGGAATTTTATTCCCCTTCCCCTATTCACAGCCAGCTGAAAAGAGATATCCACTTTTATAGTGAAAGAATTTGAGATTTATAATCTCCTCTCTGTGACTCTTCAGTTCTAACTGTCTCTTGAAATATTAGAAAATAGAAAGAAACTCTCCCATTCACATAGAATAACTGTTTCTTGGAAAGTAATGGGAGTTTCCTTTTCTTCTTCCCGTGTCTCTTGGATTTTTTTTAATTTTGATCATAATTTGCAATGTGGTCCCCACCTTTCACATGTCTCTCTAATGAATCTAAATATAGTGCTTGATTGGGCACAACACTTGCAATGATAGTATCTTCTTCATACAATTTTTACATACATGTTCTTAAGACAATCTCAACCATTTTTCACATAAAATCTACACTGCAAAGTCCATACAATGAAGGTATATACATGTTCTTGCTGGAACCTTGTGAAGAATAGATCAATTTGCCTGTATTGTTGTCAACCAAAGCCTTTGGAGCCATTAGCAATCAAATGAGACCATGAATTCTTTAAGGCACTCGGTTGAGCAGTTCATTTGTATTGGTTGAGCTTCCACATTTTTACCATTTACCCCCACAATTCACATACACATTTATCAGAGCAATTTGATCCATAGCATATGATGAAAATTTACCATACATGTTCACCAAACTACACTGGTATTTGCAAACATAGGAGTCTCAAAGAATACACTGCTTGCACACTATGAATATCGACCTGTCAGAAGATATGTAACTGCTACATCTAACAAGAATGCCAATTTTACAACTTTGGTAGCTTCCCATCAAACTGGTAAAAGTTTCCTTCTTAACATTCCACATTTAGCGTAGAAAATTGGCGCTAGTAGGTGAACGCAGTCGGTGAAGGTTGTGGAATAATGCATTACACTGGCTAACATCAATTTGCTTGAAATTTTTTAAAGCCTCATCAACAGATCCATTTCATATTACATTCTCTTTCCTGATTTGTATCTGCCAGAGTATTTCAAACTGTAATAGTTGATAAAAATTCGCTCTCCATTGTGCTTTGATGGATATCCATACTCTGCTCCAAAATAGTCGTGGGTTGAGAGTATGTTGCCGATTCTACTTAAAAGTTTCTAAATTCTTTTAAACATAGCCTTTGTTGTATGATGAGAGCCAATTTCTTTCACTAAGGAAATTCTAAAGCCTTATCAATAGATCTATTTTCATCTTCAACTGATAGATATCCATTACCTTGACCCATTTCATTATTTTGATTAGACAGTTTAAATGCAATATGTTGCCACATCTATTTACCTTTACCACCCATAAATGAAAATTGTGCTCAGTCTTGATCTTTTGTATAGATGTCCCTCTTGAATGTATCTTCTACTAGGCAATTGCTAAACAGTTCACATTCCTTCTTCTTCCCATCGACCATCTTCCCCAATGGTCTTGGATGCTATGTTGAGCTCTATTATCTTGCTCGAAGCTTTCACTTAGGCACAAATTTGGTGGATGCTAGCAATCATTACAGAATCCGGTTTTACAACTGCCATAATATATTTGTTTGGACACTTTTTTGACAAAATCATTTTGTGCATCCCCTATGAGATCACATCTCTTCAAAGCATTTCATCATGGCCTTGTCTATTCATCTTTCACATACACATCTTCCAGAGCAATAGCCAGTACAACTTTTATTAAAGATCCCTTGCCATTGCGTTCTGCATTGGTTGATGCCCATATGTGCAAGAAGAAACTTCACAGGTCATAAGAAATCCAAAGTCTCCAGATCATGTTTCCTTGGGACCAATAATTGCATGCACTAGGCTTGATGAACATAGCAACACAAACTAGCCAATACAAAAGGCTTCTACAACAAGTATTATTGATGGATATTTGAGGAGAATATTAGTACAGGTTGTTGAGTCTGACATTACATCCACTATTATTAATTTTACCTGCTCAGAAGTATCAAAGCCTTTTCAAACAGATCCATTTTGTACCTTTCCTCACAATCATCAATAAGCTATGAGGATGCTGACAATATTGTGGAGTTAGAGATGTGGTAAGTTCCATAACCTCTAAAAATCTTGATAACAAGGAGGTCAGGAAGTCGCCCCATTTAAGAACTTAAGAACCTCACATTAAGAGTTTGAGAGTTTCAAAAACTCACGACTCCCTGACAATAAAGAGTAAAAGGTAATAAATCTTCAAGAGCTGATGGGACCCACTGATGGAAACATAAAGGCTTGGAGAAACATATGACTTTAACAAAGTCATTTTCTGCTATAGAATTATAATGAAATTAACTTCAAAATTTGAAAATATAATTTTCCCTATCAAAATATTATTCCATGAATAGACTCGAGACCACTAGATGAAAAACCTCATAGCTTCCATGCAGTAACTTAGTTTTGCACAAAAGTTTGTCAGCAAGATGATCTGATGCCGCAGGGAAAAACCTAGAAAACGTTAAGTCTCTAGCAACCAAAATCTTAGATTTTCACTCAGTATGTGAACCACGGACCACAAAATGTGAAGCTGAAAATCTCATGAGCGGTGAGGCATTTTTGCTCAAGAACTAGACGGTTTGAGAAAAAATAGGATTAGGATCATGCCCATAAGGGGATTTCTTACCAGCTTTAAAAAATTTGGAAAAAAAAAAATTATTTTTTGGAATGTGGCAGGTTAAAGCAGACAAATGGGAATGCACTAAAAATTTGAAAATTTTAGGGTTCAAATTTTGAGGCAACAAGAATCAAGGAAATGAGAGTTGACTGAACATTAGCCTTATCACTTTCATGAGTGATTTTCCCCAATTCAATTATAGAGATGGAATAATCACTCATACTGAAATTCTCAATGGTAGCATTTGGTGGCGGTTGAGCAATTTCCACATACTTGTGACCCTTGTCTTTCAATAGCTGAGAAAGAGTCTTGGTCTTCTTCTGAGTCTTTTCTTTGATAGGTACTAGCTTCTCAAAATTGAAGTCATCTAGAGAGATGGCTTCCTTTTTCCTCTTTGGAGTGTATGATGAAAGCCATGGAGGAAGCACTGATGAACTAGTATCGAGATTTGAACCCATTGCTTTCCCAGGAGGAGTTACACCTACACTAGTTGTAGTGATTATTGGAGAAGTGTTTGTAAAAACTACACCTAACACATTAACATTAGTTGCCTACTCAATTCTAGAAACGAGTTGGTCTAAAATTGCTTGATCACCAATGTCATATGAAGGAGAAGACAAACTTGGGAGATCCTGAAGAACCAAAAACAACATCAAAAGAAGCTCTAGGACTATCAAAAAGTGTTCTAGAGGAAGATGGTGTAGTAGAGGCAAAAGATTGTATAATAATAGGAGTAACAAGAGTACTAGAAACAATAGGTATAGAATATGAAACAAGTTTAGTAGGAGAGGAAGAGGAAACTAGAGGTTCTGATATGATGTCTTCTCTAGGAGACATGGTTGGTCCCTCTAGTTGTTCCTGCTTAGCTTCCTTTTCTGATTCTCGTTCATCCTCTTTTTCCCCTGAAGGTCTTTCTTTAGTGTCCATCTCTTCAGCAACATGCTCTTTAGTTTCGTGTTCATCTGTTTCCATTTCTTTTGCACTTGGCTCTTCTTCTGTTACTTTGGCTTTTCCTCCCTTTGATACAAATTTTATCTTAGGCTTAGGAGCCTTAGATGAGCTTGGTACATCACTTTTATTCTTGGTTCTTATTTCAACCTTTTTTCATGTTTGCTCCAAGGTATCTTCTTCTAAACTAGTAACAAAATCCTTCAATTGATTCCCCTTGCCTTGTAGCCACACATTAGTATTTGCTAGGATGAATTCAAATCTTTTCTTTATAGAAGTCAATTCTTTCTTCGAACATAAGACTATAGGCAAAGGAGAACCAACAACATTTTCACTCACATACCTAGGACTTATAATATCTTCATCATCCACCATGCCTTCAGGAATATCTGCCAGTTTTAGGTCCTCAATTTGACTAAGAGTCAAACTGTAGTAATCTAATTTTCTGATCTCTTCCTCAATCCTCAGATCCGCCCATACATATTCTACCATTGAGACATATGATGGAGTCTTCCTCTTCATCTTATCCTTCAACCCCCTAAAGTCAAAATGGTTTCTCCTCTTGAACTATTTCATTATCACCAATTGCATTTTAGTTTCAAGGTCTTTAGGTTTTGCAATAGTAGCAACATAGTATCTTCCAATCTCCACAGGAAATGTGAAACTAGGCTTCTTTAGTTCCATCTGCTTATTATGCATGGCAATCATTTGTTGGCATAGTTCCATTAAGATAATTTTGTCACTAGGGAACTTGGGTAGCATATATGGATACACTTGAAAGTAACCAGCCCTTAGATAGGTGAAAGTCAGAAATTGTAGATACAAACAACCAAACCTATTTACCACCTCCCAGGCTTCATCTGATACTCTCTTCTATTCCAGTCGTGGATAAAAAAGACACAAGAACACTATAAAGAAAGCATCATTTACCCTCTGGAAGTGATGAATGGATCCCTCCAAAGTCAATTAAGGGTAATACTGATATACAGGAATGACTCTTCTATCTCTGTCTACCAAGTCAGATGTCATATAGAATTTAGATGTGGTTGACACCTTGGTTAATTGCTCATGAAGAGCATTACTAATCTGCTCACCCCAGAAAATATTTTGTTTGCCTTAAAGGATGATTTTGATATAGGGATACATCCACTCATGGAAAGTGGAAAATGAAGGTAGCCCTCTAACTCTACTGAGAAGAGTTATCAAGTCACTAACTTCTTCTATAAAGTCACTCCTTGGAAAACTCCTTGGCCATCTGGAGAGATTAGACCTAGCAGTTTTCAGCCATTTAGTGTTTATAATCCTTTTGGCTTTCTCATTTGTCATATTCCTTTTGAGCAATATTGAAATCAAGCTCTGTAATTTCCTCTGCACTAGGATACATGAACATTTTGTCGATGAATGCTACATCTAGCCTCATTATCACATTACCATGTGCATCAACCTTTGTTCTATTTTCTCTATTATAGAAGTGAGCTACTTGGAGGACAAAATTAGTGTTGTGGGCTGCTATGGGAAAATGTGCAACCAAATGAATATTGTTGTTTATAATCCTTTGCATGTTGTGACTTAGATTATCATGCTTTGTCCTTTCTATAAATTTAGCCATATCAACATGGCCAATCTCCATATCCCATATCTCATCCATATTTGATGTGACTAAAGTGATGGGAAACACACCCTAGTACTTGTACTTCACAGCTTTGGTTTTCTTTGGAGAGGGATCGGTCATTTGAAAGATGAACTCCTTCAGTTGAAAATAAGAACTTGACAATTTTACAGAAGCAACTACAACAAGAGAAGGCATGGTTTTGTAGTGTTAGGGAAAAATTGGCATTTGGGAAACTAGATTATTGAAAATCATGATCAAAAGCGCAAGCTTGAAGGGACTAGAGAGCAATCGAAGTGAAGAACTAAGCATAAGTATGCTAGGATAACAAATGCAAGAATTCTCTAGAGTTAGAGAATTCTGGGATAGTGATGCCTGGGCAGAAAAAATCACCCCAAGCATATGGGAGGAAATGCATTGTGATGTAAGAGCGGTGATTTTTTCTGCCTCTGCATGGAGTGGAAAAATCTTTGCAAGTGTACCGGTGGAGAAAAATACCACTTGTGCATGGTGGGAAGAACAAATGCTTAAGTGTCTGACCAGGTAAAAATGCCACTAATGCATTGGGACTCAAGCAGAGGAATGTTTCATATTACAATCTTTGTGTACGAGCAACAAAATTTTCCACCCCTACATAAAGGATGAATCTCAAGTTTGTGTATGGGCGGTGATTTTCACCACTTATGCCTTACTTAATAAAACACACCTTATGCATTGGCAGTGAAAATCACCACCCATGCCTAAAAGATGAACATAAGGGTGTGTATGGGTGGTGAATTTCACCACCCTTACACAGGGAAGATACTTGCAATTTTACAATGGTGGTAAAAGATACCGCTCAAACAGGTAAGGTAGAAAATGTGTGTTGGCAGAGAATTTCACCACCTTCACACTCAGGATACAAGACTTTGAACGAGAGGAAGTGTTCACCGCTCGGGCATTTGAAGGAAGACCCAAAGTTTCAAACAAAAATGATGAAAATCACTACCTTAAATCTTGGGAAAACAAAACTAAGATAAAGATAGGTCAGTGATAATCACTGACCATTCAAAATTAAAAAAACATAAATTTTATTGAAAACCCTAAGCACAGTATAACTTATCAAATGATGAAGAAAACACATTTTGCAATGAAGAAATGAAAAGCTTAAACAAAAACAAAAACTAGGGTTTCACAAAGAAATGATGAATTTAAAAGATCAAATAAAACAAACTGATTACTATAAACACAGATAGATTCATCAAATACACAAAACCTAAAAACCAAGGAAACAAGAAAAACATACCTGGACAATGAAACAATGACGAACCCTAGCCCGAATCCATAAGAAATCCAATTCAACGTGCATGTCGGGATCTTCTAAGGGTTTTTAGATGCTTAGAGGGATCACAAAGGCAAATAAACAAAGATACAATGAAAAATAAAAGTGATTCAAACATATAAAATGACCCATAAAACATTCACACAAAGTGCATTAAATGCACTAAGTGTGAATTATGAGATGTACGGGCGGCACTTTTTTCTGCCCCTGCACATAGGGGTATCAAAAACTTAACATGCAATGGCATCAAAAAGTGCCGCTCTTGCATATAGAGAAGTTTAACACCAAAAATGCAATGGTAGTAAAAATCACCACCCTTGCATGTAAAACAATGTTTTTTTCTAACACTTCAAAACTATCAAACTTACAAGTTTGACAAGCTTGTTACTTGTTTAAATTTTACAAATTTCAAGAAACTGAGATGAGAAGATACTCAAATAGATTCTCTAGTGCTAGAGGACCATGCATGAGGGAAAGAAGATTCACCTTGATTTGCATGCTTAGAGTTATAGGCTACGAAATGAACAAGTTTCGTAGGGGTCATCCTGCAAAATCAACACAACTAATTTTGAAATAGGCACAATAAGTGGAAATAACTTACTAGTTTTCTTGCTCTAAAAATGCTTCAAAATATCTATATTTTCTCATTTAATCTTTGCTATGAACCAAAACTCTTTTTGTTCTCATAAAAATGATATGAAAAACCCTATATTTCACCCTTAAAGAAGCTTTCAATTTAGGGCTTGTTGCATCAATATGTGTCACTTTGGCCTTTACTGCAATTCGTGTTTCAGAGCTGCTTCCAATCTTCGTTACAGTAGGTTTAAATTTTGGTCGTTGATTTGAACTTCTTTCTATGAGATCGACGGACATGAGTTACCTGCCAGATTTGAAAATCTGAGCTCTTTCATTGAAAAGTCATCAGCCAATAAAATAACTCCATGTCAGACACACTTTTTTTGTAGACACCTCCACCTTTTGTCCAATGTGGACACGTGGCTTCATTTTGTAGCAGTGCAGTGGGAAGTGAGTCACCACCTTTTAGCTCTACACGTGTGTGCTAAAGCCTCAATGTATCCTTCCTTACACAAGCTTTTATTCTTCCTTTGAGAGCTGGCCACGTATCACGATCTTGTGACTGCGCAGTGAATCTTCACCTCTAACAAGATTCCTTTGTGCCTCTGTGGTATCGTTAGATCTTCCATTTCATGTAGCTTACTTTTCTACTCAACACCTGGAAATGCCTCCTTCATTGATTCAGAATCCTTGATCCAATATTTGTAAGCCCAAGCGTGCTTGCCAGTTGTCTGCATTTTGCAGCCCCACGGTAGGTATATGACATCAGCACCAACAGTTCTGTGGGCTTGCAATAAGCTACCAAGTGGCATCCCCAGAGTTTGCGAAGACTTTAGACTTAACACTTTACAAAAGATATGACATTTATGAGCAATAACAGGTAAGTATTAGGACTCAGGGCTGGTCACCTTATGACTTCAAGGACTCAAGGTTATCACTTATGTGACCAGTGACCTAAGCTAGATAGTCAAAGACAAATTATAACATAAAGTGAAACAAGACCATGGGACTTAGGGTTTAAAGGAAAATGAAGATGAATTCTTGTAGAAATAACTCAAAACCCTAGACCTAGGCATGTACCACCATGGAGAAAGAAGGAAGAAATAGAGGTTAAGGATGTATATGAAGTTACATCTGGTGCAGAAGCTTCCTGCAGAAACTAAGTTGAGAACTTTGGCTCAGGGGGAGCTCTAATGAAAAATCTTTCATCCTCTACCAAAGAGAAGGTGAAGATGCTTTGGCATGAGGATCTATGGTGTAAGTCAACATGTATGAATTATTGAAGAAAACTATGGTAGAAAATCTCATAATGTGGATGTTTACAAAGCATTTGAAAGTGACTGTTTATACAGAGAAATGTTTGACAACTTTATTGTTTGAAGAATTTAATGTGAATTAGGTCAGATCTAAAAGGTTATAAAAGGGATTTTACTTAGCAAAATCATTCACAATAGTATTTGGAGAGAGTTGTGAGCAGAAGAAGAGATTAAAGTGATTTGGAGTTCATTTTCATCCAAACCTTAGTTTGGCAAAATGAAGAAAAGGTATTTTTCTATTTTTGGTTAGCCCTGATTTCACAAAGATCCTTGTTTTTGAAGTATTAGTTAGTACTTTCAATGAAAACTCTAAGGGTTATTGAGGTAACGGAGAAACCTCAACCTAAATTTAAGAAATTCCCTACCAAATAAATTAAGGATGATCTATTAGGAGCCTTTTCATCTATTCCTCATGGGGTTATGCCGACTGAAGATATTAGAATTTATATTCATGGAAAAATGGAAGAGTTTGATCACAATAAGTTAGGTGATATTTGGGTGAAAGAACTTACAGGAGATGATTTTGCCCTAAAACTTGAATACCAAAACCTAGTTGTGAAGAAACTTGATGTATGGTAGTGGTTTCCAAATTTCTGTTTTGATGACAAATGGGTTAGGATAGCTCTAATCTATTTCATGACAAATTTGTATGATTGGATATGCCAAGAATGATAACAAAGGAAGTGATAAGGGAAGTTATAGGTATGTGCTCCACCGGACCTATTGTAGTATTGAAATCAATCAAGAATGAGGTAGTAATGGAGTTAACAAGTTCTACCTTTGACAAGAGAGACCTCATAGTGAATCCTATTTGGAATCCAACAGTAAAATATGCTTCTATGATGATATGTTATAAGATTTACATTACCAATAGAGAAAATTTAGTGTCTTCCACTGCCATCAATGTAGCTTATGAGATGGTCGAAAATGGTGTAGATTATGATCTATGTGAGTTGTTGAGACAACAATTTTTAGAAAATTTGAAGCAAACAAAAGCAAAGAAGTATCCTTTTAGGTTTGAAACTCTTGCAATTTGCATACTTTTCTACTTTCTGTAAGAGCTTCTCAGAACCTAGAGTGTGAGATGGATGCAAGGAGGGCCTATGGTGCATCAAATTGTAGATTTCATAAGAAGTCTTGGTGACTCCAAAGCACAAGATAATGCCTTTATTGTATTCTTTGTAGTATTTTAAAAAAAGATGCAGGCAAGAGAAAGAATTCCAAGGAAAATGGTTAAGAAGTATCAAAATGATATTACATTTTTGGTTTCCATTGATGAATGCATGTTAGAAGTTGTTGAGCTAATGTTTGTGTGGATCCCTACTATGGGATATGAAATTTATGGGCAAGAAGTTGATGGTTTGGATGATATATTATTGAAAATCCCTAAGGACACCACCAAAGCAAGATTTGGTACCTATGAAGAGAAATCTGTAGAAGTGCATATGGAGCAGTGCAAGCCCCATAAAAAGAAGGTACAAAAAATGGTTGATGAATATGTAGAAAGTATAGGCTTATCAAAGGAGCAAGTGCAACAAGACAGAGAAAAAGATAAAGGTGAAACTAGTGCTACAAAGAGCTCAAGGGGATCAAGAAGATCTGGTAGAACTGCTACCACCCCTCATACCTCCAAAAGTCCTCTGGGATTATGCCTACAATAGGTGAGAAGACAAAAGCTACTACTGGTCCTTCAGTAAAGGAGAAAACTCCTTTGGTAGTTCACGTTTCTATGACTGAGAAGAAGAAAATATCACAGAAGTTGCTCCTACTGCCCCTACCATGAAAAGAGTAAAGACAAATGTAGTTAGAAAGAAGGATGCAAGCACAAGTGTAGAAGAAGTAGTAGTAGAAGAAGAAGAAGAGGCAAAACCTAAACTGGTCTAGAATAGGACAAAAGATGCTTCACAAAGTGAAGTAGGTGCAAAGAGAAGGAAAACTCAGATTATAGAATCTGAAAGTGAAGAAGATCTAGAGAAAGAGAAGAAGAAATTTGTTATCCATATGCAAGAAAAGAAGAAAGAGGCCACCAAGAATGTGGAACCTAAGAAGAAGAAGATAGACACAACTAAAGAGAGGTCTCCGAATGAAGACAAGGAACAAAGAAAATTAGAATCAGTAAGACCAAGTACTCCTATGAAGTTAGATTCATTATTTAATAGTATTGTACAACATGATGCCCTAGGAGAAACTACTACTTTGTACAGTGAAGCTAATGAGGTGGATAAGGCCACCATTGTAGAGGCTATAATCAAGTATATCATTATTTTAGAAGTACACATGAAAAATATAGAGGATCAAATTCATTCAAAACTTTGGGATATTTTGTTGAAAAGGAGACAGGAAGCCATCCTAGAAGAGGGAAAAATAAAAGAATATGCTCTGCAAAAGGTTGGTACTTCATTATCTGTTGAGATTAGAGATACGTTAGCTTGATTGTATTCAACTTAGTTTAGAGTGAAGCAGAGTAACTACTCTAATGAGTAGAGATAAAATGACTTTGAGAAGTTATAGAAAGAAACTATAGAGAAGATTTTTGACATAGCTTAGAAATATGGAATGTTCTCATAGAGTAGTGTTCCAGATGTTGTTACTAAAGAAGAGGTCCAAAACATTGATGCTCAACATTAGTATGAAATAGATAGTGCACAAAATTTGGATAATGTTGCTCTAGTATTGGAAGAAATTGCTTAGACCTATAAGGAAACAAAAGAGAACATTGAAGAAAAGACTGCTTTCGGTAAGGATGATGAAAAGGAAAATGCATCCTCTCATCCTCCGATAACTAAGGTTTTTACTCCTACGGATAATGTTAACAAAGTTATAAATGAGAAAGGAACTAAAGAAGATACAACCACTTCTCCTCTGGACAACACTGTGAAAACCTCAGAGGTAGAAAATGCAAAGAAAGATGAATTAGAAAAGGAAAAGGAAAAGGAAAAAGAGGAACAAGAAATTAATAAAGAAGATGAAGATAAGGACAAAGGTGTTCTCAAAGATTCAGAGATGAAGGAATAAAATATTAAAGACTCTAGTGCTAATAAAGAGAAGGATTTGAAGGAGCAAGCTATGGAATTAGCAGACTTCTGGTGATTCCTCTAGTTCCTCTAGAGACTCTCTGAAGAATCTATTAAGTATACAACTTGACTTCCAACCTATTGTTTCATCACAAGTACTACATTTACCAATGCAATAGGAAAACATAGACATGGATAAGATCTCTCATATCCAAAAGCTACAACTAGGAGACTTATTCCTTGCATCCACTAGAAAAGAAGAAATAGAAACACATTAGAAAAGTGGAGATCTAATTGATGAAGTAGTGAAGGCATTACAAGATGCCATACCTAGTGCAGATATTGATACATCTCTTTCAGGTATAGAGAATTTGAAATTTTTAGTTGATTCATTTAAAGAATATGCCTCCGAACTCAAGGAACAAATTGAAGATAAGGTTGAAAAGAAATTAAATGAAAAGAGAATGAAGGAGCTTACTCAGAAATGTGCCATTGCACATAAAAGGTTTTAGGAAAAATTGAAAGATGCTCAAGACTTTGTAGGTGAGGCAAAGGCCCTTTTCAAATTTGGCCTAAAGTGGCCTAGAGCCACTCAAAGAATCATAAAAGATATGGACTCCATTGAGTCCGAGATCAATAATGCCTCCGGTTCCTATGATACGACACTAGATCTTGATGGGAACACAAGGAATGCCATTGAAGATCTACATAATAAATATTTTCAACTACAGGCCCAAAAAGAGAACGTTATTTTACAATTCAGAGAAATAAGGGATTTGGTGAATCCCAAATTCATGATTATTACAAGAAATCTTTTGAGTGCAATAAGATTTTCACAAATAAATCCTATACCCTAGACTCTAGAAGTTGAGAAGACTTCCTGATGGACATTGAAACTCAATGCAGAATACTTAAAGAAGCCAAGAAGGTTTGGGATGATAGAAAACAAGAATGGAAGTCTCAAGTGTAAAAGTTGTAGGTACCTACTTCATCTAGGTGATAATACTTTTTATTTTCTTTATGCATTTACAGTTTTCAATTTTAGACTTCTTGTATATATGCGGAATATATAGAACAGTTTCCAATACAACTCCTTTTGGCTCTAGCCTTGGTACATGACTTAGGGGGAGTTAGTTCAAACTTTTAGGTTATATGCATATGAGTATACTTGATAGGGGGAGATCTAGTATGAATAAAAATTGCTATATACACCCTTTTCCCTTGATGTCAAAGGGGGAGAGTGTTGGAGATAGCATGTTTCCATCAATGACAAAGAGGGAGATTGTTGGAAGAAAGTCCTTTGGAGGATGTTTTGTCATTGATCCTGCTACTGGCAACATGAGCATGAGCACAAGGTACATATAGTTATGCATTACAATGTTGTCATTGATGTCAACATTGTATTTTGGTTTGATGCAAACTAGTTTGATTTTCCACTTTGCAAGTTGGTTTGATCCTTCATAGAACACTAATTTGCAAGAAGGTTTGATCCAAAGTTTGATCTGGTAAGGAAACCTGTTATGTAGTTTGGCTAAGTGTCAACCCTAGATTTCTAAAAGTTACAGAGCATCTGGTATTTTGGTCCACATTTGTCCACTATTGAAGATTTTACTCTGTGGTTCTAGTATGTTGTTGTTGGTTGATAGATGCTTCTAAATCTAGAATTTTGTACATTTTTTATGTATGGTTTGAAAGTAATGAGTAACAAAAATTTAGCTTGATAGAACACAATTGTTTCTAGTATAGAGCGGGTATGTAGGAGAGTTTGCATTGCTCTATGGTTTGGTTTCTAACTTTCTAGTTTTTAGGGAATGTTAACAAATGTGAATAGAGTGTGACTTCCAGTTTTTATTGATTGGAGATGTATGGGTCATTATATGGATCTACAGTTGAAGGGTTTTTGTATTAGGTCTTCTGTGGTGCCAATCTATTAAGTGTGAAGTTATGCAGAAGGTAAATATGCTTTGTGGAGTTAAGTGGGAGCTATTTTAGGTCCATGCTGACCTCTCTTAGTTTGTTTCAAAGTTTAAATCTTGGTACAAAGCGTGTGTAATGGTTTGAGGCTGACAGGTTACATTTTGATATTTTTCCCATTACACTCAATTAGGATGACCTAATTGATGTTGTTCTTGTAGCGGATATATATGATAGATCTTTTTGATATTGTGTATATATGAAATATGAATAGAGATATGTGTGCGCATGAATATTATTAGAAAGTGCAAATTGGTATGCGATTGTGTGAGGCAACATGTGCTTGTGAATGTTGATTGAGAAAACACAAATCAGAGTAGTGTGATCAGTTTGAAGGGTTTTGTTTATGTAAATTGAGTTTCATTGGAACTATATTTCATGCATAAGTTAGATACAATTGTAATAGTTCTGGCAGTGAACCACAACTCTTCTTTTATCTCTTTATTTCAGGATAGTGAGTCCTTTGGCAGTGAGCCGCATGCAATTAGAATTCTTGGATAGTGAGATCACCAATTGTATCAACCTTAACCGGTTGCCTTATTATAATATATTGTGAGCTAATCCTCACTATGGTTTTTCCCGTTTGGGGATTTCCATGTAAAAATCCTGGTTTTCATGTGGTTTGAGTTGTTTATGAATGCTTCATGCTTTATTTCATTTGCTGCAATTAAATATGTTAAATGGATTAGATGTTCAATGCTTAAATGGTTTAAGGAATATTGATTCACCCCCCCTCTTAGTATTCCAAGTGTTCAACATATTCATCCTCTAGATTTGGCACAAAACGTGTGGATATGGGATACTTTTTGGAATATCTTAAATCAAACCCTCACTTTTGCTTGAGAGGCTAGATCTAGGTTAACCCAAATCCCATACAAACATCTGGAGTAGAAACCCCACATGCATGTCAAATTCTTGGGGTGTTCTGAAGTAGATGAACTAAAATTCTTGCAAAGTTTCTTCATTTAACATTTCAAAACCTCCAAAAACCTGCAACAAAACAAGATAAAAAAATAAGTTTAAGAAGGGTTATCTACAAATCTAGGAACATCAATGATAAGCTCAAAACAATTAAGCAACTAGGAGTAAATCCAAAAGAGATCCATGGAAAATTTACCCCCTTTTACATAATGTTGACATCTCTCTATAGGAACATTGCACAACAAAACATTTATAAAGAAATGAAACAAAATATAGCATGAAAGAAAACAAATGTATGTTTGTTATTGTTTTAGTAAGTTTTAATATTTTATAATTAATGACTTAACTAGTGACTTAGCTTTATTATAGAAACAATTTCTTTATTACTTTTTAAATTTAGAAATGCAATCTTCTTATGAGGGAAATTAAAATTAGGATTTATTAATAATATCTCTTAGAATTAGGAAATTTATTTAATTTTTGCAATTATATCTTTTGTAATTTAAATTTAAGAATTAAAACATATAGACTTTGATCATTTGATAGTATAAATATTAAATGGTGAATAACTAAATTTGTTAAATTATGTAATTTTATTAGAGTTATGTTTTCTATATTTATATCATCAAAATATTAAGTTAGAAAAATAGATTTTCCTTTAAAATTAAATACTATGTATGTTTTATTTATTTTAAACCCATAGTATTGGTTTATTTATTTATCCTAACTATCATTCTCTCACAAATTGGCTAAGTAGTAATCTTTAAATGTAAGATTAAATTTCATAATTAGATCTACATATTTGATTTAATGTGTTTAGGATCATGGTCTAGTCAATTAAGGTGACATTTGACTTTTTAGCACTTTCACTTAGAAATTATAAGGGGAAATACTCAAGAAAATTACCCCTTCTCGATGGCATACCTAGTGTCATAATCATCCTCATTAGGTAACCATCAAGATTATCTAGGGTGATGCGATGGAATTCCACCACCTACCTTTGAAGTTCTTTTATCTTTTTCTTGTGCGGTGTGCACACATTTGTTATGTGTGTGACAATGTCGTGTGTATGAATTGTTCACTTCTTTTAGTATGAATAGTTGCTAATTTTATGTTGTTTAAAAAAATTAGTTTCCTTGTGGTTGTTCCCATTAGTACATGTGTGTATGGGTTGGTATGACAATATACATTCCATATATTCTCTCATAGCCTTATGATCTATCATATTTCTTCATTGTTATCTATTCTTTTTTAATTATTCTATAAATGTAGTACACTAATGTACATTGTTCCATTTAGGGACATGTTCCTCTTCCTTGTAATGTCTCTTTGTATTTGTCATAGGTTATTTGTATGTGCTAGATTTAGCTTGTGGTGAATTTAATCCTCCTAAAACCTTTTGGGGGTGTGTTTCTTATGTTGCCAACCTTTGGCACCCTTGTGGGTTTTCATCATTTTCCTCTAGTAGGCTTCCCTTTTAGGTTTTAAACCTAATGGAGTGGTGTGGCTCTATCCTACCAACAACAATTATGTAAAGCATCACAAGTACATGTAAAAGCCATAAAACCAACTCAAAAGCAAATGAAGTGAAATGAAGTAAATAATCCACTTAAATACAACTTCCAAAAGATAAAAAGGAGTGTAATTAATCCACTTAATTACAATATCAAGATAAACAATAATTTCATCAATAATATTCAATAGAGTCAATAAATCTTCATAAATAAGGATCCATAAGAATCATTAAATCTTGCAAAAAGATAATCTCATCAATATAAATCAATAAATTCATTTAAATCTTACAACTCGCGTGCTCATTCTAGGTAAAAGCACTATAAAATCATATACAAAGTCCTTTGACAACCATGCCATAATACATCCAATAATCATGAACCATATGAATAATAAATCAATACGCTCATCAGTTGTACAAACCGAGTGGTCCACCACCTACGAGCCGAGAGACGAGAACATGGCCCAGGTGCTTTTCCACCCAACCATGAAGTAATTACACTTCTTCGGATCCATTCATGAAATGAAGGAAACCTAGCCCTGTACAAAATGTCTATCTACCTAGAAACAACTAGTAGGAGGGAACACCCGATGCAACCCTGATGTCTGAATGTGCAATTCTAAATAATGAAATATAGATTGTCTCACAATAGGATGTGGTAGAGAGATATATATATAAGTTTTTCTAGATAAAAAACATCTATTTCAATGTCATCTCGATTAGATCTAATCCTTTAACATAGTAACCTAGTTCAATTCCTGAAAAGAGGAAAAACCATCTCTGATAATCCACATTTGGCATCCTAGCTCGGAAAGTAACCCAATAACATTCCTAGATAAAAATCTACCTTCTTTCCCCAAGAAGTAAATAAGCAAGTACATAAATAATTCAATGAATAAAGATCCAAAACCATCTATGACCACCTCTGATCCCTTTCCCATGCATCAATAAAGAAAGCATATTTTTCAATCAAGCAATAATGAGGAATCATCATAAACAATATATCTTATTACATTCTCACTTTGTATTCCCATGGTTAAATAGATTGTAGATACTAATGATTTTGCTTCATATCTTAATATTGTTTCATAAATCAAGCAATAAAATCAATGATGAGGTTTGACTACTCTACTCTCACACAGTGAGGTTTCATGCATACTCATTTCAAATCACTTTTTCCAAAACACTAATCAAGGAAACACACTTTCCAAGCAATAATCCATATTTAATTCAATTACATCCATAAGTTTGCCAAATTGATATAATTTCTATGTTCATATTTCAAACATAATTCACAATGTAAATAGCATTCTAAGATTTAAGCAATCTTATTGTCAAATCTGTGATAGGAAGTCTAGAAACAATAAAATAGTAAAAATAGTTTTCCTATCGCTACTGCAACAGGAACTGTTACAGAAAATAAAGATAGTGAATAGATAACATGGTTCGATTCAATTTTCGGTCATAAAGATGGCATAAAACCTCATTCTTAGATAATTCTAACTTATTGTCATTCTGGTGACATAAACTAATCTATTTATGCATGCAGTTTAAGTGTAATTTTCTATCGCCTTCCTATTACTCCCATGACAGAAAATATTGCAAAATTGGAAACAAAATAAAGAACAACATATATTTAGATTCAGTCGTTCTTAGATAATGTTTACAACTATGTTTGAATAGCAATTTCATAAGAAAGAAAGTATCTACAAGAATATGGTAGTTTCATCTAAATTCAAGAAACAAGATCAAATATTTAATCAAGATTTGATTTCCTAATAGCAAAAAGAGAGATATAGATTTATTTCATAAAAAAGTTATGACAGAGAGCTTTACAAGATTTATCTAGAAATTTGATTATTCAATGTTTTCACAGTAAACTTAAGATTTGAAAAGAAAGCAAACAATCTGCTAAGTTTATAAATGGAAGGAAAGTCATGCAAATCTAATTTGAATCAGCCAGGAAAAAGGAAAAACAATGGCCAGAAGAAAGGCAATGCCCAGGCAGAAGGAACGGCCAGCATGAAAGATAATCTACCAGAAATAAAAATCAACACCCAACATCAAGGAAAAACTCAGGCAACCAAATAGGAAGTCGATGGCTAGACCAAATGCCCAAAAGAATATAACAGTCAACTAAGGGACAACAGCCAAGCAAGATAAATACCATGTTTTAAAGCCATCGTTCTGCCAAAATAAGATAAGGTGACGGTAGGATAAAATGGGTCGATCCATTCAAAAAAATTGCCCAAGGAGACCAAATGGCCTAAATGGTAGGGATGACAATCAGAAAAAGAGTGACCAGTATAATGTAAAACAACCAAAAAGTCAAGTGGCCAGAGAAGAGGTAGAAAGTTATAGTATGCAGGTTGATATCAAGAAGATTCAGATAGAACAAGGGTCAAATAAAGCATAGGCCACTAGATCAGCTAATAATAACTTTCATTGCAGGAACAAAACAAAAACCTATTTTTTTACAGTCGTAAAATATGATTTCAATGCAGTCACCTTTTAAGAAGAAAACCTACTAAATTTGTTGGTAAAAGATGAGTTTACAGCTGTTGTCACTGCCCTGCTCTTTCTCCTGTCGTAGCCTAAAGCTCTCTTCTTCCCATGCCACTATCACTCAAAAGCAAAAATACTTCTTTCTCTGCTCAATCGTGGATGTCTGTCTCTACCCTGATCTGCCTCCCTTATTAAAGTTTCCCTTTATTATTTTTAACCATCCAAATTTAGGTTTAGAAACTCAAAATTATAAAATTTAGAACTGAAGTATCTTTCTTTCAGTTTGCATGATCATCGACCAATAAGATAAAAGCTAACAATACTATTTAAAATAATTAAAATAATATCTTTCTACAACTTACTATCGCATGAATGATAGGAAATATGTTTAATTTCTTTTATTTAGTTTCTAATTATATTAATACTATTTTTAATATAATTTAACTATTGTTTTATAAAAACACAATCACTTTATTTAAACAAAAGGTAAAATAAAATGTATATCTATAATTGTTTAATCTAATGGCCATATTGTCTTCTAAACATCTATAATTATAAAGACAATATTTTTTATTTACTTTAAAATACAATCATTTATATTTCCTTATTTAAATATAATACACTAGTTAAATACAATTTGAAAAGACATTAAATTTAAGTAATCACATCATGCATTCGAAAACCATTAATAACCGTGCATTAATTCAATAAGAGCCATTCGATAATGCATGATGCAACTACGCGATCTGTGTGATTGCATCAGGGTAAACCATCCCATCAGTTCTTGCCAAGTGGCTAGAACACCTCTACCTCAACCATGCTCTCATCTTTGATGAGTACTTGCATCCATTTGCACTCTACTCGACATTAGTAGGTTAGTGTCTCCAAAACATAGCTGAGGGAAATCATTATAACAATATCTACAATATTTAACATTTAAAAACAATTTCCAATTTTCATCAATATAATTCATGATAATTACCTTCACACATGTAAAATTACTTAAGGTAAAAGTCAATCACAGTAATTGTTCACTAATATAGAGTAATCATGTTGTTCATAAAATTGAGATGAACTTGGAAGAGATGTCATCACGATGTCTTATTAGACATCAAATTAATAAAGTATTCATCAACCACCAATTAAGTATCAAGGTGTCATAAAACAATAACATCAACTCAAGGTATCAAAGCAATAATGGAACTCAAAGTATCATTAATGTATCATCAATTCTAACAAAGCATGTTAATGTCCTTTTACATCCTCCTTTGTGGCACCATCCACAAAAGTATTGGTCCTACTCGACCTTATACAAAACAATATCTCAATTTCGTATTTAACATTGCATCCATCAATAAATCCAAGTATAATCAATCAATCAATTCACATGGCACAACTGCCAATTCAATGTATATAATCCATCACATGGTACATCTACCACTCAATTTCATTTGTTCTAGCATAAGAATAGCAATCACATCTTTAGTGCACACCAAGGAGGCATAACTCAATTCATCATAGGAACTTACAAACATGAATCAATCATCACATTGCACATGCAATCGCATGGTAAAAACAATATAATATCAAAAGCTCAGTCCTCCCAAACAAACATTGGTCAAGATTTCCAACAACAAGACAAAACTCCAAAGGTGCACCAACTAGGTCATATCCACTTAGTATGCAAACAACTCCTCTAAAACTATACCTGTCGTATCATTCCTACCAATGGAATCCATTTCCTCTTTCATTACTTGTAACCTAACTTTATCTTCAATATGATCTACAATTCAAAATTCTTGGAAAACTCTTCCTTGTCTTCCTCGTGCTTTTGCACAAAAAAAAAAAAATCAATTTCTTTCTATTCTATGCACTGGGTTATTCACTATATTCAGTTGTTTTCTTTCTATTGTTCCATCATTTTCCTTTTTCTTTGCCAATCAAATACATTCATCCAACCACAGTTCATTTCCAAATAACTTGTCCTAGATTCTTTTTTTTTTCAATTCTCTATTTCAACATGTCTTTTCACTACGATTTCTTTTCACACCACAAATTTTTGCAATGATGTAAATTCCAACAATATTTTCTTCTATGTCCTTCTCTATCACAATGTGAACAATGTAAAATCGCCTTTTCTCAAAATGACTTCTTAGTACTTGCAAAAACATATGTCTGTTCTTTTCCATTACCTTGATACCTGAGGCTTTCATACTTAGTCCCCACAATTGACTTAATGGGCTCTTTGATTCCTTGTCCATGCTTACCCAAACCTTCTATATATGCAATTTTCTTCAAGATTTTTAAACCAACATTATCATCAAAACAACTAGCTATGATAGTAAATTCATCATCATTTTCATCTTTATTTTTTTTTAGCAAGCTACCAAGTGATTTGATCAAAAGAACACAAATCATCTATGTTACAAGAGACTTCACAATTTAGTGGCTTAATTTCCAATATTCATTTTCATTTTTGGCATGTTGCAAACAATTGTTTTACTCATCAATTTGATCTTTCTATTTGCATTTTCTCTTTCTAGGTTTTTCAACTTTTCTTGCAATTATTCATTCCTTAAACAACTTCAACTCTTCTTTCATCAATTCTTTTTCTAAAAGGTCATTTTCACAAACTTTTCATACTTTTCCTTTCCTAACTCCTTTATTCATTCCAAATAATCTATATTACTCCTTTTAACATTCATCAATTCTTTATTAACTTTTTTCCAACTCTTCTATCAAAAATTCCTTCAAAATTTCAACTTACTTCAAGTGATCCAAAGTGACACCCAAAATCTAATTCATAACTTCCTTAACACTTCAACAATGTTAATACATCTAACAATAATTAATGAACTCAATCTACACTCGCTATGAAACAACACATTCTCTACATCCTACTCACTTACACAACCTATTAGAGGCCCATCATGGACATGATAGAAAGCATTAAATGATACATGACCAACAGTTTTAAAAACATTCAAGCATAGCCACCACTAATAAATAAATGAATGAATTCTAAAGAAAAGAAAATTTCAATTCCAACAATAATGTATAAAATATGCACAATTTCAACAATAAATCCAACATGACCATCAAGGTCGCAAGATAAGTAAATATCAAATTTTGATGGCTATACTTTTTCATAAATGAGAGTAAAATTTTCAATGTTGGTCTTTACAACATTTAGAGAAATTATCAAAGTCAAAAGATAAATATCAAATTCAAAAAATTTCACATTACATGAACCATGTGACTAATTCTAGCCACTAGAGAGGGAGTACGATGCTACACTACGCCTGGTACCAAAACTGGGGCGAGTTAAGAGAACACACTCAATCGTGCAAGAAACCTAGTCCTCTAAGATTCCAAACACCTCTATATCATAAGATCATTTCCACACATCACTCAAGATACCTAGCAACAAAGATTGCATTATGATCTAGGAAATCACAATCAAACTGAAGAATTCCCAACTCAACCTAGTGCGTCCCTATTAATATACATGTATCCCCAACTTGAATGCAACATCTCATTAATAGGATATGGTAGGGAATTAAATACATAAAACTGATTAACGGTGTGTAGGTTTTGAAAAGAAAACCTACTTCCCTATTTCCCCATATTCGGCACTCATCCTATAAGACAACTTCCCAAAAGTATAGAAAGAAAAATAACCATTCTCCTTTCAAGCACAAATTTGTGGAAAAATAAAACATTCATACAATCATATACTTGCAAAAATTCAACAACCAAGGTTTAAGTTAGAGCAAATCAGGTTCACAAACCAATATATCACAACACCATTCTTTCCTACTTACAATGGTTATCATTTCTTTCCTTAAATTTCAATGAGGCAATGTAATTCTATCTTTCTTATAACCACATATATATTCATGATCATGCTCTCAATGAAACAATGCAACATGCATTTCAAGAAAGCACTCACTAGAATGCAAAATAAAATAAGTCAAACATATGATCCAACATCCTCTTTCACATACTAATGCATAACCCTAAAAGAAGAAAAGAACCTAGTCCTTCATACTCAAGAACAATCATTAGGGTCTATCTAACCCTATAAAAGAAGAGGCACATGCTATCCACATCAAGCCAATACACAAGGACCCACACTTGCTCATTCAACTGAGCAACACATACACACACAACTCCCACTACTAGAACTGTGCTCTGATACCAAATGTAAAGCCTCACAAGTACATGTAAAAGCCATAAAACCAACTCAAAAGAAAATGAAGTGAAATGAAGTAAATAATCCACTTAAATACAACTTCCAAAAGATAAAAAGGAGTGTAATTAATCCGCTTAATTACAATATCAAGATAAACAATTATTTCATTAATAAGATTCAATAGAGTCAATAAATCTTCATAAATGAGGATCCATAAGAATCATTAAATCTTGCAAAAAGATAATCTCATCAATATAAATCAATAAAGTCATTTAAATCTTACAACTCATTCTCATTCCAGGTAAAAGCACTATAAAATCATATGCAAAGTCCTTTAACAACTATGCCATAATACATCCAATAATCATGAACCATATGAATAATAAATTAATATGCTCATTAGTCGCATGAACCAAGTGGTGCACCACCTACGAGTCAAGAGACAGGAACATGGCGCAAGTGCTTTTCCACCCAATCATGAAGTAATTACATTTTCCCGGATCCCTTCATGAAATGAAGGAAACCCAACCCTACATGAAATGTCTAGCTACCTGGAAACAACTGGCAGGAGGGAACACCTGATGCAACCTTGATGTCTGAATGTGCAATTCTAAATAGTGAAATGTAGATTGCCTCACAATAGGATGTGGCAGATATATATATATATATATAAGTTTTGCTAGACAAATAAACATCTATTTCAATGTCATCTCAATTAGATCTAATCCTTTAACATAGTAACCTGCTTCAATTCTCGAAAAGAGGAAAAGCCATCTTTGATAATCCACATTCGACATCCTAACCTGGAAAGTAACCCAATAACATTCCTAGATAAAAATCTACCTTCTTTCCCCAAGAAGTAAATAAGGAAGTAAATAAATAATTCAATGAATAAAGATCCAAAATCATCTATGACCACCTCTGATCCCTTTCCCATGCATCAAGGAAGAAAGCATATTTTTCAATCAAGCAGTAATGAGGAATCATCATAAAGCAATATATCTAATTACATTCTTAGTTCGTATTCCCATGGTTAAATAGATTGTAGAAACTAATGGTTTTGCTTCATGTCTGAATACTGTTTCATAAATCAAGCAATAAAATCAATGATGAGGTTTGACTACTCCACTCTCACACAATGAGATTTCATGCATACTCATTTCAAATAATAGTTCTATATTTCCTCAAGATCAAGTAAATAGAATAAAACAAATCTATGTTCTCCTATAAATCATTTCAAATCCCTTTTTCCAAAACACCAATCAAGGAAACACACTTTCCAAGCAATAATCCATCTTTAATTCAATTACATCCATAAGTTTATCAAATTGATATAATTTCTAAGTCCATATTTCAATCATAATTCACAATGTAAATAGTATTCTAAGGTTTAAGCAATCTTATTGTCAAATCTATGATACGAAGTCTAGAAACAATAAAACAATAAAAACAACCCTCCTGTCACTACTGTGATAGGAACTATTGCAGAAAATAAAGATGGTGAACAAAGAACATAGTTCAATTAAGTTTTTGGTCATAAAGACTCTATAAAACCTCATTCTTAGATAATTATAACTTACTGTCATTCTGGTGACAAGAACTAATCTATTTATGCATGCAGTTTAAGTGTAGTTTTCTATCGCCTTCCTGTCACTCCCATGACATGAACTATTGTAGAATTGGAAACAAAATAAAGAACATCATATATTTAGATTCAGTCATTCTTAGATAATGTTTACAACTATGTTTGAATAGTAATTTCATAAGGAAGAAAGTATCTACAGGAATATGGTAGTTTCATCTAAATTTAAGAAACAAGATCAAATCTTTAATCAAGATTTGATTTCCTAATAGCAAAAAGAGAGATACAAATTTATTTCATAAAAAGTTATGATAGAGAGCTTTATAACATTTAACTAGAAATTTGATTATTCAATGTTTTCACAGTAAACTCAAGATCTAAAAAGAAGAGAAAATAATCTGCTAAGTTTGTAAATGGAAGGAAAGTTGTGTAGATCTAATTTGAATCGGCCAGGCAAAAGGAAAAACAATAGTCAGAAGAAAGGCAACGCCCAGGCAGAAGGAATGACCAGCATGAAAGATAATCTACAAGAAATAAAAATCAATGCCCAACATCAAGGAAAAACTTAGGTGGCCAAATGGGAAGTCGACGGCTAGAAAGAAGAAAGTCTACGAGCAGACCAAATGCCCAAAAGAATATAACAATCAACTAAGGGATGGCGACCAAACAAGATAAATACCATGTTTTAAAACCATTGTTCTAGAAAAATAAGATTAGGTGGCAGTAAGATAAAATGAGTCTATCCATTCAAAAAAATTGCCCAAGGAGACCAAATGGCCTGAATGGCAAGGATGGCAATAAGAAAAAGAGCAACCAATATAATGTAAAACAGCCAAAAAGTCAAGTGGCCAGAGAAGAGGTAGAAAGCTACAGTATGCAGGTCGATATCAAGAAGATTTAGATAGAACAAGGGTCAACTAAAGCATACACCACTAGATCAGCTAATAATAACTTTCATTGCAAGCACAAAACAAAAAAACTATCCTTTTTGACAATCATAAAATATGATTTTAATGCAGTTACCTTTTAAGAAGAAAACCTGGTAAATTTGATGGTAAAAGATGAGTTTGCAGCTGTTGTCGCTGCCCTGCTCTTTCTCCTGTCACATCCTAAAGCTCTCTCCTTCCCATGCCACTATCATTCAAAAACAAAAATACTTCTTTCTTTGCTCAATCGTGGATGTCTGTCTCTGCCCTAATGTGCCTCCCTTATTAAAGTTTCCCTTTTTTTATTTTTAGCCATCCAGAATTAGGTTTAGAAACTCAAAATTATAAAATTTAGAACTGAAGTATCTTTCTTTCAGTTTGCATGATCATTGACCGATAAGATAAAGGCTAACAATTCTATTTAAAATAATTAAAATAATATCTTTCTGCAGCTAATTATCGCATGAATGATAGGAAATATGTTTAATTTCTTTTATTTAGTTTCTAATTATAATAATACTATTTTTAATATAATTTAACTATTGTTTTATAAAAACACAATCACTTTATTTAATCAAAAGGTAAAATAAAATATATATCTATAATTGTTTAATCTAATGGCCATATTGTCTTCCAAACATCAATAATTATAAAGAAAATATTTGTTATTTAATTTAAAATACAATCATTTATATTTCCTTATATGAATATAATACACTAGTTAAATACAATTTGAAAAGACATTAAATTTAAGTAATCACATCATGCATTCGAAAACCATTAATAACCATGCATTAATGCAATAAGAGCCATTTGATAATGCATGATACAACTACGTGATGTGTGTGACTGGATTAGGGTAAACCATCCCATCAGTTCTTGCCAAGTGGCTAGAACACCTCTACCTCAACCATGCTCTCTTCTTCGACAAGTACCTGCATCAATTGGCACTCAACTTGACATCAATAGGTTAGTGTCTCCAAACCATAGCCGAGGCAAATCATTGTAACAATGTCTACAATATTTAGCATTTAAAAACAATTTCCAATTTTCATCAATATAATTCATGATAATTACCTTCACACATGTAAAATTACTTAAGGTAAAAGTCAATCACAGTAATTGTTCACTAATCTAAAGTAATCACGTTGTTCATAAAAACTAGACGTGACAGATTATCAAAAAATTAGTTATACTATATTGATGAATGTATTAAAGACTCAACTATAAAAAAAACCATGTGAAGTTGATCCTATCTACCATGCATGTAATTTGACAAGAATGAACTCACAAAATATGCGCTTGAAACACTAATTACCTTTGCCTCTCAATATTTAAATCTATCAAGGTAGTGTCTAAATACAACATTGAGGAGGGTGCCAACTTGATAAATGCACTTATTATCCTAGGTCAAACTCCTTAGTGGACCAAATTAATGGTGATGAGAGATATCAAAGACAAATTAAGATGAACATTAACAGAAAGATAATAACAACTTCCAAATGTAAAACTCACAACACAAGATATACATGGGGAAAACCCTTTCAAGTAAAAAACCCGCACTCCAAAGCTGCCCAATATATTATTCAGGAATCAAGAAGATTACAATATACTTGCAAAGAAAGATTTCACAGGAGTATAACAAACCAGAGATCTAGGAGGTAACTCAATGTATCTATAAGACTCTTACACACAACCTCCATCTCAAGCTCATGATATATAGGAGATACAATACAATAAACCATCAATGGTAATTGCAAAACTATGAGCCAAAACCACCCAAAAGTGGTGCCCAAATTATATCCAATCAAAGATGACTTGTGATGTGCCAAATCACACACCAACACCTGTAACTCTCCCCATTACATCTCTTTTGAGTGTCCAACACATTTTCACATTTCCCAAAAACATGAGGTCCAACTTCCAATGCGTCAGAAAGCTCATGAAGAGATCTATCAAGATATAAAAATTCATTGGTTACAATAACTTTCAGGGAATTTAGGGGCCTCTAAGTGCCTCATAACTAATTTCAAAAATTTTTTTGATAGTTTCAAAAAATAGAAACTTTAATATCTCACAATCCAGATATGATCTTAAGTCAAAACTCATCCAAGATGTTTACTTAGCAGTGCCACACCTTTTGGGAAAAAGTTTGGGTCAATATGAGATCAAATGTAGAGTTACTAAAAATAGTAAGTCCCACCATTTTTAGCCATTTTGGAAACTTTGAAATTTCTAGACCATTCTCCAAGATAAAGGGTATTCAAAAAGACCAAAACCTAGAAGAATAGTATCCTTTCGTAGTTGCAAGGTTGAGACACTTTTCCTAACAATTCTAACCCATCAAACACATGGACCAAATATTTTTATAAACAACTTATTTTAGGGTTAAAAAAAAAATTGACTAGAAGTGGTACACATCAAACCCCTATTATTGACCAACATCTACCCCTTACATGTTCACATTAACTTTATTCACTATGCATACCTACACATTTTAATCAAATACCTTCACATTCAACTATCATGACTCCACACTCAACTCCCACATGATTGCATTTACTAAATGCACCTCCATACTTGTGTGTATTATATGGAGTGGAGATATGAAATTATACCACCTTCAATAATGTAGTACTCTACATTAAACAATGTGTAAGGGTTCACTAATGATTGTGTTCTTCCCTAGCTCATAATGCATATGTGACTAAATTTTGTTCACTTCTATTTTGGTTGTTTCATCATGGCTTACTTGCAAATTCAATGGTTGACAAAGATGGGTTTTGATAATGCTTCTTAGCCAATGAAGGAAATGGTTGATGAATAGGGTTGTGTGTAGAGCATAAATGTAATGCCCCGCCATGAATACCTTAGAGAACAACACATCTATGCTATACAGAGTAGAATAATTTTTTTCTTAAAATGAAGAAGATAACAAAGTAATGTTTAACAAATCTTTACACACCATTAAACTATCAACTTGTTGCCCTAAAGTTCCATGGTTGCATTACTAGACAAATCAAATAACATAATCTAACATACATCATTAACTAACATCAATAGATCATTCTAAACCTATTGCATTAAATCAATAAACATTTACACCTCCATATCATAACATACGATAAGTAATCATTAGGATCTAGTACACAGTTACAATTTCTCCTCACATATGAGTAGAACATTACATTATTACATTATCACCTTCTGAATAAATTTGAATACATATATTATGAATGAACTGTTACATAGGCCAGTACATGAGAATAATAACTATCTTCATATACAGGTACAAGACCTAATGTTTGATACACAAGATACATCCTCCTCACACACACATATCGGCAAGGGAAAACCAATGGATATAAAAGCTCTTCCACCTAACCATGTGGAACCTTGAGGTACACCCCCTGAGCTAGGAGTTAACATAAGGTCCCAAACAATAATAGTCAGGTAGACAAAAGACTAACATGAACGAAGGATAACCAAACTCCAATACAACACATGACAAATAACATAAACAACACAACACAACACAACTTCCAGACGTGACACACAACATATGTGGAGAGACCATAAAAGGAATGCTAGGTTGTAGTAGGGAGAGTGTCATTGCACGGTCCTAGCATGGGTCACCTTGGTAGTCTCTCACTAGACTCCAGCCCCCATCTATGGTTACCTTGGTAGTCTCTCACTAGACTCAGGCCCCATAGGGTGACACATGCAGAATCGACCTTCCTTTCGTGAGGACAAGGAAGTCAATCTTGCCGACCAGGCCTTCTCTACCCATCCTTAGTCTAAACAATCACTACAGGCCATGGGAGAGGAATCCATTTATCTTGTTTAATGTGAAATCTACCCTTAACCCCCTAGTTCATTTTAGGTTATCACTTAATTAATCTACTTTCAATGGGTTACCCTGGCGACCACTTTGGGTGCTGGCCCCACATTGAAAGCCACTCTCCTTCCTAACACCTAGTAAACCTTAACCATCATACAAGGCATTATAATAGTACACATACATGTTCACTGCAAGGCATAGACCCTCTTGCATTACAAATAGAATCATAACACCAATTGTTAACCAATATCTAAAGCATTATGATACTTTACTCTTTTTACATATTCCAAGTCTCTCCATATGACAATCACGACAAAACGGATATAAAATTCACAAGTAGTTTGATATCTCATCCAAAGAATATTACTTCACAAAACACATTAACAACTTAACCAATACTTCATTATACTTCACACTAACTAGAACCACATGTTCGTTATAACATCACAATACTAAAACGCCTATCCACATGTCGCATGTACTCAACTATGACAAACTAAGCCTCTAGAATTCGAGTTTAAGCACTTACAATTCGAATCTTTACGACAACTCATAGAGTTAAGTGGATAACAATTCATCCACAAGGGAGTTATTACCTCCTCAGGATACATTCACAACTCAAATCATGCATCATTCACATTATCTTTTACCTCACACATGATTAGAGGCAACATGTCTTTACAACTTATTAACTCATGACACTTATAAACACATTACATAAAGTCAAAACACAATAACATTTGCCTCTGGAAACTCAACCTTGACAACATGGCTCTATTACGACCTCTGATATGACTTACACAAGTTACACTATCAAAACCCAAATACAATATTTATAACCCTAATTCCAACCATCATAATTCAATAGATTAAATTTTATCTACATTATTATGTATTCATGTTGGTTCTCATTTATCCACATTAAATAAATACAACAATTATGATTCTAACAATAATGTTTATTTTAAATCAAAAATCAAATAATGATGTATAATTATGAATAACAATGAATAATAACATTATTCTAAAATTCTAATTTAATTGGGCATTTAACTAAACATCTCTTTCATCTTGAAATAATAATAATAATAATATAAATACCATAGATTATTAAATAGCAAATATTTTTCATCCCATAATAAGCATAGGGACCAAAATTATCATAATTTATCACCAAGAGTAGACAAAGGCCACCACCTTTTCAATAGTTATCATCCTCTTTCGTAGGAAGTAAAACCCAAAATAAAATGTTAAGTAAAGACTTTAGAATCATTGATGTGGAGATTAAAGCCTTCAAAGTTGGAGATGATCCCCATCATGCACATGTTATGTACTTAACGTTACATGGCTAAAGAAATTTACTATAGTTTTGAAATTTTTCACTATCAAATAAGATCATGCCATATCGTGAATGCGAATTGGAGAAGGATTGCCATTATTCTATCACAAGCTATCAAGCAAATAAAGTGGGTCCCTCATATTTCCAAGTAGATGCTATATGACCCTATATTGATATGTCAATGAAATCAATCATAAATGCCACATTAAAGGATCATTCTTACCAATACTAATACCAACATGTGGTGGATCGCAATCAACACTAGAGTCCATATAAGTAACTATGTAAATCTTGAGTACTTTCAATATGAACAATGGGCCTACTTCGCTGATGAAAATAATTTGGGCATGTAGCAACTAAAGATTGGTCCATGCCACACCACTAGAAGAACATTAGTCTGAGATTCAGATTGGCCAATGGGACAACACCATGTATAGAATAAATGCCACTAAAGCATGATGTAGAGTAGTCACCAAAGGAAAAATAACTATTGAGTATAATGAGGATTAAATAGTGGTGTGGAGATTAATGTCAATCTAAAAGAAGGCAAGAAATGACCAATGAAAAATTGCACACATGAATTGATTAGATACCACATGAAATGAATTAAGAGAATCATTGCGATAGACACATGGTATGAAACAATGAAGGGAGAAGTGGTAGGATTTAATTTAAACACTAATAAGCTTCATTTCCAAGCAAGGAACAAATCTCCTCTTCAATTGCCCCAAACTTGGTAACTGTCGGCAAAACACCTGTACATGTGAGTTCATTGGGTTGGATTGAGCTTTTATCTCTCATTCGAGTAAACAATTTTAGTGCTTCTTCACCATCTCCTATGTTGGCATAAGCTCCAATCATGGCAGTCTATGTGACGACATCTCTGTTGTGCATTTCTTTGAGGACTCTGCGTGCATCTTCCAAACGCTGGCACTTGAAGTACCTGAGAAGAAGATTATTTTGGAGAAAGGTGTTTATACTTTCAAACCCTGATCTAATGACGATTTGGGCAAGTCAGAGTTTTCCATTCAAAAGAGACGTGTTTTTAGTAGTCTTTAAGATGCGGGCATACAAGGAAGAGCTTACAGGATCTTTTGCTGTGTAGAAAAGATGCAGTGAGGATTTCAGATATACTACTGGTATCATGGAAATGTAATTTGATTACAATGATCATTTTGTATGCAATGTGATTGACAAGAATAAAGAAATATCAAGCAAAAGCATTGAGTGCAATGAGAAATATGAATGCACAGGAAAGGCTCACGGGCTTCCTAATAGACACTTCAGAGGGACATCATCTCAAGGATTGCAATGATTATAGTATATGTGCAAAATGGATTTATTGAAGAGGCTTTAGAAACAATGAAGCAGATATAATTGGCAGGTATGAGACAAAACTAAATCGCATCCTTACCAGCACCCATTCAACTGGCGTGCCATACTTAATTCAATCTTTTTAAGTTGTACATGTAATTGTCCATCGAACAAGTAGATTATAAGGAATGCAATTTGATAAGTTCTCAAATAAAATTGTTAAAATAGCTTATGATACTTCTACATTGAGGCTTGCAATGTTATGGTAGCTCGAAGAAATATCAGATAAAGAGCTACAGGTGAGCAATTCTGACAACTTCTACAATAGGTTGGTTAAATGACTGTGCAACACATATTTTGCATGATCTTATTGGTGGTGTAGTTGTATATATGATGCCACATCTTTAATAAAATAATCATTTCTCTACCAGTTTAGAGTCTCAGGCTTGCATCGAAAAAACTCACAGTCGACGACCACATGGAGCAAGTCACTTATGCAGTTGAAAGAATTGTCCTCATTTTCTTGTGAACGACAAGTATTTCTCTTGGATGAAATTGACTACTTAATTGCCAAACTCGGTGACTGGTTACCTCCAACACTGATGAGCTTCATCTCCTAAGCGATCAGCTTAATCACCGATTAGCTTCTTCTCCTAGGCGAATCCGTTGAAGAGGCTTTAGAAACTTTCAAATAAATGCAAATTGAAAGCATAGACAAGGCAACGAGCTGTCTGATAGGACACCTCAAATCAAATGTCATCCATAAAATGTAATGATTGCAGAATCACACATAATGAATTTTGTTTAAAGACTTCTAATAGAAAACTTCCCAGCAGCAATGATTGGTGGTTAAACCTAGACTCTGCTAGCTTTACCTGCATTCTTCCAGCCAGCACCTAGTTAGGGAATGATGGATATATGTTTCATTTAAAAATAACAATATATAAATATATTAAAAGATTTCAAGATTATGGAGTGTCAAGGATGCAAAATACACTCAAATTGCATATCTCAGTTTCAATAAATATCACGAATGGATTTTATTATAGAATGGAAAGCCATGCCCATTCTTTTATATTCAGTTTACTTCTACTATATAATAGAAAGTGGATGGTAGGAAGGGAAACAACCTAGTCAGAATAGAGTATCCAATATAATAATAGCATCCACGTCATTGGTCCAGTGACAAACTGATGTTGGAATATCCAGGAGCATATTTCAATTTTCTTATTTCTCCCACCATAGATATCTCACTTCTAGAAGGCTTTAAGAAGATATCAGTTCCATGGGATTTGAGTGCAGTCTCATTATAGTTATTGTTCTCAAACACAAGGGAGATCATTAGGTGAACTACAGTGCTCTAAAATCAAATTGCAACTTCTGTATGAACCCTCTCTCTGACGTTATCTCATGGAAGGCGAGTATCAAGAGAAACTGGGAATAATGTTTAAGAGACTTCTAGCAGTCACTATTATTAGATAAAAGACAACAACTGAGCTATTTAGCAAATTTCCTAATAGAAATCGGCTATTTTCTTGGAATGCATATGGTAAAGTTGATGCCAGAATTGACGGTGCAAACATGGTGCAGAAGAAACCTATAACCAAGACATTGGATAAGAGTAAAATCCTTAATCAATTGCCAGGATAAAACTCCCTTAATTGTTGACTTATAGATAGGGACTGAGTGCAAATTACTGGTTTACTGTGGCTAAACCCTACCTAGATGTAGAAGTCATTAGTTTCCAGTTATACTTATGAGTGAAAATGAGAGTTTAGAACAAGGTATGGTCATCACTCTTATGGTTTGAAACTCTGACAGTAATGCTTGCAAAAAGTGGAAGCAGAGGCAAAATGTGAACAATTCCTAGACATTATCATGCTCACATATTCAATATCAATGGTTGCGAGCTATTTGATGGAAAATGGCGTTATCAAAATGGCTTATAGAAACTTTCCAGCAAGTGTGTGATTTGCAGATATAAAACAAATGTAAAGAAATTGGATCTGATGCAAATACTTCTGACATTCTCAAGAAATACAAATAGGCAGAGAATCAATCAATTTCAAAACATTTGTGTCTAACGGACAGAGATAGAAATTTAGGAAATATTGGCACCTGGACCGAATACTTGACTGGCCTGAAGACTTGATGCCAGAATTCCTCCTACAGCTACAAACCAGAGCTCCAATCTCTCCTCCCCGCTTGCATCCCATCTACTTCTATCTTTTTTTTTTCTTTCCAGTCCATTCCCTTTTAGAGAGAAATTCCTCTCCCCCTTCTAGAGTCTTCCTCCACCTTCTTAGGAAGGATGGTTTGTGATCCAATGAAACAACCATATATCCATTTATAGTATTCATAAATATATATATATATATATACATATATATTTTATTATTTTAATGTTTCAAATTAGATGATTTTATCAAATTTTATGATTGTCTAAATATATTAATCTATATATTTTGATTCCAATATAATTTAACCAATTTACAACTAACCACTTTATTATTTTATTGATTAAATTGTAACATTACAAGTTACAATTTAATTTTACAACTTTAATATAATTTATTTTATTTATTAAATTGTAATATTACAAATTATAATTTGATTTACAACTTGCGTTACTTATTTTAATGTTTACAATTACATCATAATTGAATTGTTTATGTTTAGTAAACAATTTATAATTTTCCTTTATTAAAAAATTTATTTAATTTTAACTTGAAATTAATCTTTATTTTAATGAAACACTCACCAGACATAATCAAGCATTATGAATTTGGTAACACAACCTACAAGATGACACCTGACCTTCATACAAGACCACAAGACATGACCAAGAAACAGGAACAAATAGTTCAACAGACGATAACGACTAGATGTGATACCAGATACTCATCCTCTTTGAGGATGTTGACTGAGTAGGGGACCTTAGGTTAACTCCGATCAACAATTCCATTGGCTAGGGCATGCTTAGACCTGCTAGTTCAGGTGGAGTCAATGCCCGGTACCTGCATCCTACAGCAAACCACACAGTCAACCAAGAAACTATATATATCATCATACAGTGAATGGAAGTCACAATGTGGCAAGGTACTCAAACATGAGTAATGTGACACTGTTCCATTCACATAAGCACATTGATGAGTCACTACGTTATACATAACAACTATCTACTGAACAATCAGTTACATATGATCTTATGCAAGTAGTTATCAATAGTAACATCATCACAAAGATTAGATAAAACATAAATCTCTGAATTAAATTAATCCACCACATCTAATATGTCCATACAACTGTGAAAACATAAAATACCAATAGTTAAAACTTCAACAGATGTCATCATAACAACATGTCCATGAACAACTAGGATAATAACAGAGAATCCATCATCAAACAGAATGTCATAATGTCTAGTCTGACAGAAGATAAGGTGAGAGGCACTACATCCTCCCCCCCTAGGATCAGGCTTACTCTTGGAAGCCTGCAACAAATATGAATGAAATGGATTGAGTTTGGATAGTTTCCACAACCCTATGCAAACATGGGAGCATAGTCTGTGCATGTGATCTATTAACGAAAAAATCTTGATATAATGATTTTACACGTTGAGAAGCATGTTACCATAATTTATCATTTTCTAAGTACTATATTCATGATTTAACACACACATTTTTCATATGTACATGAATTGACAATATTTAGATTCACATCTTAAGGCTACACAAGGATCCATCTGGACACTGGTAAGTGACCTACTAATGCATGACACAAAATCCATGAGCCAAGAACCAACATCTATCTCACACAATCCATACTACGCACTTAGTGGCTTGATGGTGTTAGGGCACACACACATGGTTAAACCATCCAAACAAGACAACAATGACCTATCTCCTATTGTATAAAGTAGTTAGCCTCCATGAAATAGTCCTCACATATAGGTGGGTAGTGTGTCCTAGCCTCACATATCCCCATCCTCAAGGTTCCCTGCGTCTGCTTCCTCATATACACTCACCAAGTCCACCTCATACATTCTTGGAGAGGAATCATAATATGACACATGGCCAACATCGAAAACAATAAGGAGAAAATAGTTTAGCCACCAAAGTCATAAACAAATATCAATAAAGATTTATTTCATGAATAAAACAAGAAATGTGCGCAGTTCAACACTAAACCAAATGTAACCATGAGGGTTACGTACAATAAAAATCAAAAGGTGTGGCTAAACCATCATAATCAAATATAAACAAAGTGCCAGCCTTTTTAATTAATAGAAAATCATCAATAATTATAAAGAAAATACACAATCTTTGAAATTGCACTGTACAACACTGCGTGACTAGATACTAGCCACCAAACGAGGAAGGAGGGAACAATGTCAGGTTATCCTCAACATTTTATTCCATACCATAAGGACTCTACATAAGCACCAAGAATATCCAAGAATTCATACTTCACAAGAGGATGCACAAGCATTTAGTCATCTATCTGACAACTCTTCTAACTACAACTATAGCTCCTTAAGGATAGGATGATCATCGAGGGACACCTCTCGAATCTCCCCTAACTCCAAATCATTAACCATCATGGCAAACAACTAACAACCTTGGTGCACACATTTCTTCAAATGCATGGCAAAAAACAAGGGGATGGATCTCTAAATGCCAACTACCTCTTCCTTGACCTCTAGGCACCTACCTACGTAGACACCACCAAGGGACACCCTCAAGTTGTTAGGTGAGGATGACAAAAGGGAAAGCATACTCTATAGAATCTAAGCAACTACAACAACATAATGGAACTATGTACACCCAGAGTACCCAGTGTTTAAACCCCACTCTGATAACAGATGTAAAGCCCCGCCATGAATACCTTAGAGAACAACACATCTATGCTATGTAGAGTAGAATAATTTTTTTTTTTAAATGAAGAAGATAACAAAGTAATGTTTAACAAATCTTTACACACCATTAAACTATCAACTTGTTGCTCTAAAGTTCCATGGTTGCATTACTTGACAAATCAAATAACATAATCTAACATACATCATTAACTAACATTAATAGATCATTCTAAACCTATTGCATTAAATCAATAAACATTTACACCTCCATATCATAACATATGATAAGTAATCATTAGGATATAGTACACAGTTACAATTTCTCCTCACATATGAGTGCAACATTACATTGTTACATTATCATCTTTTGAATAAATCTTATTATGAATCAACTGTTACATAGGCCAGTACATGAGAATAATAATTGTCTTCATATACAGGTACAAGACCTAATGTTTGATACACAAGATACATCTTCCTCGCACACGCATATCGGCAAGGGAAAACCAATGGATATAAAAGCTCTTCCACCCAGCCATGTGGAACCCTGAGGTCCACCACCCGAGCTAGGAGTTAACATAAGGTCCCAAACAATAACAGTCAGGTAGACAAAAGACTAACATGAATGAAGGATAACCAAACTCCAATACAACACATGACAAATAACATAAACAACACAACACAACTTCCAGAGGTGACACACAACATATATGGAGAGACCATACAAGGAATGCTAGGTTGTAGTAAGGAGAGTGTCATTGCACGGTTTTAGCATGGGTTACCCTGGTAGTCTCTCACTAGACTCTAGCCCCCATATATGGTTACCCTGGTAGTCTCTCACTAGACTCCGGCCCCATAGGGTGACACATGTGGAATTGACCTTCCTTTCGTGAGGACAAGGAAGTCAATCTTGCCGACCAGGCCTTCTCTACCCATCCTTAGTCTAAACAAGCACTACAGGCCACGGGAGAGGAATCCATTTATCTTGTTTAATGTGAAATCTACCCTTAACCCCCTAGTTCATTTTAGGTTATCACTTAATTAATCTACTTTCAATGGGTTACCCTGGCGACCACTTTGGGTGCCAGCCCCACATTGAAAGCCACTCTCCTTCCTAGCACCTAGTAAACCTTAACCATCATACAAGGCATTATAATAGTACACATACATGTTCACTGCAAGGCATAGACCCTCTTGCATTATAAACAGAGTCATAACACCAATTCTTAACCAATATCTAAAGCATTACGATACTTTACTCTTTTTACAGATTCCAAGTCTCTCCATATGACAATCATGACAAAACGGATATAAGTCATTCACAAGTAGTTTAATATCTCATCGAGAGAATATTACTTCACAAAACACATTAACAACTTAACCAATACTTCATTATACTTCACACTAACTAGAACCACATGTTCGTTATAACATCACAATACTAAAACGCCTATCCACATGTCGCCTGTACTCAACTATGACAAGCTAAGCCTCTAGAATTTGAGTTTGAGCACTTACAATTCAAATCTTTATCACAACTCATACAGTTAAGTGGATAACAATTCATCCACAAGGGAGTTATTACCTCCTCAGGATACATTCACAACTCAGATCACGCATCATTCACATTATCTTTTACCTCACACATGATTAGAGGCAACATGTCTTTACAACTTATTAACTCATGACACTTATAAACACATTACATAAAGTCAAAACACAATAACATTTGCCTCTGGAAACTCAACCTTGACAACATGGCTCTATTACGACCTCTGATATGACTTACACAAGTTACACTATCAAAACCCAAATACAATATTTATAACCCTAATTCCAACCATCGTAATTCAATAGATTAAATTTTATCTACATTATTATGTATTCATTTCGGTTCTCATTTATCCACATTAAATAAACACAACAATTATGATTCTAACAATAATGTCTATTTTAAATCAATAATCAAATAATGATGTATAATTATGAATAACAATGAATAATAACATTATTCTAAAATTCTAATTTAATTGGGCATTTAACTAAACATCTCTTTCATCTTGAAATAATAATAATAATAATAATAATAATATAAATACCATAGATTATTAAATAGCAAATATTTTTCATCCCATAATAAGCATAGGGACCAAAATTATCATAATTTATCACCAAGAGTAGACAAAGGCCACCACCTTTTCAATAGTTATCATCCTCTTTCGTAGGAAGTAAAACCCGAAATAAAATGTTAAGTAAAGACTTTAGAATCATTGATATGGAGATTAAAGCCTTCAAAGTTGGAGAGGATCCCCATCATGCACATGTTATGTACTTAACGTTACATGGCTAAAGAAATTTACTATAGTTTTGAAATTTTTCACTATCAAATAAGATCATGCCATATCGTGAATGCGAATTGGAAAAGGATTGCCATTATTCTATCATAAGCTATCAAGCAAATAATGTAGGTCCCTCATATTTCCAAGTAGATGCTATATGACCCTATATTGATATGTCAATGAAATCAATCATAAATGCCACATTAAAGGATCATTCTTACCAATACTAATACCAACATGTGGTGGATCGCAATCAACACTAGAGTCCATATAAGTAACTATGTAAATCTTGAGTACTTTCAACATGAACAATGGGCCTACTTCGCTGATGAAAATAATTTGGGCATGCAGCAACTAAAGATTGGTCCATGCCACACCACTAGAAAAACATTAGTCCGAGATTCAGATTGGCCAATGGGACAACACCATGTATAGAATAAATGCCACTAATGCACGATGTAGAGTAGTCACCAAAGGAAAAATAACTATTGAGTATAATGAGGATTAAATAGTGGTGTGGAGATTAATGTCGATCTAAAAGAAGGCAAGAAATGACAAATGAAAAGTTGCACACATGAATTGATTAGATACCACATGAAATGAATTAAGAAAATCATTGCGATAGATGCATGGTATGAAACTATGAAGGGAGAAGTGGTAGGATTTAATTTAAACACTAATAAGCTTCATTTCCAAGCAAGGAACAAATCTTCTCTTCAATTGCCCCAAACTTGGTAACTGTCGGCAAAACACCTGTACATGTGAGTTCATTGGGTTGGATTGAGCTTTTCTCTCTCATTCGAGTAAACAATTTTAATGCTTCTTCACCATCTCCTATGTTGGCATAAGCTCCAATCATGGAAGTCTATGTGACGACATCTCTATTGCGCATTTCTTCAAGGACTCTATGTGCATCTTCCAAATGCTGGCACTTGAAGTACCTGAGAAGAAGATTGTTTTGGATAAAGGTGTTTATACTTTCAAACCCTGATCTAATGACGATTTGGGCAAGTCAGAGTTTTCCATTCAAAAGAGACATGTTTTTAGCAGTCTTTAAGATGCGGGCATACAAGGAAGAGCTTACAGGATCTTTTGCTATGTAGAAAAGGTGCAGTGAAGATTTCAGATATACTACTGGTATCATGGAAATGTAATTTGATTACAATGATCATTTTGTATGCAATGTGATTGACAAGAATAAAGAAATATCAAGCAAAAGCATTGAGCGCAATGAGAAATATGAATGCACAAGAAAGGCTCACGGACTTCCTAATAGACACTTCAGAGAGACATCATCTCAAGGATTGCAATGATTACAGTATATGTGCAAAATGGATTTATTGAAGAGGCTTTAGAAACAATGAAGTAGATATAATTGGCAGGTATGAGACAAAACTGAATCGCATCCTTACCAGCACCCATTCAGCTGGCGTGCCATACTTAATTCAACCTTTTTAAGTTGTACATGTAATTGTCCATCAAACAAGCAGATTATAAAGAATGCAGTTTGATAAGTTCTCAAATAAAATTGTTAAAATAGCTTATGATACTTTTACATTGAGGCTTGCAATGTTATGGTATCTAGAAGAAATATCAGATAAAGAGCTACATGTGAGAGCAACTTTGACAACTTCTACAGTAGGTTGGTTAAATGACTGTGCAACACATATTTTGCATGATCTTATTGGTGGTGTAGTTGTATATATGATGCCACATCTTTAATAAAATAATCATTTCTCTTCCAGTTTAGAGTCTCAGGCTTGCATCGAAAAAACTCACAGTCGACGGCCACATGGAGCAAGTCACTTATGCAGTTGAAAGAATTGTCCTCATTTTCTTGTGAATGACAAGTATTTCTCTTGGATGAAATTGACTACTTAACTGCCAAACTTGGTGACTGGTTACCTCCAACACTGATGAGCTTCATCTCCTAAGCGATCAGCTTAATCACTGATTAGCTTCTTCTCCTAGGCGAATCTGTTGAAGAGGCTTTAGAAACTTTCAAATAAATGCAAATTGAAAGCATAGACAAGGCAACGAGCTGTCTGATAGGACACCTCAATCAGATGTCATCCATACAATGTAATGACTACAAAATCACACATAATGAATTTTGTTTAAAGACTTCTAATAGAAAACTTTCCAGCAGCAATGATTGGTGGTTAAACTTAGACTCTGCTAGCTTTACCTGTATTCTTCTAGCCAGCACCTAGTTAGGGAATGATGGATATATGTTTCATTTAGGAATAACAATATATAAATACATTAAAAGATTTCAAGATTATGGAGTGTCAAGGATGCAAAATACACTCAAATTGCATATCTCAATTTCAATAAATATCACGAATGGATTTTATTATAGAATGGAAAGCCATGCCCATTCTTTTATATCCAGTTTACTTCTACTACATAATAGAAAGTGGATGGTAGGAAGGGAAACAACGTAGTCAGAATAGAGTATCCAATATAATAATAGCATCCATGCCATTGGTGCAGTGACAAACTGATGTTGGAATATCCAGGAGCATATTTAAATTTTGTTGTTTCTCCCACCACAGATATCTCACTTCTAGAAGGCTTCAAGAATAGATCAGTTCCATGGGATTTGAGTTGGGTCCCATTATAGTTATTGTTCTCAAACACAAGGGAGATCATCAGGCAAACTGCAGTGCTCTAAAATCAAATTACAACTTCTGTATGAACCCTCTCTCTGACGTTATCTCATGGAAGGCGAGTATCAAGAGAAACTAGGAATAATGTTTAAGAGACTTCTAGCAGTCACGATTATTAGATAAAAGACAACAACTGAGCTATTTAGCAAATTTTCTAACAGAAATTGGCTATTTTCTTGGAATGCATATGGTAAAGTTGATGCTAGAATTGACGGTGCAAACATGGTGCAGAAGAAACCTATAACCAAGACATTGGATAAGAGTAAAATCCTTAATCGATTGCTAGGATAAAATTCCCTTAATTGTTGACTTATAGATAGGGACTGAGTGCAAATTACTAGTTTCCTGTGGCTAAACCCTACCCGGATGCAGAAGTCATTAGTTTCTAGTTATACTTATGAGCAAAATTGAGAGTTTAGAACAAGGTATGGTCATCACTCTTATGGTTTGAAACTCTGACAGTCATGCTTGCAAAAAGTGGAAGCAGAGGCAAAATGTGAACAATTCCCAGACATTATCATGCTCACATATTCAATATCGATGGCTGCGAGCTATTTGATGGAAAATGGCATTATCGAAATGGCTTATAGAAACTTTCCAGCAAGTGTGTGATTTGTAGATATAAAACAAATGTAAAGAAATTGGATCTGATGCAAATACTTCTGACATTCTCAAGAAATACAAACAGGCAGAGAATCAATCAATTTCAAAACATTTGTGTCTAAGGGACAGAGATAGAAATTTAGGAAATATTGGCACCTGGACCAAATACTTGACTGGCCTGAAGACTTGATGCTGGAATTCCTCCTATAGCTGCAAACCAGAGCTCCAATCTCCTCCCCGCTTGCAGCCTATCTACTTCTATCTTTTTCTTTTTTTTCCAGTCCATTCCCTTTTAGAGAGAAATTCCTCTCCCCCTTCTAGAGTCTTCCTCCACCTTCTTAGGAAGGATGGTTTGTGATCCAATGAAACAACCATATATCCATTTACAGTATTCATATATATATATATATATATATATATATATATATATATATATATATATATATATATATATATATATTATTTTAATGTTTCAAATCAAATAATTTTATCAAATTTTATGATTGTCTAAATATATTAATCTATATATTTTGATTCCAATATAATTTAACCAATTTACAACTAACCACTTTATTATTTTATTGATTAAATTGTAACATTACAAGTTATATTTATTTGTTAAATTGTAATATTACAAATTATAATTTGATTTACAACTTGTGTTACTTATTTTAATGTTTACAATTACATCATAATTGAATTGTTTATGTTTAGTAAACAATTCATAATTTTCCTTTATTAAAAAATTTATTTAATTTTAACTTTAAATTAATCTTTATTTTAATGAAACACTCACCAGACTTAAATCAAGCATTATGAATTTGGTAACACAACCTACAAGATGACACCTGACCTTCATACAAGACCACAAGACATGACCAAGATGCAGGAACAAATAGTTCAACAGATGATAACGACTAGATGTGATACCGGATACTCATCCTCTTCGAGGATGTTGACTGAGTAGGGGACCTTAGGTTAACTCCGATTGACAATTCCATTGGCTAGGGCATGCTCAGACCTGCTAGTTCAGGTGGAGTTGATGCCCGGTACCTGCATCCTACAGCAAACCACACAGTCAACCATGAAAATATATATATATCATCATATAGTGAATGGAAGTCGCAGTGTGGTAGGGTACTCAAACATGAGTAATGCGACACTGTTCCATTCACATAAGCACATTGACAAGTCACTATGTTATACATAACAACTATCTACTGAACAATAAAGATGGGACAATCAGTTACATATGATCTTATGCAAGCAGTTATCAATAGTAACATCATCACAAATATTAGATAAAACATAAAGCTCTGAATTAAATTAATCCACCACATCTAATATGTCCATACAACTGTGAAAACATAAAATACCAATAGTTAAAACTTCAATAGATGTCATCATAACAACATGTCCATGAACAACTAGGATAATAACAGAGAATCCATCATCAAATAGAATGTCATAATGTCTAGTCCGACAGAAGATAAGGTGAGAGGCACTACAATAAACTATGACTTAAATCATTTTCTCTCCATGATTCAAAAAGACTTATGAGGTATGCATGGGGAGAATGTGGAGGTATTTTTTGTAGTCATCTTCAAATTACTCATTTGTCTCACTTCAAATAGAAGGTGAGGTCCTCATACTTCACTAACGCAATGACCCACTTCATTCATTCTGTTATATTTTGATTTGTTGTGTGTTGTGTATTATTTAGTCTAATGTAATGTTATGTTTACTATTTGTAATGGAAATTATTTCTTGTACCAAACTAGGGTTATCATTTTTAGCATTTTATTATTGATTATCTTGGAATCCCTAATGGGTAATCAAAAGTTTCAATGTTTGTGAAATACATTATAAAGTTGGATTCACTATTGACTATCTTGAAAGCCATAATAATGGCTACTACATTGTTGAGTTGAATGGTTGTTGTATTAGCCTTTAGTTGAAAACATGACTTACTCTTGAGTTTTAAATCTTTTTCTTTTCTTATTGGTCAATTTCATTTACTATATGTAGAAGGATACATCTCCAAGAACCAGAATTGTATGAAAGTTTACAATCCATTTCATTGTGTTTATGCACATAATTGTATGCACTCTCATCTTTTGTGATATATTCATTATTTATTGAATTCCAAATCCCTTTAGAGTTTATATTGAGGTGGTGCATGTAATATTTACTATCCTACATTAACAAAACAAGTTGACATGAACACTTAGCATGTAAATTTAAATCTTCTATTCAACCATCACTCTAACCTATCAAAATTAAGTTATAATTTGAAAATAATTAGATATATTGATTACTACATTAAAAAACGATATTATCCTAATGGGTAATCAAAATTTTAAATATTGGTGAAATATATTGTAAAGTTGGATTCACTTTTGATTATCTTGAAATCTCTAATAATGGTTGTTGTATTGCTAAGTTTGGTGCTAATATGGACCTACAATCTTGTTTCATTCACCTTTAGGTGAAAACATTACTAACTCTTGAGTTTCAATTATTTTTTTAGTTTATATATCTTTCTATTTGGAGAATGATACATCCCAAAGAATAGGAATCAAATGAGAGCCTACCATCCCTAGGGTTGTGTTTATAAACACAATTGTATGCATGCTATATTTTATGTTTTTAACAGATCCATTACTTATAGAATTTAAAATCGCTTTATAGTTTATATTACCATGGTGCATGCAATATGTGATTTCTTGCATAAACGAAACAAGTTCATAGTAGCACTTAGAATGTAAATTTACATCTTTTGTTTGACCTTCATTATGACTTGACAAACTTAAGTTATAACCTTTTTTGAAGTAGTATATATAAAAAAACCTGTACTCACATATATATTATCACTTGGAGGGAATTACAATGATTGGTGGACCCTTGTGTAATTTTTAATACAATGGATTGGATTATTGATGGTATTATCTATTGAATAGACAAGGCAACTGAGAGGGGGGGCTAAATCCATTGTAACTTATAATTCCAAAACTCTCAAACACATTTAGATCCACATCAATTCAATTAACCCTCAAACTATTATGATGATTAAGCATGAAAGCAAATAACATAAACTAAACCGAATCAACACCAAGCACAAGAGAACACTAGATTTACGTGGAAAACCCAAGAAGGGAAAAACCATGATGAGGATTAGCTCACAATATAAAGTAATATCAACACCAAAATATAAAAGGCTCACTACCAAAGGGATCACTACCCAAGAGAAAGGCTCACTGCTAGAATAGAAAAGAAGATAGAGAAGATTGTTGCAAGGAGAAAACTATTTCAATACAATAGAGAAGTCCACCACAACACCAACATCACCTCCATAGTCTCACTAAGGAATAGTAGACACCTTCTGCTCACTGCATCCAGTAATCTAACTCATGAAAGCTCGCACTACACTACAAAATTTTGCATTCTATAACTCTGTAATTTTCATCACACACATCTCTTTCATCTATCTTATCATCCTTCAACATCTTGTCATAGATTTATATCATCTCCAATATTGAAAACATTCTCTAAGGTTGGAAAAACACTTTTACCCAAAAAATTCAAATTAGGTCTGGTCCTAAACATTCCCATGGTGGAAAGGAATGAATGTGGACCACACCACACCTTAGCTTAGACATAAATCCACTCTTACACATTACTTCATGCTTCCACAATCACCTTGAAACACAATTACAAATAGCACAAACAACCAAGTTTGCCAAACTTGTGTTAACACTATGAAAGTTTAAGTACATGCTTCCTCAAAGATCAAAAGACAACTCGCAAACCTCATTCCAAGCTTGAACATGATCTAAAGACATCCACAAGCACCTGAAAATCAACAAATCCTTTTAGAACAACTTTCTCTTATTGAAGGTTCACACTAGAGCACTTAAACAACTCTGACATACACTACAACTCAAGAAGTCAACTTGTGAAGCACCAAACCATGAACAACTTGAACTGAAGTAATATATAAGCCTTATAAGTACAAATCTAGAACTGCAAGGCTAGAAACAAATCTACAGAGAAATGCAAATCAAAACAGTTTCTCCCAAACACATCTGTAAAACTTAGAAACACAATCCACACACTGGTGAACACAACTTCCTCTACACAATGAACCAAAACACCAAATTTAGAATGTAACATCTCTAGACATTTCTAAACAGCATATCCAAACTGCAAAAGCAGATCTTCAACATAGAAGAAATGGGGAGGAAAACTAGAACACCACTCTGTAAACTAAAATACCTCTTCCGCACACTGTTTCCTTTAATAATCAAATTTTATCAAAAGCACTTGAAAATCAACCAACAAAAACATATTCTCAACATCTTCAGTGCCTCTTCAAAGTAACCAAATAGATCATACCATTGTCATACCATTGCAACAACCTCATCTTTGTGCAACTAGTTTACACTAATGACAACACTAGCTACACATACTTGCAACAATCTCTGCCTTTGTCATTGATGGCAAAACATGATGTGAAAAAACATCAAAACAAAACTCTACAACAAACTTTTGTTTTCTCTCTTACTCTCCCCCTTTCTTTTACACATCTTACTCTCCCCCCAAAATATCTTTTTCACATTGCTTTCTCTCCCCCTTTAACATCAATGGCAAAGGGTGACACACCTTTTCTTTCACTCACTAGTACAATTTTGGCAAATAAATGACTACGTGACTAAAACTTTTAGTCATGACAACTAAAAATGACTAAATTCTACTAATTTTGTGCAACACAACTATAAAGACTAAATAAATGACTAATTTGATCACCGAGTAAAAAACACATCTAAATAATTAGTCAAACAAATAAAAATGACTAAATAATTAGTCACACAAATAAAAATTAGACAATATGATATTAAAATTGGATAATTATTGGCAAGAAATAGCAGAAAATAAAAGAAAATATGGGTGCAAAAAGTGAAATGGATGCACCACGTTGCTTGACACTCCTAAATCTCAATTCATCTCCATCCTCCTCCTCTTTGCATTCGTTGGTCTCACTTTTCACAATTTTAGGGTAAACCCTTTACATTTTCCCCTAAATTCTAAATTAGTTTTAGCAAATCTGTAAAAATCACAATCCAAGGATTACATTGTGTATATGTGATTTACCTATCAGTGAAAAACTACCAGGAGAAACACAAGAGAGAGAGAGAGAGAGAGAGAAATTGTTAAAGTAGGAGGAAGCTTGAGAAAAGTGGAAGGATTCCAAGAAACCTAAGTTAGCCAAGTCCGGACCAAGAGGATTTGGACAAAAGAATAGGAGAAGATGAGTACACAATAGATTTTATTTCTTTTTTCTTTTTAATTTGGAGAGTCTGGATGGATAGTCATAGATTCTAGCTGGGAGAGCCCACCGAGATAGGCATAGGGTGATTTCTACTGCTATCTATCGAAGTAACGCCCTAGACTCAAACCCATCTCATGGATAAAATCAACAGTGGTCAAAACAAGCCTAAAAGGAAAGGCCAAAAGCTCAATCAGTTGGCATTATCCGCAACTCCTTCAACCAATGCTTCTAGCTGGAGAAAGGATTGAGGTGCATTTTATCTATTTTGTATAATTCACATAGGGCACATCTCTAGCTATTTTGTATAATTCACATAGGGCACATTTGTAGAAATGGGGTTGAGTTTTAGGGTTTTGTAGTTTGTTCTTCTAGCTAATTTAAGATCTATGTAGAGGGGAAGACTGATTATAGAGCAAAAATCCACTTGATAAATCAGGACAAGAACAAATATAATATGCCTAAGTACAGATTTGTAGTGCAATTTGTATCCTTTTCAGTGCCTGGGTTGCTTGAGGGTTTTGGTTAAAAAATGTATTTTAGGCTCTGCGTACGTGAGAAAATGCACGACTTTGTACTTTTATGAAAAGAAAATCTATTTCAAGGTTTTATATTTGGTCAAAGTTGCAAGAGAAGCAAATCACAATAGCCATAGTAAACAACTAGATCCATTAAAATTTCATGGCAAAAAACCTAAAAAAAATAGTTCATACTAGAAAAAATTCTTCAGTGTTTTTTTTCTACTTGATTGTTTCATTCATTATTTGATCAAAAAAATTGTGCAGGTGTTTGTCAAGGCACAAAAGTCCAAGGCCTATTTCAAGAGGAACCAGGTCAAATTCAAGTGAAGGCCAGGTATATATATATATATATATATATATATATCACAATAGCTATAGTAAACAACTAGATCCATTAAAATTTCATGGAAAAAAACCTCAAAAAAATATTTCATACTGCAAATCATAGCAGCCATAGTAAACAACTAAATCCATTAAAATTTCATGGCAAAAAACCTCAAAAAAATGTTTCATACTGGAAAAAATAGAAAAATCCTTTGGTGTTTTTTTCCTACATGATTGTTTCATTCATTATTTGATCAAAAAAAGGTTGTGCAGGTGTTTGTCAAGGCATAGAAGTCTAAGGCCTATTTCAAGAGGTACTAGGTCAAATTCAAGTGAAAAGGCGAGGTATTTATATATGATATATTTTCATTTCCTAGGTTGCTTGAGGTTTTTGGTTAAAAAATGTATTTTAGGCTATGTGTACATGAGAAATGCATGACTCTTTACTTTTATGAAAAAAAATCTATTTCAAGGTTTTATATTTGGTCAGAGTTATAGGAGAAGCAAATCACAACAACCATAGTAAACAATTAGATCCATTAAAATTTCATGGCAAAAAACCTCAAAAAAATGTTTCATACTACAAATCACAGTAGCCATTGCAAATAACTAGATCCATAAAATTTCATGGTAAAAAACCTCAAAAAAATATTTCATACTGTAAATCACAACAGCCATAGTAAACAACTAGATCCATTAAAATTTCATGGCAAAAAGCCTCAAAAAAATGTTTTATATTGTAAATCACAACAACCATAGTAAACAACTAGATCCATTAAAATTTCATGGCAAAAAACCTCAAAAAAAGTTTCATACTATAAATCACAGTAGCCATAGTAAACAATTAGATCCATTAAAATTTCATGAAAAAAAACCTCAAAAAAATGTTTCATACTACAAATCACAGTAGCCATAGTAAACAACTAGATCCATTAAAATTTTATGGAAAAAATCCTCAAAAAAATGTTTCATGCTACAAATCACAGTAGCCATAGTAAACAACTAGATCCATTAAAATTTCATGGCAAAAAAACTCAAAAAAATGTTTCATACTGGAAAAAATAAAAAAAATCCTTCGGTATTTTTTTTCCTAATTGATGGTTTCATTCATTATTTGATCAAAAAAATTGTGCAGGTGTTTGTCAAGGTGCAGAAGTCTAAGGCCTATTTCAAGACGTACCAAGTCAAATTCAAGCGAAGGCGAGGTATTTATATATGATATATTTTCAATGCCTGGGTTGCTTAAGGTTTTTGGTTTAAAAATGTATTTTAGGCTTTGGTACGTGAGAAAATGCACAACTCTTTACTTTTATGAAAAAAAAATTATTTCAAGGTTTTATATTTTGTCAGAGTTGTAGAAGAAGAAGATCACAACAACCATAGTAAACAACTAGATCCACTAAATTTTCATGGCAAAAAACCTCAAAAAAATGTTTCATACTGCAAATCATAGCAGCCATAGTAAACAACTAGATCCATTAAAATTTCATAGCAAAAAAATTGAAAAAAATGTTTCATACTATAAATCACAACAACCATAGTAAACAACTAGATCCACTAAAATTTCATGGCAAAAAACCTCAAAAAATATTTCATACTGCAAATCACAGTAGCCATAGTAAACAACTAGATCCATTAAAATTTCATTACAAAAACCTCAAAAAAATGATTCTTGACTCTTACTTGAGAAATGTCTTTTGGGGGTTTGGGCTAATGGGCTTTTAGGGTTAGGGTATATTTATTTGTATGATCCTTGACTGGTTTTTGAACAAAAGAGAAACAAGGATATTGTTGCACAGATCGCATATGCAACACTTGCTAGAGATGTTACAATTGTAGCTACTTACTCTCATGAGTTGCCTCGATATGGCCTAGAAGTCGACCTCACAAACTATGTTGTGGGTACATTCAAATAACCCTGATCTCTAGTCATATTTGTTGATTGACATTGGTGTGTTAGCTAAAACAAAAACATTTTAACTCATTTGTTGTATACTGATCCATTAAAATTTCATGCCCAAAAACCTCAAAAAAATGTTTCATACTGCAAATCATAGCAGCCATAGTAATAGCTAGATCCATTAAAATTTCATGGCAAAAAGCCTCAAAAAAATGTTTCATATGGAAGAAAACCTCAAAAAAATGATTCCTGATTCTTACTTGCAAAATGTCTTTTGGGGTTTTGGGCTAATGGGCTTTTAGGGTTAGGATATGTTAATTTGTATGATCTTTGACTAGTTTTCAAACAAAAGAGCAACAAGGATATTGTTACATAGATTGCATATGCAACACTTGCTGGAGATGTTACAATGGCAATTGCTTACTCTCATGAGCTGCCTTGATATGGCCTAGAAATTGGCCTCACAAACTATGTTGCGAGTACATTCAAATAACCATAATCTCTAGTCATATTTGTTGATTAACATTGGTGTGTTAGCTAAAACAAAAACATTTTAACTCTTTTATTGTATACTGATCCATTAAAATTTCATGCCAAAAAAGCTCAAAAAAATGTTTCATACTGCAAATCATAGCAGCCATAGTAAACAACTAGATCCATTAAAATTTCATGGCAAAAAACCTCAATAAAATGTTTCATATGGAAAAAAACCTCAAAAAAATGATTCCTAACTCTTACTTGAGAAATGTCTTTTGGGGTTTTGGGCTAATGGGCTTTTAGGGTTAGGGTATGTTAATTTGTATGATCCTTGACTGGTTTTTGAACAAAAGAGAAACAAGGATATTGTTTCATAGATCGCATATGCAACACTTGCTGGAGATGTTACAATGGCAACTGCTTACTCTCATGAGCTGCCTCGATATGGCCTGGAAGTCAGCCTCACAAACTATGCTGTGGGTATATTCAAATAAACCTATTCTATAGTCATATTTGTTGATTGAGATTGGTGTGTTAGCTAAAACAAAAACATTTCAACTCTTTTTTTGTATACTGATCCATTAAAATTTCATGCCAAAAAACCTCAAAAAAATGTTTCATACTACAAATCATAGCAGCCATAGTAAACAACTAGATCCATTAGAATTTCGTGGAAAAAACCTCAAAAAAATGTTTCATATGGCAAAAAACCTTTAAAAAATGATACAGTGGATATTTATGCATCTCTCATTTTCTTTTACAGCATACTGTACTAGTCTCTTGTTAGCCTGTTGCATGCTGAAGCAGTTGGAGATGGATGATGAATATGTTGGCAATGAGGAGGTGATGCATGAGTTATTTGATGCATTTTCTTGTTAAATTTAAAATTGCAAGTCATATAATAACATATGTAAAACACCTGGGTTCAAAATTAGAGATTCTATATTGGGTGCCATGTGAAGGAATTTTATTTGCATCTGGCATTACTTTTTGAACCTTGTAATTTAACGTTGGATGGTAAATATTACTTGTTTGGCATCAATTTTTTGAATCTTTGTATTTTATAATTGGCTATCTAAGTGACTACCGAGGGCTTTATTTATATTATCCATCAATTGTTGTACTCTTTGATTTGATCATGAATCTTGTACCCTAGGGCTTTGATGCTAAGTTTTTGTTGATAATTTTTTTAATGTAGGTTACTCAAATGTTCTTTTATAGGGGATTTTGTAGTAGGAGTCCCTTCTATAGTTGTATGTATAGTAGGACTCCTTTCTATAGTTGTATTTATAGTAGGACTCCCTTCTATACATCAGAGTTCCTTCCATTGCCATTTTTTTACATCATCTTCATTTTTTTCTTGCTTCCCTAGTTGAACATTTTGTAGGGAATGTGCCATCCTCTTTATGTAAATTTAGGTAAATTCAACACTTTAATGAAAACACTTGTTGTTCTGATATTGTTAGTAGGCCACTGGAGAAGATTACAGTGTAGAGCCAGGTGACTCCAGCATGCCATTCAGGGCTCTGTTGGATGTGGGTTTTGTTAGGACAACTACTAGAAACTAAGTTTTTGGAGCTCTCAAGGTTGGGTAGTTATTGATTTTTGTTACTTAGAATTACATCTCATAAATGTGAATTGGTTGCTACTCAGTCAGGCATCTATTAATTATTATTGAATTCAATTTAATTTGTATATGTTGTAGCTTTTTCTTGAAGTTAAGACTGTGACTAGTTCTGTATTTTTAACTATGTAACTCCAAATCTAAATCAGCCTGTTAATTTGTTTGAGTCACATAAGTGTTTTGTTTGTTTATGTTGATTTGTATTTTTTCTCCCTCTAACAGTTGGTTCTTATCCTTATGTGACCATTGTGAATTGTAATTTTGTCTCCCTATATGGTTTTGGCAATGGTATGGCATGTATTTGTGTTGGTAAATATGTTTATCTTGAAATTTAGTTTTAATTTGTATTTTATTTATTTTTAATAGAAACTGAAAGTGTATGTCATGCCTTTCTGCACTCGATTAAGTGATTATTTTAATTTAATATATATTGTTAAATTTTGACTAAATGAAATATAATTGTTCCTATTTTACTTTGTTTCTACTTTCTTAGTCATGGTGATGTTGTTTGTATTTAGGGAGTGTTGGATGGGGTACTAGATATTCCTCACAGTGAAAAGTTCTTTGCTAGATTTAGCAAAGATGATAAAAGTCTGGATGCTGATGTACACCAAAAATATATATTTGGAGGTCATGTCTCTACATACATGAAGGTGAGAAAATTGCCACTGTGATAATGCTCTTTAGTTTTTGTGAATGTCTCACTAGGTAAGATTCTTTATGGAAAAATTATAGCATAATTGCCAACTTTGTGAAAATTGGAAAAGGAGGTGTATATTTGCCAACTTTGTGAAAATGTGTAATTTATCCTCCTATCCTTGCTTATTGGATAGTTTTATGCCCATTTGGCTTGTACTGCTTTACATAATTTGTTTACTGTTGGATTTTTTTCTAAATATTTCGTTGCTACTGCTTGTTGATGTTGTAGTAAGCACTTAAACAATCTATTCTTTCTATTTGTTATAGTAGATATTTATGCATCTATCATTTGCTTTTGCAACATACTGTACTGAACTATCAAAGAATTTGTAGGAAGTGCTATTATCAAATGACAAACAACAAATTGGTGAACTTTCTCTCAGGTATTAGTTCTTGCGTGAAAATCCTAATAAAAGGAGTCTTAAGGGGATAAATCATAAAAGATTGTATTTCATGAAAATTTGTTTCTACAAATACCTCCAAAATTTTCTGTGTGGCACTTACTGAGAAATTTATCCTTAGAAAACTAAGTCTGATGCACATGCATTGCGTATGGAGAAGTTTCATTAGAACTTTTCTATTGTAATTGTGGGGTTCTCCCATTTCTTGGAAAGTTCTAGGCTCTATTTAGGATAAATGACTCTATAGTTTTGGTATATTGAGTTACTTTCGTTTGCATTCAAAGGTGCTACATTGTTGCATCTAATCATTATGCTTTTTTTTATTATTCATATTATTTATTTGGGTAGTAATTTGTAGCAGATCCTAAAAACTTTTCTTTTCTGTGAATGTGAGATTGTTGTGGTGTTATACTTTTTATTGAGCATGGTTACTATGTTTTAGTATATCATAGTGATAGTGTATTATTTTGGTATATTGTGGGTTTATTTAGTTCCAAAATGATAATCATCTTTAGAGTTTTGATATTGTTTTCATTGGTATTAGATTAGTTGTGGACCAAAGAAAAATTCATTGTGAGAAGTAGTGGTTTGAATTAATGAGCTGTTGACTATTTTTGAATAAATTGTATTAAAATTAATAGCTACATTTTCTAGTTTTTGGGTAATAGATTACAACCCAAGGAATATCCAGGTCAGTGAAATCCTAAGCTTTTGGTGATCTGAAGGGTTTTCTTTTCTTATAAATGTTAGAATTTTATGGACTTAGAAGGCTAGGTGCAATGAACATGCTTTTGGTTTATAGCAGCTTTTTAAAATTGGTCTTCTGGAATTGCAAGATTCTTCCATAGTCTACTAGTTTTTGGGCTTTCTTTGGGATAAAGTTATCTTCATTTCTATATTGTAGAATATTTGAATGCTATTTATAGCATGTAGGAGCATCATTGTGTAGTTCTAAAGTTTAGAACCAAAATTAGCATGGTATGGAACATAAATAAATACATTTTAATTAATTAAAACAAGATTTTGAATTAAACCTTCAATGACTTGTTCAATCAAGTCAACACAAACAAGAAACATGAATGTTTTGAGTATTAATTTCATTCCCTTACTACAACTATAAGATTTCTTAATTAAGATACCTAGAGTTGTCTAGCACAGACCTGGAAGATAAGTCTCTTGGATGGAAAGGTCATATGTTAGTATTTGCTTTAGGCTTTATATTATTTCTGCATATATTTTTTATCCATGTATACACTTCTTATAATCCTATGTGTATCTTTGGTGGAGTCATGTTTTGGTTCTAATGTTTTGAACCAAAATTTGCATGAGATGGAAGAGATTGCATACATGGGACATAAATAAACAAATTTTAATTAGACAAAACAAGATTTTGAATTAAACCTACAATGACATTGCGGGGTCACGGTACCATTATGTTTATTGACTTGTTCCCTTCCATAGTACTACAAACTATTTCTTTGACCATCGCGGGATTATGGTATACTAAACATCACTTGAATCCTTTCATCGCACTACCACACTCATTCATTGAAACTATCGCATGGCCGCGGTATTCAACACTTACATAACTTAAACTCCTTATTCTGCCATACCGTAAGCCTCACTTGAGGCTATTACGAAGGTGCAGTGTACGGTTTTCCTCTGTTCCTTCTTACCGCCATACCGCAAGCCTCACTTGAGGCCACCATGGGGGCATAGTGTACTATTTTCCTTTGCTCCTTCTTACCACATTACCACTAGTTATTCTCTTACCTACTACAGGACCGCAGTGAAGTATCATATGCCACTTAAATTTATACCACTAGCCAGCCACTTCATTTTGAGACTACTATGGGGCTGTGGTAATTGATCTCTACATACCATGATGCCACAAGTGAAATCTCTTCATGCTGTGGGATAGTGATATCTGCTCCCTTGTTATCCTTGGTTCCCGCACACCTGCCAAGACCTTTTGAGTGACCCGCGAGACTGCAGTGAGAGACAAAAACACATCAATGGTCAAAAATACAAATATCTTTCACATGGACTTGGTATGGGGTGCTTATGAATGACTCCTAGAATAATTTTAAAAGAAATATGGATCCCTAAGATGGATTTATGGAAGGAAATTTGCATGAAACCAAGTGGGACTATGAGAATTTTGAATGGTCCTAACAAAGACCACATTTTTTTGAGGCATTCTATCAAATAGTTCATGTGCCTTATCCATGGTTTGACATTTTCTATACATGTTTACCACGGCAGTTGCAACTGCAACATCTAACAAAATTCCTCTATCCTTCATGCTTTGATGGATGTCCATACCATGTTCCAAAGCAATGCTCTGGATTTTATTATATTGGCACAATGTCAACTAAAATTGAAGCCACAAAGATAATTTAGATATTTAGAAATTTTAAAGGCTATTGAGTTTTCTTCTTTTAGCTAATGGGCAATTTCTTTCTATGTAAATTTCTCATTTCTCTCATCTTTCCATATTACATAGGTTGCTGCCCTTACACTATTTACCCTTGTGACATTATATTCAACCATTATTCCTATTTCACTGTATGTGTCAATTGAGGTAAGAATTCTTACTTAATGAAGTTTGAAATTCTATTTGATATTCAAATATGCTTAACATGGAAACCACTTTAATTTTCTTAAAACAACATTTATGTCTTTGACTTGTTTCTTTTTTTAATGGAATCTAGATGATAAAGTTTATCCAGTCTACTCAATTCATCAATAAAGATATACTTATGTATCATAAGGAAAGCAACACTCCTACTTTGGCGCGAACATCAAATCTGAATGAGGAGCTAGGATAGGTCTGTGAAAGTCACAATTAAATGTGTTTGAAATAGATAGTTTAACAGTTGCTTGATAAAAATTTACAAACAAAGCTAAAAAATATGTTTTTGTATTAAAGTTTAAACTTAAAACCATTTTCCAATTTGTTATTGGTCAAAACCCTCTCTCCCCTACAAAATGAATTCCTAGAACAAGTGAGGAAAAACATCACGAGTGTTATTGAGTCTCTTTTGGGCTGGCCTTACTATGCCACCTGGACTTGGTAGACCATGAAGGGGGCCCACAACTTGGAAAGTTCAAGCCTAGTTCTGCAACTATGTAGTCTATGAGACCACTTTTTTTTTACGCATTCTATCAAACAGTTCATGTGCCTTGTCCATGGTTCTACATTTTGTATACATGTCTACCAAGGCAGTTGCAACTACAACATCTAAAGGAATCAAGGCTTCCATATACTTCAAGGAATCAAGGAATCAAGGCTTCTATATACTTCAAAGGAAATTTTATTGCATGCATATCTTTTTTTATGATCTTGTTTATCAAGTCCAGCAATTGTTAGTTTTTTTATTGATAATGTTCTATAGATTTTTCATTATGGTCCAACTGGGAAAACTTAAAAAAATCATTGATCGAGTATTGAAAACTATATTTTTGCTTTGCAGGTCCTCTCTTTGTTGTTTGCAATAATCCTTCATATCATGGTTTCACCCACAAGGAACAATTATGACAATGATATGACTGTAAAAGAATAAGAGGACCTTCTCAAAAGGTAGTGATAGTCATTTGAGGTTGAGCAACACTTAAAGACCCATGGATGATAGGGTTACACTGAGAGCCATAAGTAGAAGACATAGGGACATTTGAAACAATATAGTGAGAAGAGTGTGAAGAGATTGGATAGTTTCAATCTAACTTGGAATCATAAAGTGAAGGTCCTGATGAAATGACATCATGGCAATGATAGTGTTTCCAAAACAATTATGACCATGGTAGAAGAACTCCTCAAACTTGAGTGAATATGTTTGCAAATGAGGATGTATGACAATGAGGATTGAAAGGACAATCTATGAAAGAGCTTCCATCTATGCATGAAGAAAACCTACAAGTGATTGTCAAGGGGCAAATATTCATGCAAAAGATAGTGATCATGCAAACATTAAAAGATGATCTTAGAGTCAATGAGAAGAACTATGCAAAGGTTACAATCTTGTTAGTGTCTCAAGAGGCATTTAAAGGGGTAAGGAGACAGCCTTCTAGTATGCATTTGATAGTGGCAAATCTCATGATAGTCAAGAGTCTTCATGTTAGATGCATGAACACCTAGGACAGTACCATAGAGTTGGTACAAGTGAACAGCAACAAGGTTGAGGGTTATCGTGAGCTATTTGCCAAGACACAAATATTTTGCAATAGCAGTATCATAATGGGATGTTGATTTCTATATTAGAGGTGATGATATGATATGATAGTTGTTCATGATAGTGATGTGATAAGTGACAAGACTAATGACAGACTATGTGAACATGTAACAGTTTGGTAGATGACATAGAATGCATATGTAGGTAACAATAGTAGTGATGAACTGTTTTCAAGGAATTTGGAAAAGATACAGTGATGTCAAAGGTAGGCAAGGCATTCAATAGAGGGGCAGTGTTCTACATTGATGGGAGGTAGAGTACAAGTGAAAGCATGCTAGAATAATGAGCTAGGTAGTGGCAATCATGAGGCATTGTTATTTTATAAAGGGAAAATGCATGATAGTAGGTTGACAAGTGATTGGACAATGCATTTCTGGAAGCTACAAGTTTGATTAGGACAATGCATAGCCTAGTCATAAGGCAATATTGTTGAATAACAGTCCATGACAATTGAGGCATCCTACCAAAGATGACAGTCATTAGAGGCCTAATCATTAGATATAAGGATAGTTTATTGCTATAGATAACAATTCACAGTGGCAGCTTATGAACTAGAACAAGTTGGGTGAATGAGACAAGATGTCTATAGAGATGATAGTGTGATCTTGAATTAGGATAGTGAGCTTTAATATGGGACAGCCATGGATTTGTGAAGAAGACATCTATGAATTTCTTTGTGCTTCTATGCTTAGTGATACTTCTAAAATCAGTTTCTTACTCATTCTTTGAGCTATGTATTGTAACCATGAAGGTTTTTTTAGCAAAGAGAAAGCATTGTAACTTATTTTCAAATCTATATGCTATTTGTAAGCATTTTTTATCAATAAAACAAGATTTTTTACCTTCTCAAAGTTGTTTCATTGTGCAAGCTTCAAAATATACTACTAAATATACTAATGACTAAATGCAAGATTCAAAATGACTAAATATACTACTAATTGGCATCAATTAATAATTAAATTGACTAAATATACTACCAATTGATAGAAATCAGTGAACAATGAATAAATATGACTAAATATATGACCAAAATTAAATTAGTGAATAAAAATGACTAAATATACTACCAAATTGATCAAAATGATGATTAAAATTAATGACTAAATACACTACCAATGGACATAAATCAATGAATGAAAATAACTAAATAAGTGACCAATTAACAACAATCAATGACTAAATTAATGACTAAATAAGTGACCATATTACAACAATCAATGACTAAATCAACGACTAAATATACTACCAAATCAATCAATCAAAACAACTAATAAATGACTAAAAATGGTTTAGTCATCAATTTGGTTGCATTATAAATGACTGGAAATAAACAACTAATGGTCACGTGACCATCTTTGGTCATTTATAAGCAATGTTTTAGTAGTTTTTTAGTAATATATTGTTGTTTCTGTACTAGTGACTCTTACCAGGTCACAACATCTTTTCTTTCACTACTCTGAATACTCCCCCTGAGGAGTACACACCAAACTATATCAACTCTTACTCCCCCTATCTGCAATAGTTAGCAACGCCACTACCTACTCCCCCTGAGAGGTAGCCTTCAACATCAATCTAGATTAAAGAATGAATCTTGAAAACCACTAGATTGATGCATCTCCTTATGCATCTAATTCAAAGGAGGGGTAATAACCCCTAACTTCTCCTAGAGATATTCAAATGTATCCTTAGGAAGAGCCTTAGTAAATATATCAACAATCTGATCCTTTGTAGGCACATACTCAAGCTTCACTTCATTCTATGCAACCTTTTCTCTTAGAAAGTGATACCGGATTGAGATATGTTTTGTCATTGAGTGCATCACTAGATTCCTTGAAATGTCAATAACACTAGTGTTATCACAAAAGATAGGAATTGGTTCATCATATACAACTCTGATATCTTTCAAAGTTTGCTTCATCCACAACACTTGTGTGCAACAAGATGCTGCTACAATGTATTCTGCCTCTGCAATAGATAAGACACTGAATCTTGTTTCTTGCATCTTAACCATGACACCACTCTACCTCCAAGAAAGAATACACCACCACTTGTACTTTTCCTGTCATCTACACAACCAACCCAATCTGCATCTGTATAAGCACTTAGAGCAAAGTCATTATCCTTTGGATACTACAAGCCATGATCTAGAGTGCCCTTTAAATATCTAAATATCCTCTTCACTGCTGCAGCATGTGACTATCTAGGATCTTCTTAAAATCTAGCCACAAGACAATTTGCATGCATAATATCTAGTTTAGCAGCAGTTAAATATAGTAGTCCTCCAATCATTGATCTATATCTGCTTTGATTAGCCTTAGGAGATTCATCATTCTTGCTCATCTTGCAACCAATAGTCATAGGGGTACATACTAGTTTAGAATCTTCCATTCCAAACTTCTTTAACATCTCCTTGACATACTTTGATTGTGAAATAAAAATACCTTTATCTATCTGATTGATCTGTAGTCCAAGGAAGTTCATTTCACCACACATTGACATTTCATCTACAAAACTCTTACACATACCTTCATTTCCCCCAAAGATTATGTCATCCACATATACTTCCACAATCAGAATTTGATCTTCTCCTATTTTGATGTACATATTACTATCTGTAGAACCTTTATTGAATCCTTGTTGTATTAAGTACATATCTAACCTCGCATACCAAGATCTGGGAGCTTGCTTCAAACCATACAATTCCTTCTTCAATATACAAACCATATCTGGTTTATCAGATAATTGAAATCCATCTGGTTTTTCTATGTATACTTCTTCTAGTTCACCATTCAAGAAAGAAGACTTCACATCCATTTGATATACTTTGAAATCCTTATGTGCTGCAAAAGCCAAAAACATCTTGATAGCTTCCATTCTAGCCACCAGAGCATATGTTTCTCCAAAATCTATCCCTTCTACTTGTGAGTAGCCTTTACACACAAGTCTTTCCTTGTTCCTTACCACTTCTTCATTCTCATTTAGCTTGTTTCGGTATACCCACTTAGTTCTAACCACATTTTTGTTTGTTGGTTTTGGGACAAGTTCCCAAGTTTGATTCTTTTCAATCTACATTAGTTCTTCTTCCATAGCCTTGATCCAATATTCATCCTTGCATGCTTCAATCATTGTTTTAGGTTTAAACTTAGAAAGTAAACATAGATTTACATATTCTTTAGTATCTCTCCTTCTTGTCAGTACACCTTTGCTCTTATCACCAATGATCTGATCTTCATAATGACATTTTTGCACATACTTTCGAGTTTTGTGAGTCTTTTTTGGAGCTTCTTTCTCTTCAACCTACACTTCCTTTTCCTTAGCATTTTCTTCTTCAGAAGAAGAAGACTCATCTGATTCATATCCATTTACTTCTGAATTCTTTTGTAGGTCTTCATCAACTTTGACATTTGCACTCTCAACAATCCTTCTTAGCCTCTTGTTGTAGCATCGGTAAGCTTTGCTTTTAGTGGAATACCCAAGAAAGATACCTTCATCAGACCTTGCATAAAAAATTTCCTAGGCTTTAATCATCCCTTTTGATATAACATTTTCTTCCAAACACTCTAAAGTATTTGGCAGTTGGAATCTTTCCATACCACAACTCATAAGGAGTCTCTGTATTGTTTGCTCTTGCCTGCACTCTGTTTAGTATATAAACAATAGTATGAATTGCTTCTCTCCAGTAGACCTCTAGTAGATTTACTTCTTTAATAATCATTCTTGTAGCTTCTTGAACAATCCTATTCTTTCTTTCAACCACTCAATTATGTTGAGGAGTCCTAGGGGTATATAAGTGCCTCTTTATTCCATGATTCTCACAAAACATGTTAAACTCATTGGAGGTGAACTCTCCACCTTTATCTAACCTTTTCAATCTACATTAGTTCTTCTTCCATAGCCTTGGTCCAATACTCATCCTTGCATGCTTCAATCATTGTTTTAGGTTCAAACTTAGAAAGTAAACATAGATTTACCTATTCTTTAGCAGCTCTCCTTCTTGTCAGTTTGCTCTTATCACCAATGATCTGATCTTTAGAATGATGTTTTTGCACATACTTTAGAGTTGGGAGTATTTTTTGGAGCTTCTTCCTCTTCAATCGACACTTCCTTTTCCTTAGCATTTTCTTCTTCTTCACAAGAAGACTCATCTAATTCATATCCATTTACTTTTGAATTCTTTTGTAGGTCTTCATCAACTCTAACATTTTCACTCTCATCAGTCCTTCTTAGCCTCTTGTTGTAACACCGGTAAGCTTTGCTTCCAGTGGAATACCCAAGAAAGATACCTTCATCAGACCTTGCATCAAAAATTCCTAGGTTTTATTCATCCCTTCTGATATAACATTTTCTTCCAAACACCCTAAAGTATTTAGCAATATGAATCTTTCCATACCATAACTCATAAGGAGTCTTTGTATTGTTTGTTCTTGCCTACACTCTATTAAGTATATAAACAATAGTATTAATTGCTTTTCTCCAATAGACCTCTGGTAGATTTGCTTCTTTAATCCTATTCTTTCTTTCAACCACTCCATTTTGTTGAGGAGTCCTAGGGGCATATAAGTGCCTCTTTATTCCATGATTCTCACAAAACATGTTAAACTCATTAGGGGTGAACTCTCCACCTTTGTCTAACCTTAAACATTTGATCCTCATATCCATTTCATTCTCAATCATTTCTTTGAATGCTTTAAACTTATCTAGGGCTTCTAATTTTTCTTTGAGAAAAGTAACACATGCCATTCTAGAATAATCAACAATCAGTAGCATGAAGTACCTGTCACCTTGGAAACTTCTTACTTTGGTACAACCACAAAGATCTGTATGCAATAATTCCAACAGTCTAGTAGAAGATTAATCCTTGATTTTGAAGCTACTTCTTGCTTGCTTCCCAACTTGACATTCCTTGCAAATAGCATTGATAGGCTTTGTAATATTTGGTAGATCTCTCATAGCTTGAACTAAAATTATTCTACCAGGCTATCAAAATTGATGTGACACAATCTTCTATGCCATAGCCAACTCTCACTGATCTGAGTCATGAAGAAATAACCATCACCACCTTTAAGCTAATAATGTTGAAATACACAGGACAACTAAGAGGGGGGAGGGGTGAATTAGTTGTCCAAAAAACTTAACTTCATATAAATATCAAACCATCAACTACTTAATTACTGATAATCAGATTTAACCATGAAAGCATGAAACCATAGTCTTAATACAATCACACATTCAACACAGGAGACACCAGATTTTTATGTGGAAAACCCTATAAAGGAAAAACCATGGTGGGTGTTAACCCATAGAAATATATAAGTTATACTAATACCAAAAAACAAAGGCTCACTACCTACAGGGCTCACTACCCAAAATGCTCACTGCAAAGAATGACTCACTACCAAGAAGGACTCACTGCTAAGGGGTGGTTCGCTACCAAAGATTTTTGAACTAATTTGATAGCATCTACTCTATGCCTGAGTTCAGTTCCATTGAAGCACAATATTCTTCTTCTTCTTTGCTCTTCTTACTCTTCGCACTTATCTCCTCATTCTTCACACTCATTCTTTTTCACAATTACATTACAAGTTTTTATACAAATCATCAACCTTGGAATGTACATCAAGGTCGGCAATACATTCATCAACCGTTGGAACAATCTCCAAGGTCAGCATTACAAAAACATACATAGAAATAGGTCTAGACCTAATATAGAAATTAGCTAAGGGAAAGATGTAAAGATGTATGTTGATCATGACACGCCTTAGCTAGGACTCTAATGCAATCATTCATGCCATGACATGCTTCTGCAATCTTCAAGGCATCTCCACAAATAGTGAAATCAACCAAGTCGGCCAAGACTAGTGAGAACACTAGGTCTACTAAGAACATTCTTCATCCATGACCCAATTTTCTCTTTGCGGAGAAATCCAAGGGTAGGAACATGATTAGGTGACATCCACAAGCACATTGAGATCATCAAGAACAACTGCATAACTTGTAACCACTATGTCAAGAAGATTCTTTAAATCGAAGCACATAAACACCACTGCCAGTTACTGTCATAAGGAAAAGATCGCTTGCGGACCACCAGATCATGAACCATTGGAATTGAAGGCCCATATCATTATCTTAGACTTAACTCTAGAACCACAAACCAAAATACTTCAATGCGGAGGAATGAGGAGCATAACACTTTCTCCCTGTCACCACCAAACATAAAAAAAAATAGTTTCACTCTAGGGAACATAGCTCACTCAAATCTTCGTACCGGAGGCTCAAACTTGGAACATAACATCTTCAGACAAACCTATAAATAACTTTCAATCCACAAACAAATATATTCATTCTATAGGAAATGTGGAGCAATCTATTGGACTATTCTTCTGTAGACAAAGATATTTTGCAACATATTATTTCTATAGGAGGAGCAAATTTTCTCAATATCCTCAATATCAGGTTTTCTCAATATCAATGACAACACTAGTTAGGCACATAATTGCAACAAATAAACATTTCCATATGTCCTCTTTCTAGCAGCTATCACAGTTCCGGAGTGGGTCATCCCACAATAATGGGTTATACTTTTTGGCCAAACTTGACATTGAAATCAACATTTTGAACTAAATCTTCACTTTCTGACACCTATAGCCGCTAAACCACTAGGAATTTGAAGATGATGCAAACTAGTGATTTGTGAGATTTTGGTTGTAGATTCTAAATATATTTTTTTTAAAAAAATTGGAGTTAAATTGTAAAATTTTTTGCATCTCCTTTGATAACTAGTTTTTAATAATAAACAACATTTTTTTAAAGTGATGTGTATTATGTAGCACACAACTTTTTTTTCTACAAAGGATAAAATTTTGATTCTTTTAAATTTAGATTTGGTAACACCAATATATATGGCATGCATTTGGTTTTATAATGTTTTGTTGAATATTTTTTTAATTAAGTTTTGAAGTCAAACCAATTATAATTTAGACATACGTGTATTCCATAAAACATAATTTTTTTTGTATGTATCGAAATTCAATTGTTTTTGTTGAAACAATGACATCAATACCTAGGGAATAGATATTTTTTAATTTTTTTTTCACTAATTTACTAATTTTCCATGTGTGTAGAATAGAGAACTTGATGTTCAGTGAAAAACCTACCTTCACAAGAAATAAAAAATAAATATAATAATCAAATTAAATATATTTAAAATTATACTTTTTGGGAAGATTATAATAAGGACTACATACTTACAAAACATAAATTTTAAATGTATTCATTTGATCCCCCAAAAGGTAAATCAAAAGTGGTTTATTATCATCATTTTGATAGGTGTAGAGGAGACTCCATTATAGGTATGGTTTAAAACTAGTGGGTTCTATCCAAGGGGGTTTGATCAAACCCTCTTCAATTAAAATCCTTTAAATGGAACCTTTAAAGGCTTAAATCATTATATTTTCTAAAAATATGTGATTTCAGATAAAATTAGGATGTCCCAAAAAGTGTAACCCATTATTGTGGCAGCACCCGAGTCTTTCGTGATCTCACAACCACCATCCTGAAACACAAGATTGTATCATTTTCTACACATTTGACCAACACTCAAGAGATTATGCTTTAAACCCTTAACATAAAGAACATCATCAATACTATGCTTTCCATCCAAACTGATTGAATCTCTTCCACAAATCTTGGTAGATGTATCATCACCAAATCTAACTAGTTCTCCATCATATTTTTCAAGTTTAACAAACTTACTCTTATCACTGACCATATGATTTGAGCATCCACTATCAATGACCTAGTAGTTATTTTCCTATCTAGTATGAAAAGTAGACATCAAAGTGCCTTCAACAGTAAGATTTAGCTCCGAAGCCCTTTCCTTCACACATTTCTTAGAGTTAGTAGAAAAAATATCATCTTTCTATGAACATACATTCATTATCCTCATCATTTTCATAATTAGATTCATCATTAGATATACTTGCATCTTATCTAACATAGTAGCTTTTCTTAGGCACTCTACTTTTGTTCTCCCTATTTTTGCTTCTCAAAATTCTTTCTAGACATCTTGAAGCATAATGACCTATCTTGCCACAACTGAAACATTTGAAAGGCAACTTAACAATGTACTTACTAGTATCCAATTTCATTTTTATCACAAAGTTATCTTCCACATCATTAGAACCCTCCTAATCTAATTCTATAGTCTTCTATGATTTACCAGCCTTAAAGGTAGTCTCAACTTTTGCACTACTTGTACCAAATTCTCTCATTTCAAAAGTAATCAAAGTACCAAGCAACTGATCTTTTGTAAATTGATCTAGATTTTATAATTCTTCAATAGTAGAAACTTTATGACTGTAAGCTTTGGGAAGACTTCTGAGTACCTTCATAATTACTTCTTTTTCTTCCAATTCTCCACCAAGACCTCTGATGCCATTGACAACTTCATCCACTTTTGTAAATAGCTTGTAATATTTTCATCTTCATACATTCACATGGTCTCAAACATGATCTTTAGATTTTGCATCTTATCTTGCTTGACTTTGGCATCTCCTTCATGAATGCTTTTCAACTTTTCCTAAATTTCATTAGTAGTTTTTAGATTCATAACCTTCACCAATTCAGAATTAGTAAGACCACTTAAAAGAGCATGCATTTCTTTACCATTAGTTTCATAAGCCTTGATCTCATTAGTAGTACTTGGACCATTTTTAGGTATAGTTTATGCAAACTCAACAGTCTTCTAGATTTCATATCCAAAAGAAATCAGACAACCTTCCATCCTTAACTTCTAGAATGCATAGTCTGATCCATCAAATAGGGCAACATCTTTCTTGTGCACCATCCCAGATCTACCTCAAATAGTTAGGCTTTCTTCCAAGGAACTTGGCTCTGATACCAATTGTTGAATGCACAAGGCAACTGAGAGGGGGGGTGAATCAGTTGTAACTTATAATTCCAAAACTCTTAAAAATATTTAGATTCACATCAAATCAATTAACCCTTAAATTGTTATGATGATTAAGCATGAAATAAAATAACATAAACTGAATCAAATCAACATCAAGCACAAGAGAACACTAGATTTACATGGAAAACCCAAGAAAGGAAAAACCATAGTGAGGATTAGCTCACAATATAAAGTAATATCAACATTTGTCATGCCCACATTTCCCATGTGGTCACGACATGTAACACATGTGTCATGTCAACATTTATCATGTCATCATGACATGAAATATCAAAAAATTTCCATGCATCCCTAGAAACCCCCTCGCACGCGTCAGCATGCTCGGTGGCAATACGCATAAAGCATAAACAAGTCAATCAAACTCAGGGTAATGCGATCACATGAGCAATCCCCTGCTTGATTTTAGCCAACTAAGGGGGTCAATGTGACGCAAGAAGCGTCACCATTAGGGTTAGGATCAATTGATCGAAACCCTAAGTTTTCCTAACTGAGTGACGGGGTTTCGACATGAATCAAAATCAAAACCCTAAATTCTAGAGCATAAAAGAATTGAATAGCCACTTAAATCAAACATCTAGTTTGTGGAAACATTAAAATATTACTCAATGCAAAAATTAAATCGCTTAAGACAATTAACCCTAATTCTTAGAAAAATCCAGCAATATAACGCCACTAGGGCATATATAGGGATTATTCTAATTAAGAAACACAAGCCAAGGGGTTCACTAACCCATTAAAATTGATTAATTAAAAATAATTATGCTAGGGAGAATGGTTTGTCACACTAAGGCTCTCTAATTAAAAACTAGATTAAATGATTAAATTAATATTCTACTTCGATTAAAACCCTAAACATATAATTAAATTAATAAAGTCAACCTTGCAATAATACTATTGAATTAATATTTCACAAGTTACAATATTTAAAATTAAATCCCCCAAGGTTTAATAATTCACTAAACTACTAACCTAACCCTTGAATATTTGAAAATAACAACACCATACACTAAAATCAGCATTAACCTAATACACCCCAAAAATAAAATAAAATTAATTTACCTAAGAGAATAAAGAGCTCAAAAACCTTTAATTTCATCTCCCACCTAAATAAAATAAAAATAATTCCAATGAGGTTAAAAGAAATAATTACCCTAAGAAAAGATAAAGTGCACCCATTTCCCACAATAGAAAATTTATATTAAAACTTCCCACCTCACAAGATAAACAAATTTAAAAATCCACAAAGCCCTAAATGGTTGCACAATAAAATATAATATCCTTAAGAAGAAGAACCCTAACCCTAAATTGTTTTCTCTCATTCTATTCTTTCTCTTCCCTCATTTCTCCTTCTCATTTCTTTTTATTTTTCCCTTGTTTTGTTGCAAGTTGCTCCATGGACAGCCATGGCCGTCACTTACAATGAGGTATACTCATTGTGTATCTACATATTTGAAAGCCCTCTTATTATTTTTATTATTTTGAGCACACATACACACACACACATATATATGCTAGTAAGAAACCAGAGATAAATTTTATTGCTACAAGTTTTATGTATATACACTAAGTATATATATATATACTTATAATGTAAACATGCATATTTTAGCGTCAAAGGGGGCCAACCAGCCATTTGAAGTGGGGAGCGGCAGTGAAGGGGATGGTGCCACTACCGAACACAGTCATCGCAGGTTTAACATAGACTATGGGGTGTGGGGGGGTTCGAACCCCTCCCACTCCAAATACCTTTCTTTTGTTTTAAGAAAAAAGAAAAAACAACACAATGGGGGTTCGGTGGGGGGGTTCAAACCCCTCCACCACACACTGTGCTCATAACAAAGGGGACAGAGAATATGGTGGGTGGGGGGTAGTAGCCAGCTGTCAACCCCTCCCCAAAACATAGTCCAAAACACAAACATAAGCAGATCTGACTCGTCGCTAGGGTTTGGCAACAAAATATATTTGTTTATTTAATTTCTTTATATTAAATATAAACCAGTTTATATATATATATATCAATGGCATATACACAACCCCTACAGTTAGTCCAAAATATTTAAAAAAATATAGTCTTTTACAATGATTTTTTTTAGCATCAAGATAAAACATATATATATATATATATATATATATATATATATATATATATACATTTTTCCCACATCAACAAATAGATTATTTATAAAGATGAGAAATGCAATTCTCTCTATATATATATTGAAATATGGAAGCATGTATGCTTATTTGAACATTGCATAAAGTTAGCCATCTCCTTATACCTATATTTTTTTTTCTCAAAGATAAAATAGCAACTAGCTATTTTTTTGAATCAAAGGCAACATAATATAATTCTAATATAACTATTTCTTTATATAACAACTCAATATTTAAACAACAACATAAAAGTTATATTTTCTTCTTGTTTTGAAAAAGAACAAATCAACAACATACTTTCTTTTGTTTAAGCAAAAATCTTAAATCAGCAACACAATAAATGTATATTTTTTTAAAAGGTAAACAACATCATAGTATAAATAGCCAACTATTACATTTTTACAAACATCTCAAAATGAATATAACATTAAAATCATTTGAACATCTACATGATAAGAGAGAGTTTTCTCTCTTTCTTTTTGGAACAAACTATACAAAGGCCAATCTTGGCTAAGGCTCTCAAATAGCCTAAAACTACCATGAACATGAAACTAAAACACTTCCTCCAAGCTCCATTACCAACAATAACACTTGCAAGAGAAAAAAATAATAAGGGAGGGAAAACCAAGTCACAAAATCTGCTCTCCTCCCTACCATAGACCCACTAATGAGTCACCCCCAAGCTTGGAGCTCATCCACACTTTAACACTCCACAACACAACAATGAGCACACCAACAATCATGAAGACACACATGGATTTATCACAAAACAAAACTCATAGAAATGAGTTTTAAGGGGTAGGGGAGTGGACATCACTCAACTCAAGAGGCCACTCCAAATATCTCAAAACACTCAACACAAACAAGGCCTCAATCCCAAATATTTATACCAAGAAACACATATATTCCTCCATGGCACTCATGCCATACAAAATGCTCATACTCATAATCTTGCCATCAAGGCTAAAATACCAACACTAGGAGGGTGACCTTGAGGAGGTTCACTCCTCCCCCACCCCACACATGTTGAGCATCTTCTCCAAATGGAGAGGCTCTCACAAACACCCTTAAAACACCCCACAAAATCAAAGAACAAAACACTCACAAGAAAACCCACAAGAAAAGTAAATACATAAGGAAAGGCTTCAAGCCTTGAATCCTACCTTGATAAGCCCAATAAAGAAGATAATTGAAGTAGAGACCTTCCAACTCCACCTCCAAGTCTTTCCTCCAAAAGTGCCTCCAAAAACTCTCTAACTCCCCAAAATTCAAATAAAATAGAAAATGTAATGAAATCAACAACTCTCTCCCTCTCTTCAAGAGGGATTAAAATAGGCTCTCTTCTTGAGCCTTGAGGAATGAGAAGGTGAGACATGTCACCTTCTCCTTCCTCCTCACATCCACTTGCAAGCTTCATGGAATGTGGGGGTGACACATGTCACCCTCCCATTCCACCAAGTCTTGCCCCCTCCACTTGTGCTCTCTCACCCATGTGTGAGAGCAAGGTGGAGCCCAAAAAGGATGAGGGTATGACATGTGTCCATATCATATCCTCCCATGAAAACCCACAAAACCCCAAGGTACTCTCACCAATGTGTGAGAGCCTTGGAGTTGGGTCCTCCACAATTAGGGGTCTTGAAGACTTCCCAAGCCTTGAATGCAAGGTACCCCAAAGACTTGGAATGAGGTGTGGATAAGGTTGAAGGTTTGACCCAACCTTCCACTCCTCCCCAAACTTCCATTTTCGTAACTTCACTTTAGGGTGAAGTTTAAGTGACCATATGGGAGTTATCCTAGGGTTAGACATGCTCAAATGGGTCCTAGACCCTAGGGGTACAACCTAGGGTCACTTTTAACCCAATTTGAGCACCTTAGGATGTAGAAAATCACATGAAAAGGGGTCGAAAAAATTAAAACAAAAAAAGAGTCAAATAAACATTACACATTTACAACACCAAAATACAATCAACTGAAAATAGGTAGACCTAGCCCAAAAGACAACATACACAAACATTACAAAAATTCATCAAGCATTTACACAGTTGATTTTGGTTCCTCTTGGAACTAGATGGGTTCAACACAGGATTTCACAAAATGTGTGGGATGATCTCTGATTTTCCATGGCTTGGGAAAATCACCTACGCACTTAAACAAAAGATTAATCCAACATGAATATCATAGCCGAAGCAAGGAAAAGCATTCACGCACACCATCGCATAAACATTTAAAAACATCATAAAAATCACACCATAATTAGATTCATAATTTGCATTTCTATAAACCATCTCATGATAAAAAAAATCACATAGTAAATCCATAACATAATCTCTCAACTAGTATCTATAACATATCAGAATGCATATCACAAGTCTAATCATCATTTGTGAATAAAAATTAGGACCTAGTCTCATCACAACATACTAAGCATAACTAACCAAAATAAATAAATATAGTCTACAAAGTTTGTATATCGGGATCAACAGTCCCCAAATGTCTAAAATGTCTCCAACAGTAAATATGAAACAAACAAAATAAGGGAGTGAAATAATAGGTCTCACATCCTCCCGCCTAAGACTAAACTTCTTCCTAGAAGTTGTCAAAGAGGTGAGGATAAAGTGTTCTCAATCTAGTTGCATCCTCCCATGTTGCCGTGACTTCATCGTACCCGTCCCACTAACCTCTAACTTGGTCCAGCGCTCGGCCTCAAAGGCCTAGGATCTGATGAGCCAATATGTGAATTGGCTCCAAAGCCAACTATCCATCTACCTCTAGCTATAGAGCACTACAATCCAATACATGATATAAATTAGATATGTAATGCCACAAAATAGATACATGAAATACATCGTGGATGCGCGACATGCTAGGTGGCAAGGCTAAATGGTAGGCTATGGGTCCTATCCGCTCCAATATCTCAAAAGGCTCAACAAACCGTGGTGCAATCTTAGAGCCCTTTCCATAATGGATTAGACTCTTGTGTGGCCGCACTCTCAAGAATACTCTGTCCCTGACTGAGAAGCTCCAATCTAATCTCTTAGCATTGGTATACTTCTTTTGTCAATCATGTGCCTCCTAAAGTCTCTGCCTAACCAAGGTCACCTACTGCTCCATATCCTACACCAACTCTGGCCCAATAGCAACCCTATCCTCTATACAGTCCCAACTCAATGGTGTCCTGCAAGGTCTACTGTACAAGGCCTAAAAATGAGGCATACCTAACGAGATGTGATGCCCATTATTGTAGGCAAACTCAACTAGATACATATACTCCTCCCATCTAGACTGATGGTCCATAACATACATACGGAGCATATCCTCTAATACCTGATTCACCTCTCTGTCTGACCATCTGTCTCAAGGTGATAAGTTGAACTAAAGTTGAGCTGTGTACCTAATGCCTATTGTAATGCCCTCCAAAAGGCTGATGTGAACACTGAGTCTCTGTCAGAATTGTTGTGATGAGGTACCCCATGTAATCTAATAATCTCATCCAAGAATACTCTCTCCACTTATGGTGCATTGTACGTCATGCATATAGGTGAGAAATGTTCCACCTTGGTCAACTTGTCAACCATCACCATGATGGCATCATGGTGGTGAGATAACATAGGAAGACCAACTATGAAATCCATGGAAATGGTGTCCCATTTCCACTCAAGTATCTCGTGAGGGTATAAAAGACCTGTTGGATGTTGATATTGGGCCTTGACCCTCTGGCACTCAAGGAAACAAGCAACAAACTCTGTAATATCTCATCTCATACCTACCCAATGGTACAACTGTCACAAGTCAACATGCATCTTCTTCACCCCCAGGTGTGCTGCATAAGGTGCTCTGTGAGTCTTTGAAAGAACTACTACATGTAGGTCACCTGCATGGGGTACATAGATACATTGTCGATGTCTAAGTAGGCCATCTGTCTCAAGGGAATATCCTACAAACTTGCCCACAAGGGCCCTCTATGACTGGATCTCCTGCTGCACCTCAAGAAACCACTCATCCTCAAGTAGATGTTGTATGATGCGCCCTCTCAAGTCCACACTCAAGGTCAAGGTGAGAATCTTATGGTGCCTCAAACTCAATGCATTGGTAACCACATTCTCCTTCCCTTTGATGTAGTGGACATCAAAGTCATACTCGTAAAGAAACTCCATCCAACGCCACTGGTGGGCATTCAGATTTGGCTGCATGAATATGTACTGAAGAGTGTGATGATTTGAATGAAGCTCAAAGTGATGACCTAGTAGAAAGTGTCTCCAATGAACAAGAGGATGAACCACTGTTACGAGATCTAAATCGTGAGTGGGGTAGTTTAGCTCATGGATCTTGAGCTTTTGTGACTCATATGTGATCGCTCTACCACCTTCCATAAGCATGGCTTCCAAACCCTCTAGTGATGCATCCATACAAACCATGAAATCTGCTACTGGATCAAGAATGGCCAAGATGGGAGCACTGGTAAGATGCTCCTTGAGGACCCTGAAGGCCCTCTTGCACTACTCAGTCCAAGTGAAGCTCTTCCCTTTCCATTGAAGGGAAGTGATGGGGTGTGCTATCCTAGAAAATCCCTCAATGAATCTGTAGTAATACCTGGCTAACCCCATGAAACTCCTGACCTCTATCACACTAGTGGGGGCTGGTCATTTTGATAGCCCTGATCTTCGATGGATCTACGGAGATACCATCACTCGATAGGATGTGCCCCAAATACTGTACCCCAGATCTAAAAAGGGAACACTTCGCCAAGTTGCCAAAAAGATGATGCTCTCTCAAGCACTACAAAACTTGACGTAAGTGTTCCTCATGCTCCTCCTCTATCCGCAAGTAGATCAAGATATCATCAAGGAAAATGATCATGAACCGATCCAAGTAAGTACGGAACACCTCGTTCATGAGACTCATAAACACTACAGGGGCATTCATCAAGCCAAAGGGTACCACAGTGAACTCAGTGGCCATATCGAGTCTGGAAGGTGGTCTTATGGATGTCTGCCTCTATGATGTGCAACTAGTGGTAACCAAACTTCAGGTCTATCTTAGAGAACACTCTGGTTCCCTGCATCTGGTTGAAATGATCATCAATGCTAGGTAGAGGATAATGGTTCTTCACTGTCACCTTATTAAGCTACCTATAATCCATGCACAAATGAAGAGACCCATCCTTCTTCTTCACGAAGATGACTGGTGCGCCCCATAGTCATATGCTAGGTCAGATGTTCCCCTTCTAAAGAAACTCCTCTAACTACAACTTGAGCTCCGTGAGCTCATGTGTGGTCATCCTGTAGGGTGCACGAGATACTAGCTTGGCACCCGACACTAGATTGATGTGGAAGTCGACCTCTCTATGAGGTGGCATACCTAGTAACTCTGGTGGGAAAACATCAGTAAACTCCCTCAAGATGGGATGGTCATCTAATGACACCTTTGGCTCATCCTCTGATCTATCACTAACAGTGATGGAAAATAACTAACATCCCTTCTGCATGCAGAACTTAAGCTTCTGAGTAGATATCATATGAACTGTAATGGGATTCTGAATGCCCACTACCTCGACTGACGTGCCAAGATCATCTAAACAGCTAATCACCTTTTGGTGACAATCTAGCTTGGCTCTATGAGTTGCAAGCCAATCCATGCCTAAAACTACACCATAGGATCCTAAGGGCATAACCCTAAGGTCATATACTATAGTGAAGGCCCCCAAAGATAACTCACAATCCTGAACCAACACATCTACCGCCATCTTGGCCCAAGTGGCCAACTCAACCTCCCACCTATCACCCTTCCTAGAGGCCACCAGCCTGGAACACTCCACTAATGATGGAGATATAAATGAATCAGTAGTGCTAGAGTCAAATAAATAGCAATGGGGACATTCCTAATCATACCTACTATCTCAATCACTGAGGCCTAGAAGTCAGCCTGGAGGTTATCAACTGTTGCAAACATATGGTGGGATCTACCCACATCTCCAACCGTCTTCTCTGATCCTCCTGCATGAGGTTGTCCCCCTGCCATAAAGCCCTATGGGCACTCTCTGGCTAAATGTCCTACCCCACCACAAACATAGCATGGGTCCAGAGCCTATACCTGACCAGTCTGTGTCCTACTACTATGCTGCTATCTAGTCTGACCCATGGACCCCTGAGAACCTCTGTATGACTACTGCGATCTAGCAGGTCCTGCAGGTGGTCCTTGTTGTCACTGATCCCTATGTGGGCCCTACTACTGTCAACTATAATTATGTCCTCCCTATACCCTCTGCTGGGGCCTGGACCTCTGTTGATACTGCTGCTGCTGCTGTGGAGGCCTAGGAGGTAATGGTGCAGAACTAAATCCTCCTCCCTATGGTGGTGGTGGTGGCCAACATAAACTCTGCTGCTACTAGCTATGATCCTAAAACTAGGGAAGTGAACTCTGACTCTGCCCCTAAATCTCCTCTATGATGTATGCCTTCTCAGTAGACTCACTCATGGTCTAGGGGTTTGCCATGTGCACTGGTCCTGATATCCCATGATTCAAACCTCTGATAAATTTTTGAACTAGGAGTTTTTAATCATGGAGGTACTCTGCATACCATGACAGCTCAATGAACCTACTCTCATACTGTACTACAGTAGAACCTCACTATTGCAAGTTGTGGAACTCGTCAATCTGACACTGCCTGTAATGGTCTGACAGATAACGTGCATTAAAGCGCTCAATGAAAGTGTCCCATGAAAGAGTATCCAAAGATAGGTGGTGCTTGCACCCCTTAGTGCGCCACTATGTCACTCCTGTATCTCTCAATAGGTGAACTGCCATGCATGCCTTTGTGTTGCCCTTGTATGGATGCAACACAAAGCACCTATCTAAACTAATAAGTCAAGCCTCAGCCTCGGCTCCCTCTATGGTCCCTATGAGGGTGGGTGGATTTAGCCTAAGCAAGTCTTTGACGGGGTCCCCTCGGTCTCTATGTCCTTTGATAGGCTCATCCACACCCTCTCGCCATCCATAATCATAAGGTCCATCATAAACCTACTCTATCCTCATAGCCTCCTCTCACCTCGCATGATACGAAGGGCTCCTGCTGCGAGCTCTGTAAGCCGAACTGACCTCCTCTACTATGGTGATAGGTATCTCTACATAAGGCTCTACATGTAGCGCCACTCGCAGCTTGACACGTGGCTCTACACGTGACTCAGCACATGGCTCCTCTCACGGATCAATGTAGGGCTCGACACATGGCTCGATACACAGCTCTATTGTGGCTAGTGGTAACCTCTCCAACACTGCCTGTAATGCTTGTAAGATCTGTTGCAAGTATGGGTTGAACCGGTGTTGTCATTGATGTCAACATACTCATGTTGCATTAATGAGAAGGATTGGATGAGCTATGTGCTGAGGATATTGAGAAAATTAGTCTCAATTAGGAACAGTGAAGAACAGTGATGATAATAAGGTAAAAGTCCAAGATAGGTTGAGGATTAGAGGATACGGTTTAAAGGGTTTGTAGATATAAGTTTTGAGATGCTCCAGTCAAGTTTTCAGGGATCCGCATGAAGATCTGAAGAAGTTATGGTGGCTCAAGTAGAACTGGTTCCGACAAGTGCTTAGTGGTGACAGAGTGAGACAGATAGGTTCGGTAATGCATTATCCCACTCTACGGATTTGAGGAAGTATTTAGGACATCCTTGTGAAGTCTCAAGTAGATCAGTTTGTGGTTTGAAGGTTTGAAAGAACCTATTCCTTTGTGACAGTGATGACAGACTGTGTTCTTGAGGTTCCAGATGTAGGAGAGAAGGATTTCAGTAAGTAGAGGAAGTGCGGATGTTCTTGGTGATTTAGGAAAGCTTGTGAAGGTCCTTAGATTATGTTCAGTTTGTGTTGATGGTCAGCATTAGAATTGGAGCCTGGAATTGAAGAAATACTTCCGGATGAAGGTGTTCTTTCTGTGATTGGCCGACCAGATGAATTATACACCTTGCGAATGTTCTTGTGATTGTCTGCTGACTTAGATGTTTGTTCCTAAGTTGATGTCATGTATAAATAAAGGTTTGCGAAGTCATTTCAAGAGCGAACTTGTGGAGATGAGGGTGTGGTAGCGAGGAGAAGAGTGTTATGCCCTTACTTCTATAGTGTATATGGTTATGAATAGTCAGATTGTGGCTATATTAACTCTTAATTAAGTCATATTATCATTATTATATTGTTATTTAGTTGTTTAGGTCGGCCCAAGGCTTCTATAGGTCTATCTAAGTCAGTCTGGGTGATATCCTAGGCATAAAAAGGTATATATAGGAGGTAGTCAGTCTCATTTCATATCATATATTGTGTATTGTGTTCTCATTGAAGACTATTGGAGGTATCCCCCTCAAAGTGGCATATTATTATCAAGTATTTGTAGCATATTTACTATTATATTTAGATATTGTGCAATTTGTTTCATTACAAGTGGTATCAGAGCATGATCTTGGCACTGTAGAGGCAAAAAATTTTCTCAACATTGGAGGCAATTTTGAGAAGAGCATAACTTTCAGATTTTAGAGAATTTTTTTAACTATTTTTAAAGGTTTTTTGAAGACCACATTAAAGAAGCTACACTCCAGATTTCAGAGGAATTGGAGTAGATTTAAGCGAATTATTACATAATTACAAGTTCTACACAATTTATTTGAGATCTCCATATCTCTCACATCCTTCTGAATTAGAGTCTAATTTGTATTGGGTTTTTGAAGTCATCATAAAGGAGCCTACAGTCCAAAGATTTGAGAACTTGAAGCAAAAATAAGTGAGTTATTACAAAATTAGGGTTTCCAACAAATTCGCTCTCAAGGAAGCAAATTTGCTAATTTTTTAGATTTGTTTCTGGGTAAGTGGTATATTGTCCCTAGTAAGTTACAGTAAACATTTTAGAGAATTTACATTTTATTTGTGTGATTTATTTCAAAAATATTAGTTTCCATCATGACGGGGCCTGCAACAAGAGGCAAAAAGAATGCTGTCACACTGGGGAAATCCTCTGATAAGGATGAGGAAATAGGTAAGTTCAAGGAAGAGATTAAGAGGGATATGTGTGACCTAAGAGGAGATATATCAGATTTACGAAGCATGTTAAGCACCTTTATGAATGAACCAAGAAAGGTGGTCTCAAGCAACCAAGAAGAAGAAGAAAAAGAAGAAGAAGTAGATGATGATGATGATGATGATGATGAAGAAGAAGAAGAAGAAGCAAAAGAAGAAGAAGAAGAAGAAGAAGAAACAAAAGAAGAAGAAGAAGTAGACAAAGAAGAAGAAGAAGAAGAAGAAGAAGAAGAAGAAAAATAAGAAGTAGAAGAAGAAGAAGAAGAAGAAGAAGAAGAAGAAACAAAAGAAAAAGAAAAAGGCAATGAAGAAGAAGAAGTGAAAGAAGAAGAAGAACTTCCTGGTCAAGTTATTCAACCAATGCAAGGGTACCATGCACTATTCCTCACCTCTTCCTCTATGGCACATCAAAAGGTTCAAGTAAAGGAAGAACACATTCATCACCATCAAGAGCTAGATGCAAAGGGAAGACACATCTTGGAGTTGAAGTTAATTTTCTAGACACACATGAATAAGCTGAGGACATCAACAGTTCCAAATTACCTCATTATAAGGAAATATCTTCTAGTTGAAGTTACCACATGGGATGGTGAAGATTATATGAAGAAACTACCACAATTGATCAATGTCGAGGACAACGCTTTTGTAAAGGTGGGGGGCATGTTATGCCATTACTTCTATAGTGTATATGGTTATGAATAGTCAGATTGTGGCTATCTTAACTCTTAATTAAGTCATATTATCATTATTATATTGTTATTTAGTTGTTTAGGTCAGCCTAAGGCTTCTATAGGTCTATCTAAGTTGGCCTGGGTGATATCCTAGGCATAAAAAGGTATATATAGGAGGTAGTGAGTCTCATTTCATATCATATATTGTGTATTGTGTTCTCATTGAAGACTGTTGGAGGTATCCCCCTCGAAGTGGCATATTATTATCAAGTATTTGCAGCATATTTACTATTATATTCAGATATTGTGCAAGTTGTTTCATTACAAAGAGGGAAGGAAGAACAAAATGATTTGGGATTTAATGGAACTGATTCAAGCATGGTGACGATGCTATTTACCAGTTCAAGTATGTAGTACTCATTTATTGTAGACAGTGTGTCTCTTGTAGGCAGTGAGCCTTTTGTGAGCAGTGTGCCTAAGCAGTGAGCCCTAATTGGCATGTGTCATCTTATTCTTTATATTCTTCTAACAGAGAATAATATCTTTGGTTAGTCACCCCGTGGTTTTTCCCTTAACCAGGTTTTCCACGTCAAAATCTTGGTGTCTCATGTGTAGATGTGTTTTTACTCTTGGTTAATTACATTAAGTTTTCATGATTGATTTATTGTTAATGCCAAGTGAATGCAAGTATTGAAAGAAGAAAGTTTTGGACAACTGATTCACCCCCCCTCTCAGTTGTCTGCCCTAAATCTAACAATTGGTATTAGAGCCAAGTTCCTCTAAAAGGAGCTTAACCACTTGAGGAGATCTAGGATGTCGTCCTACAAGAAGGATAGTCTGAAGTTCGATGGAACTAACTTTGCTCTTTGGAAAGGTCGCATGGAATGTCACTTGCAGTGCATGGGATTTGCATACTAGTCCATGGTCACAAAGGCTTATGTACCTCCACAAGGTGGTCCGACAACCCTAAATGAAATCATAGATGCTGAAAACAATCTGCGAACCAAAGAGGCTCTTTTAAGCACATTATCCAACTCAAAACTCTCTAATGTTATTCATCTACCAACTACCTTTGAGATTTGGAAGAAATTGGAACTTTTGCATGAAGGAGACCAGTTTGTTAAATGTACAAGATTACAGAGTCTAAAAGGGAAATTTGAAAGACTAAAAATGAGAAATGATGAAAATATTACCTCTTTTATGCCAAGAGTGAATGAGCTGGTTTGTGGAATCAGAAATGCAGGTGGAACCCTAAGTGAAGATGAGATCATTGGCAAAGTTCTCAGATCCCTTTCTGGGTCTTATAAAATCAAAGCTTTTGCAATTGAAGAATTTAGAGCTCACACAACAGTCACAAGGGATCAATTGGTTGGTAAGCTAGCTACTTTTGAAATGGTCGAGTTTGGAGATGATCCTCCAAAGACTGAATCTGCATTCAAAGCAAGTGCCTTGGTAAAAGGAAAACAAAGGTTTGATCCGAGAGAAAACTCTTCAAGGAAATCATCATGGTATGAAAGTGCAAGAAAGACTTGGAAGAAGAAGAAGCTGAAACTGCTCATCTTGAAGCTCTTATTACAAAAAGACTACCAAGAGGATCTGGTAAGTATGAGGAAAATTGCCTTTTAAGTGTTTTAACTGCAATAAGATTGGTCATTTTGCATCAAGGTGTCTGGAAAGATTTTCTAGGCCAAACAGTAATAGACCAAGATTCTAGAAGAATTGTTACTATGCTCATGAAGGAGATGATGAAGGAGTAACAGATGACGAATCAGAGAAAGAAGACAAATCTGGAAGTGATTGGGTGTTCATTGCCATCAAGGAAGAAGATCCAATACCCTTTGAATCTGTAAATCATAAAGCCCTGGCTGCCCAAGTTGAAGAAAAGGATGATTGGGTCATTGATAGTGGCTGCTCTCACCACATGACAGGTGACAAAAACAAGTTCGTAGATTTGGAAAGGTATGAAGGAGGAGTGGTAAAGTTTGGTGATAACTCTGCAGGTAGAATCAGAGGTAGAGGAACTATTTCTTTTGATGGAAAGAACAAAATCGGTAATGTATTATATGTTGAAGGATTGAAACACAATCTTCTCAGTGTGGGACAATTGGTGGACAAAGGCTATGATCTCAGATTCAAGAATGGAAAGTGTAAAATCTTTGAAAGTTTTGGAACAGAGATTGCATCAGGTACCCAAACAAAAGGTAACATCTTTCACTTAGCTTGTACTGGTAAAAGTTGCTTATTTGTTCAAATTGATCAGAGTTGGTTATGGCATAGAAGAATGTGTCATGTGAACTTTGATAATATCATCGAGATAAGTAATACTCATGCTGTAAGAGATCTTCCAAGATTGGTAAAACCTACAAATAGTTTGTGCAAAGAATGTTAGTTGGGAAAACAAAGCAGAATCTCATTCAAAAGCAAGGAACAATCTTCTACCGGATTATTAGACTTGGTTCACATTGACTTATGTGGTCTGGCAAGAATTAGGAGTGTGCAAGGTGGTAGATACTTCATGTTGCTAATTGATGACTATTCCTGGATGATGTGGGTAACCTTTCTGAAAGAGAAATTAGAAGCTCTTGAGAAATTCAAAATATTCAAGGCTATGGTGGAAAATGAGACCAGATTAAAATTGAAGTGTCTGAGGTCTGATAGAGGTAGAGAATTCACATTTGGTGAGTTCATAAACTTTTGTGAGAAACATGGAATAAAGAGATAGTTGTCTGCCCCTAGAACTCCATAGCAGAATGGAGTTGTTGAGAGAAAGAACCGGACCATTCAGGAAGCATCCAGGACCATGATGATGGAAGCAAATGTTCCTCAGATCTATTGGAGAGAAGTTGTCAGCACTGCAGTCTACATTCTCAACTGAGTTCAAATTAGAAACTATACCGGTAAGACTCCTTATGAGCTCTAGTTTGGCATTACTCCCACTGTGAGATACTTCAGAGTTTTTGGTAGCAAATGTTACATTAAAAGGGATGAAGATCTAGGAAAGTTTGATGCTAGAAGTGATGAAGGAATATTCTTGGGTTATTCTACTCAAAGAAAGCATACCAGTGTTACAACAAGAGATGAGAAAGATTGTAGAAAGTATTAATGTGAAGGTTGATGAAGAAATTGAAAGACCCTCAAGAATTCTTGAACATGATGAAGATGATCATAATGGTGTTCAGATTCAAGGTATCCAATTCTCTTCTGAGAAACAAAGTCAAGTTGATCCGGTAAGACAGGAAGAAGAGATAAGTCTCAATGAGACTGATCAAGAGTTAGAAGCACAAGAGACTCCCAAAATTCCAAGGTATGTAACTCTAAACCACTCTGAAGATCAGATCATAGGTGACAAAAGCAAAGGGGTGCAAACAAGGAGGAGAATTGCTCAAAATTTAGATGAGTATTGTCTAATTTCAAAGATTGAACCTAAGACAATAAATGAAGCTTGCAATGATGAAAACTGGACTAAGGCAATGAAGGAAGAACTGATGCAAATTGAGAAGAATCACACTTGGGATCTTGTTTCCAGACCAAGAAACAAAAATGTGATTGGAACCAAATGGGTCTTCCGGAACAAATTGAATGAAGCCGGTGAAGTAATCAGAAACAAAGCCAGATTAGTTTGCAAAGGTTACTCTCAAATAGAAGGAGTTGATTTTGAAGAAACTTTTGCTCCAGTGGCAGGAATTGAAGCAGTCAGATTATTTCTTACATTTGTTGCCTTCAAGGATTTCAAGGTGTATCAGATGGATGTCAAATCTACCTTCCTAAATGGTAATTTGGAAGAAGAAGTGTATATTGAGCAACCGGATGGATTTCAATTGTCTAATCATAGTGACATGGTCTGTAAATTAAAAAAGGCACTGTATGGATTGAAGCAAGCCCCAAGAGCCTGGTATGAAAGATTGGATAAGCATCTCTTGAAGACTGGTTTCAATAAAGGTACTGCCGACAGTAATTTGTATTTCAAAATTGATCATGAAAATATCTTAATTGTTGAAGTATTTGTTGATGATATCATTTTTGGAGGAAGAGACAGTATGTGTAAAACTTTTGCAAGTCAAATGAAAAGTGAGTTTGAGATGTCAATGCTTGGAGAAATAAATTTCTTTTTGGGTCTACAAATTACTCAAACAAAGAAAGGAATCTTCATCTGTCAGTCAAAATATGTGAAAGAATTGTTGAGGAAATTTGGGATGGAAGACTCAAAGCCAATGAACACTCCAATGGCAACCGGATGCAAGTTGAGCAAAGATGATGACTCTCCCAAGGTTGATCAGACAAAATATAGGTCAATGATTGGAGGACTGTTGTATCTCACTCAAACTAGACTAGAGATTATGCAGCCTATTGATCTTGTTGCTAGATTCCAAGCTGATCCTAGAGAATCTCATGTTATGGCAATCAAGAGGATTTTTAGATATCTAAAGGGGATAGTTGAGTATAGTCTATGGTATCCTAGAGATCACAATTTCTCTCTTCATGCATATACAGATGCAGATTGGGTAGGAGATGCGGATGACTGGAAGAGTACCAGTGGTGGAGCATTCTTTTTGGCAAAAAGATTGGTTTCTTGGCTAAGCAAGAAACAAGAGGCAATATCTCTATCTACAATTGAAGCAAAATACATTGCAGCAGCAGGTAGTTGCACTCAAATCTTATGGATGAAGCAGATGCTAAGAGACATTAAAGTAGAATATGAGGAGCCTATCACAATTTTCTATGATAATTCAAGTGTAATAAATATTTCTAAGAATCTGGTGTTGCATTCTAAGACCAAGCACATATCTATCAAGTTTCACTTTCTAAGAGAGCAAGTGAACAAGGATGAAATCAGATTGGAGTATGTGCCCTCCAGGGATCAGACTGCAGATATCTTTACTAAACCTCTTTCCAAGGACTCTTTTGAGTATCTCAGAGAGAAGTTAGGGGTTATTGCCCCTCCGGTGATGAACTAGGATGCACTAATGTGCATCAGTCTGGTGGATATCACAGTCATATCTTGTGGTCTAGATTGGTGTTGGGGAGCTGCTACTCAGGGGGAGCAACAGGTGTGATTATAAAGTTGCAAGTATGGGCCCTTTTCCATTGATGTCAAAGGGGGAGAGAAGACATGTGAAAAACAAGTGGTTGATGATCAAAGGGGGAGTAGTATAGGAAGAGAAGACATGTGAATATTTGTTGTTGATAGGGGGAGCTATGATAGTAAGGAGAAGTTCTTGTCTTGATCGTTTTTCACATAATATGTTGCCATCAATGACAAAGGGGGAGATTGTTGCAAGTATGGGTTGAACCAGTGTTGTCATTGATGTCAACATACTCATGTTGCATTAATGAGAAGGATTGGATGAGCTATGTGCTGAGGATATTGAGAAAATTAGTCTTAATTAGGAATAGTGAAGAACAGTGATGATAACAAGGTAAAAGTCCAAGATAGGTTGAGGATCAGAGGATGCGGTTTAAAGGGTTTGTAGATATAAGTCTTGAGATGCTCCAGTCAAGTTTTCAGGGATCCACATGAAGATTTGAAGAAGTTATGGTGGCTCAAGTAGAACTAGTTCTGACAAGTGCTTAGTGGTGACAGAGTGAGACAGATAGGTCTGGTAAGGTCTGGTAATGCATTATCCCACTCTACGGATTTGAGGAAGTGTTTAAGATATCCTTGTGAAGTGTCAAGTAGATCAATTTGTGGTTTGAAGGTCCAAAAGAACCTATTCCTTTGTGACAGTAATGACAGACTATGTTCTTGAGGTTCCAGATGTAGGAGAGAAGGATTTCAGTAAGTAGAGGAAGTACGGATGTTCCTGGTGATTCAGGAAAGCTTGTGAAGGTCCTTGGATTATGTTTAGTTCGTGTTGATGGTCTGCATTAGAATTGGAGCCCAAAATTGAAGAAATACTTCTAGATGAAGGTGTTCTTTCTGCGACTAGCCGACCGGATGAATTATACACCTTGCGAATGTTTTTGTGGTTGCCTACTGACTTAGATGTTTGTTCCTAAGTTGATGTCGTGTATAAATAAAGGTTTACGAAGTCATTTCAAGAGTGAACTTATGGAGATGAGGGTGTGGTAGTGAGGAGAAGAGTGAAAGGAAGAGCAGAGGATTTGGGATTTAATGGAACTAATTCAATCATGGTGACGATGCTATTTACCAGTTCAAGTATGTAATACTCATTTATTGTAGACAGTGTGTCTCTTGTAGGTAGTGAGCCTCTTGTGAGCAGTGTGCTCAGGTAGTGAGCCCTAATTGGCATGTGCCGTCTTATTCTCTCTAATCTTCTAATAGAGAATAATATCTTGGGTTAGTCACCCCGTGGTATTTCCCTTAACCAGGTTTTCCACGTCAAAATCTTGGTGTCTCATGTGTAGATGTGTTTCTGCTCTTGGTTAATTACATTAAGTTTTCATGATTGATTTATTGTTAATGCCAAGTGAATTCAAGTATTGAAAGAAGAAAGTTTTGGACAACTGATTCACCCCCCTCTCAGTTGTCTGCCCTAAATCTAACAAGATCTATGGTCCGATATCAGGTACAGGTGGTGCCTATGGTGCCTGTGGTGGTGGCAGTCCCTGACCCTTGGCTGATGAGACAATATGTAACTCCATGGATGCAATGGTGCATGAATGCGCTCACCTCATTTTGGGTGGCATCCTACAAGAACAAGGTATTCACGAATCAGATGAATTTGTAGAATAACAATGTGCCCAAACAAGCCCAGTGTTTAAACTCGGGCTCTGATACCAAATGTCATGCCCACATTTCCCATGATGTCATAGCATGGAACACACATGTCATGTCCACATTTGTCATGTGGTCATGACATGAAATATTAAAAAAATTCCACGCATCCCTAAAAACCCCCTAGCACATGTCAGCGTGCTCGGTGGCAATACGCATAAGGCATAAACAAGTCAATCAAACTCAGGGTAATACGATCACATGTGCAATCTCCTATGTGATGTCATCTGACTAAGGGGGTCAATGTGACGTGAGAAGCATCGCCATTAGGGTTAGGATCTATTGATCGAAACCCTAAGTTTTCCTAAGTGAGTGACAAGATTTTGACATGAGTCGAAATCAAAACCCTAAATTCTAGAGCATAAAAGAATTGAATAGCCACTTAAATCAAACATCTAGTTTGTGAAAACATTAAAATATTACTCAACACAAAAATTAAATCGCTTAAGACAATTAACCCTAATTCCCAGAAAAATCTGGCAGAATAATGCCACTAGGGCATATATAGGGATTATTCTAATTAGGAAACTCAGGCCAAGGGATTCACTAACCTATTAAAATTGATTAATTAAAAATAATTACGCTAGGGAGAATGATTTGTCACACTAAGGTTCTCTAATTAAAAGATAGATTAAATAATTAAATTAATATTCTACTTCGATTAAAACCCCAAACATACGATTAAATTAATAAAGTCAACCTTGCTATAATACTATTGCATTAATATTTCACAAGTTACAATGTTTAAAATTAAATCCCCCAAGGTCTAATAATTCACTAAACTACTAACCTAACCCTTAAAAAATTGAAAATAACAACACCATACAATAAAAACCAACATTAACCTAATACACCCCCAAAAATAACATAAAATTAATTTACCCAAGAGAATAAAGAGCTCAAAAACCTTTAATTTCATCTCCCACCTAAATAAAATAAAAATAATTCCAATGAGGTTAAAATAAATAATTACCCTAAGAAAAGATAAAGTGCACCCATTTCCCACAACAGAAAATTTAAATTAAAAATTCCCACCTCACAAGATAAACAAATTTAAAAATCCACAAAGCCCTAAATGGTTGCACAATAAAATATAATATCATTAAGAAGAAGAACCCTAACCCTAAATTGTTTTCTCTCATTCTATTCTTTCTCTTCCCTCATGTTTCCTTCTCATTTCTTTTTGTCTTTCCCTTGTTTTGTTGCGGGTTGCTCCATGGTCGTCACTTACAATGAGGTATACTCATTGTGTATCTACGTATTTGAAAGCCCTCTTATTATTTTTATTATTTTGAGCACACACACACACAGATAAATATATATATACATATATATATGCTGGTAAGAAACCAGAGATAAATTTTATTGCTGCAAGTTTTATGTATATATGCCGAGTATATATACTTATAATGTAAACATGCATATTTCAGTGTTAAAGGGGGCTGAATGACCATTTGAAGGGGGGAGCAATAGTGAAGGGGATGTCGCCACCACTAAACATAGTCATCGTAGGTTTAACACAGACTATGGGGTGTGGGGGGGTTCGACCCCCTCCCACCCCAAATACCTTTATTTTGTTTTAAGAAAAAAAACAAACAACACAATGGGGGTTCGAACCCCCACACCACACACTGCACTCATAACAAAGGGGACGAAGAATATGGGGGGGGCAGCGGCCAGCCATCGACCCCTCCCCAAAATGTAGTCCAAAACACAGACATAAGCAGATCCGACCCGTTGCTAAGGTTTGGCAACAAAATATATTTGTTTATTTAATTTTTTATATTAAATATAAACTAGTTTATATATATATATATATATTACATTATTTTAATCGCTAGGAAATAATTTTATATTTGAGAAAATTGAGTGTACATATATCTCTGAGTATATATATATTAGTAGCATATACACATCCCCTACAGTTAGCCCAAAATATTTTTAAAAAAATACAGTCTTTTACAATGATTTTTTTTCAGCATCAAGATAAAACATTTTATCTATATATACATTTTTCCCACATCCACAAATAGATTATTTATAAATTCATATATATATATATATATATATAGACACACACACACACACAAATATAGAATCATGTATGCTTATTTGAACATTGCCTAAAGTTAGCCATCTCCTTATACCTATTTTTTTTCTCAAAGATAAAACAACAACTAGCTATTTTTTTAATGAAAGGCAACATAATATAATTCTAATATAACGATTTATTTTTGTAACAACTCACTATTTAAACAGCAACATAAAAGTAATATTTTCTTCTTGTTTTTAAAAAGAACAAATCAGCAACATACTTTCTTTTGTTTAAGCAAAAATCTTAAATCAACAATACAATATATGTTTTTGTTTTTTTTAAGGTAAACAACATCTTAGTATAAACAACCAACTATTACATTTTTACAAACATCTCAAAATGAATATAACATTAAAATCATTTGAACATCTACATGATAAGAGAGAGTTTTCTCTCTTTCTTTTTGGAACAAACTATTCAAAGGCCAATCTTGGCCAAGGCTCTCAAATAGCCTAAAACTACCATGAACATGAAACTAAAACACTTCCTCCAAGCTCCATTGCCAACAATAACACTTGCAAGAAAAAAATATAACAAGGGAGGGAAAACCAAGCCACAAAATCTGCTCTCCTCCCTACCATAGACCCACTAATGAGTCACCCCCAAGCTTGGAGCTCATACACACACAAATATAGAAGCATGTATGCTTATTTGAACATTGCCTAAAGTTAGCCATCTCCTTATACCTATATTTTTTTTTCTCAAAGATAAAACAACAACTAGCTATTTTTTTGAATGAAAGGCAACATAATATAATTCTAATATAACCATTTCTTTTTGTAACAACTCAATATTTAAACAGCAACATAAAAGTTATATTTTCTTCTTGTTTTTAAAAAGAACAAATCAGCAACATACTTTCTTTTGTTTAAGCAAAAATCTTAAATCAACAATACAATATATGTTTTTTTTTAAGGTAAACAACATCTTAGTATAAACAACCAACTATTACATTTTTATAAACATCTCAAAATGAATATAACATTAAAATCATTTGAACATCTACATGATAAGAGAGAGTTTTCTCTCTTTCTTTTTGGAACAAACTATTCAAAGGCCAATCTTGGCCAAGGCTCTCAAATAGCCTAAAACTTCCATGAACATGAAACTAAAACACTTCCTCCAAGCACCATTACCAACAATAACACCTGCAAGAAAAAAACATAACAAGGGAGGGAAAACCAAGCCACAAAATCTGCTCTCCTCCCTACCATAGACCCACTAATGAGTCACCCCCAAGCTTGGAGCTCATCCACACACAAGGTTTAACACTCCACAACACAACAATGAGCACACCAACAATCATGAGGAACACCCATGGATTTATCACAACACAAAACTCATAGAAATGAGTTTGAAGGGGTAGGGGAGTGGACATCACTCAACTCAAGAGGCCACTCCAAATATCTCAAAAAGCTCAACACAAACAAGGCCTCAAGCCCAAATATTTATACCAAGAAACACATATATTCCTCCGTGGTACTCATGCCATACAAGATGGTCATACTCATAATCTTACCCTCAAGGCCAAAATACCAACACTAGGTGGGTGACCTCGAGGAGGTTCACTCCTCCCCCACCCCACACATGTTAAGCATCTTCTCCAAATGGAGTGGCTCTTACAAACACCCTCAAAACACCCCACAACATCAAAGAACAAAACACTCACAAGCAAACACACAAGAAAAGTAAATACAAAAGGAAATGATTCAAGCCTTGAATCCTACATTGATACACCCAACAAGGAAGACAGTTGAAGTAGAGCCCTTCCAACTCCACCTCCAAGACCTTCCTCCAAAAGTCCCTCCAAAAACTCTCTAACTCCCCAAAATTCAAATAAAATAGAAAATGTAATGAAATCAACAACCCTCTCCCTCTCTTCAAGAGGGATTAAAATAGGCTCTCTTCTTGAGCCTTGAGGAATGAGAAGGTGACACATGTCACCTTCTCTTTCTTCCTCACATCCACTTGCAAGCTTCATGGAATGTGGGGATGACACATGTCACCCTCCCATTCCACCAAGTCTTGCCCCCTCCACTTGTGCTCTCTCACCCATGTGTGAGAGCAAGGTGGAACCCAAAAAGGATGAGGGTACGACATGTGTCCATATCATATCCTCCCATGAAAACCCACAAAACCCCAAGGTACTCTCACCAATGTGTGAGAGCCTTAGAGTTGGGTCTTCCACAATTAGGGGTCTTGAAGACTCCCCAAGCCTTGAATGCAAGGTACCCCAAAGCCTTGGAATGACATGTGTTTAAGGTTGAAGGTTTGACCTAGCCTTCCACTCCTCCCCAAACTTCCATTTTCGTCACTTCACTTTAGGGTGAAGTTTAAGTGACCATATGGGAGTTATCCTAGGGTTAGACATGCTCAAATGGGCCCTAGACCCTAGGGGTACAACCCAAGGTCACTTTTAACCCAATTTGAGCACCTTAGGATGTAGAAAATCACATGAAAAGGGATCACCAAAAAAAAAAAAATAGAGTCAAATAAACATTACACATTTACAACACCAAAATACAATCAATTGAATAGGTAGAGCTAGCCCAAAAGACAACATACACAAACATTATGAAAATTCATCAAGCATTTACACAATTGATCTTGGTTCCTTTTGGAACTAGATGGGTTCAACATGAGATTTCACAAAATATGTGGGATGATCTCTGATTTTTTGTGGCTTGGGAAAATCACCTGCGCACTTAAACAAAAGATTAATCCAACATGTATATCATAGCCGAAGCAAGGAAAATCATTCACTCACACCATCGCATAAACATTTAAAAACATCATAAAAATAACACCATAATTAGATTCATAATTTGCATTTCTATAAACCATCTCATGATAAAAATCACATAGTAAATCCATAACATAATCTCTCAACTAGTATCTCTAACATATCAGAATGCATATCACAAGTATAATCATCATTAGTAAATAAAAATAAGGATATGGTCTCATCACAACATGCTAAGCATAACTAACCAAAATAAAGAAATATAGTCTAGAAAGTCTGTAGATTGAGATCAACAGTCCCCAAACGTCTAAAATGTCTCCAACAATAAATATGAAATGAAGAAAATAAGGGAGTGAAATAATAGGTCTCACAACATTGAAATACAAAAGGCTCACTACCCAAGATAAAGGCTCACTGCTAGAATAGAAAAGAAGATAGAGAAGATTGTTGCAAGGAGAAAAATATCTCAATGCAATAGAGAAGTCCACCACAACACCAACATCACCTCCGTAGTCTCACTAAGGAATAGTAGACACCTTCTGCTCACTGCATCCAGTAATCTAACTCATGAAAGCTCACACTACACTACAAAATTTTGCCTTCTATAACTCTGTAATTTTCATCATACACATCTCTTTCATATATCTTATCATCCTTCAAAATCTTGTCACACATTTATACCATCTTCAATCTTAAAAACATTCTCCAAGGTCAGAAAAACACCTTTACCCAGAAAATTCAAATTAGGTCTAGACCTAAACATTCCCATGGTGGAAAGTAATGAATGTGGACCACACCATGCCTTAGCTTTGACCTAAATCCATCTTACATGTTGCATCACCCTTCCATAATCACTGAAGCACAACTGCAAATAGTGCAAACAACCAATCTGGTCAAACTTGTGTTAACACTATGAACTTTTAAGTACATGCTTCCTCAAAGATCAAAAGATAACTCATGGACCATGCACCAAGCTTGAACATGATCTAAAGACATCCAAAAGCACCTAAAAATTAACAAATCCTTTCACAACAACTTTCTCTTATCAAAGATTCACACCAGAGCACATAAACAACTCTGCCATATATTGCAACTCAAGAAGTCGACTTGTGGAGCACCAAACCATGAACAACTTGAAATGAAGCAATATATAAGCCTTGTAAGCACAAATCTAGAACCATAAGGCCATAAACAAATCTACGGAGAAATGCGAAGAAAAACACTTTCTCCTAGACACCTCTGCAAAACTCAAATATAGTCCATAGACTGGTGAACACAACTTCCTCTGCACAATGAACCAAAACACCAAATTTGGAATATAACATCTCTGGACATTTCTGAACAACATGTCCAAACTGGAAAAGCAGATCTTCAACATAGAAGAAATGTGGAGCAAAACTAGAACACTACTCTATAAACTAAAATACCTCTTTGGCACATTGTTTGCTTTAATAATCAAATTTTCTCAAAAGCACTTGAAAACCAACCAATAGAAACATATTATCAACATATTCAACACCTCTTCAAAGTAACCAAACAACTCATACCATTATCATACCATTGCAATAAGTTCATCTTTGCTCAACCAATTGACACTAATGACAACACCAAGCAATCAAGTTGACCTCAACGACAACTTCAATTGCACATACTTGCAACTCTATCATTTCATATCCCCACTCCTTTTGATATAGGCAAATATGGAGGTGTACTTAGTAAATGTGGTCACCTGAGAGTTGAATGTGGAGTCTTGTAAGTTAAATGTGAGTATATTTAATTGAAACATGTAATGTTGCATGGTGAAAACAAGTCAACGTGAACACATAAGGAGCAAATGTTGTTCAAGAATAGGTGGTCTATCTATATGATAGGTCAAAACAATGGTGGAAGAAATGATTTAAGTGTTTGCATTCCTTACTATGTGGAAATACAAATTCTTAGTGCTAACATGGCATGTACATTTCCATATCAACCCTTGAATTCAAGGTGCACCACTATTAGGCCCTCTCTAGGTTATCGCACACTAAACTTAATATCATAAGTTAGAATTCTATATTGTAAAGGAAATAAAGGTCTTCCAACAAATGTATAAGTTAACGATGTTGCAGTGACATAAAATGTCATTCCAGCATGCTTTTATGCTTTCTTAAGACTTGAACCCACAATAGATTTTAGTATTTCTATAACTTCAATTGACGAATTACATCATTATAAAATTATTGTCTTCCTATACATTACATGAAATGGCATTCATGAATGACACACAAAAATTTGAAATGGTGTTCTTCATATTCTTTATAGAGAATTACAATAAAGATTATATTAGACATGATATTTTTTGGTATGAAAAATCTAGAGTTGATTTTCTTCATATTGATTCAATATATTGGCATACTTGTAAGCCAAATGACAAAAAATATAGTAGATATTCTTACTCTGATAGAGAAAATGTCAAACATGCCTCCCAGAACTACTACATAATACTTTTTTGCATATAATATTTGTAGTAAAAAAATGGCATATAAGATTTCCACACATAAACTTGAAAAAAAAATTCTTTTGATACATAAGATAATATAAACTTGAAATTGTTATCTTCATACCTACTATAGAGATTACCAAAAGGGCTTCCCAAAAGACATCGATCAAACATGATTGTTGGCATGATAGAGCTGAATTTATAGCAAGCTACATCAACTAAAAATAGGATGTGGCATACCTAGCTAGTTACCAACACATCCAAAGGTCACAACATGTACAAGAAGACACACTCCGTGGTATACTTATACTTAGGTATAAGTATGGCTCAAAGATGTAATGAAAAGATATTAGAAGGAAAACTAGCAAGAGAGATGAATGAGGAATATGTAAATAGATGTATAAGAAACAAGGATAAATATGAGATGTAATGAGAAATAGATGATTGATGTATGAATACACATTATACTAGATTTGTATATGTTGAATATAATATATTGCATGTTAGTTTTACTAGTGTATAATGTGTGAAGATATATGATGTGTATGTGAATGGATGCATATTGTCAATTTTAGTTTTTCTTTCCTACCACAATCTTTTGAAGCTCACCACATAATCTCTAATCCTCCTCTTATCTCTAATACTAGGGTACAAATACAACATTCAAGTCACATTGGCCTGGATCTTTGATCTACACCCACTCTTACTAATATTTTGATTTCACTACCAAGACCTTGGTAAAGGGATAAAGGAGAGATACAAACAATAGATATATTATTTACAATAAAAAATAAGATAGTAAGGATTATAATTTAAAAGAAGAAAGATTTTATGATATGCGATAGGATCCTCTACATTATAGCCTTGTGAGAGGGGGTTAGGAAACTAGAGGATGAAAAATGGAAAGGGGGATCTTGAAGGGATCTTTGAAGAGATACAACCACTAGAAAAAGGACAAGAATGAGCCAATAGGGATGGATAAAAAGATTAATGAAATACCAAATCAATAAACACCCATGGAAAAAGGAGATAACAAGAAGTAAAGAGAAATTAGGGAAGAGATTGAATTGTCAATGGAATTGAACATGGAAGAAAAAACTAAAATATATTTAGAAAAGATACGAAACATATTATAGATGAATTGAGTAGGCTAGAAAAGTTGAATCAGAGCATGCTAGGAGGGTTTCTAGTGATAATGATACTAAAGAAGAGTTAGAGTGTGCCAGGAGGGCTACTATTGATGATGATATTGAGGAAGACTTAGAGCATGTCGGATGGGTTGCTACTAAAATGGTTGAGGATAACAAAAATAAGGAAAACCCACCATTGAAGAATTGAGAATAAGTGAGTGCAACAAGGGGGTTACAACTGAACACAAGAATTATATGGAAAAAATTATGACTCCCCAAATATAGGAACAAGGCATAATTGTATAGCTCCATAATAGAGAGACATCTGAGTGAGTCAATACCCATCTCAATAAAGAAATTGGGATCCTAAGCGGGTTGAATTTTTTTTAAGAATATGCATATTTAGAGAGTCATTAAAAGAAGAGTGTGGAAGCATGTGTTCTTTTGCATTCAAACTTTTTACTCATACACCTCATTTGGAACCTAACTTGTCTAACCTAAAAATCATAGTTAATGATGCTTTTGAGGAATTATTAACCCCTTAAACAAAATTAAATTATTTAAAATTTAGCAAACACTATTTAGATAAGGTGGTGAGTAAAACTATTGGTCTACAAAAGGATAAAATGATGAATTTGTATTTATATGAAAACAAGAAAAGTGTGGAAGAAAATGAAGTTGAAAGCATATTCAAAGATATTTAGATGGACATAATCAAAATAATTAAGGAAGGATGGGAAAACAACATTAACTGATAAGATGTCATTAACTAATGAAAATTCATCTCCTAAATTGAAATGGTTGCATGAAGAGGTGAACCCCCTTGACCAAGAGTCATCTCCCATGATAGTTAAAACAAGAAGAGTAAGTGTAGAAGGTATACATAATAACTCAAACTGAACAAGAGAAAACAAACAATAAGAATTTGTAAGTAATTATGCAGAAATATTGGGGAGTTAATTTATTTGAAATTGATTAGCAAGAGACATAAGGAGTAGGAAACTAGTAAGGTAGAGAGACCACACTAAGAAACTAGTAAAGAGAAATAAATACATAAATCTAAGGTCAAAAGTTAGAAGTCCACCAAAAAGAGAGAAAAAACCCTTTCTAAGTACCAACAAATCCAAAGAACATACTTCTACTATGGAACACAATATGAAACTACCTATCTTCAACAAAGTTACTACTAAAGCATTAGAACATATTTTTATGTCAGAATCCACTTGGAGAAGGAATCAGACTTAGACTAAATAGGATAGTCTTTATGATTTTGTAGGGATACTGAGAAATGATGCTTTAAAATAGTATATGAAGAAGTACTCTCAACATGATAAGGAATGGAAAGAAATAAATAATGAATTCCTATCTAACTTTAGATCCCCTAAGATTATAGTAAAGAGCATCAAAAAATGAGAGAAATGATACAAGAAGAGGAAGAAACGTGTTTCATATGTTGTCATTGATGTCAAAAGAGTTGTGATGTGGAAGGCATATTGTTGTATATGTTGTCAAATGAGTAATGATCAAAGGAGAAGTGATGATGAAAGACATAAAGGATTAGTATCATCTGTACAAAGTTGTACCTTATCTTCTAAAGTTCATGGATAAGTGTATGTTTTCAAAGTGCTTGAAGTATTGTATTTAATGTTGCATTAGTTGCATATGTTTTCTTTTGATGATATGGGGTCATTATGGTTGTCACTTGATGAAGAAAGTTATAAAAAGTTTGAGGAAAACTAAGTAAATTTTAAGTTACGAAGGGTGTCATAGGTTCAAGAAAATGTACCACATTCCTCTGCAGATGAAGACATGAGCTTGTAGATTGGAAGTTTGCCAGAATTAGCTATAAGGTATGTATGGCTCAGTTTGAGAGCATAAGAACTATTTCAAATCTTTCCAATAGTTATGAGAGTGAAGACAATGGTGATACAATGTTGTTGTAGTCTCAAAGGTATAGAAGAATGCTCTGCATTTTTCTTCACTTGAAGATATGACCTTGCAGCTTGGAGAATAGCTAGATACAAATAAGAGGTATGCATGATCCAAGTTTCAGAGCATTAGAGTTTTTTCTAGAGTCAACTAAGTAAGAACAAGTCATGTTACTATTTAAGCTTATCAAAGGGAAAATAGAAAGCCACCACATTTCATTGCACTTTGATGTTTGGCTTTGTTGTTTGCAAGATAAGTTTAGATGATAAGTATGTATGCTCTGTTCAGGTTTCAAGTGTTCTAGACTACTGTAATTATGTTTTTCAATGTTCTATATCAAGATAGTGTAACTAGATTGTGTAAGGGATATCAATATCAAAGCTTGATTGCTTGTTCTAGCAAGATGAAGCATGGAATAGAAAGAGGAGTGAATGAGAAGGTTTTCTAAGTCATATAGTGTTCATGGTATGAAGTGTTGGTAATATGTGTTGTCATTGATGTCAACATAGTATACATTGATGTTAACATAGCAGATGGAAATGTATAGATAGACTTGTATAAAGAAAGAGATAGTATGGTCAAGGCAAACCAATCCGAGAGACGAGAAAATAGTCTAAGTATGGGGAGATGATTAATTTTGGGTTTGATCATAATGTGGATGTAAAAACTTATGTATTTTCATGTTCCCTGTAACCACACATACATATCTCATCAGTTGGGAGTACTGCACTTATTGATAAGAAGCAGAAAACTAAGCCATTCACAGTGCACATTCTAAGGTAGAGTCAACTTGAATTGGTCTGCACTTATCCACAAAGAAAGATTTGATCTTGCAGTTCTAAAGATAGCTTCTTGTATGTATTAATATCATATTTCCAAGTTTTCAGATCCTCACATCTTCAGCATGAAAATTTATAAGGGATAGTGTATTGGCCATCACCTAGACAAAGAAAAATAGTAATGGAGAGATAATGGAATGCTCTAGATTCCTCCAAAAGAGATCTATTGTTACATATAAGGAATACTGAGAGGGGGGGTGAATCAGTATTCCACAAAACCACTTCTTAACAAGTTTATTAATCCAATTTCCAAAATCAATAACATGAAAGCAAAATAAGGATAAGAACAACAACCATAAAGACATAACACATGGACACTAGGATTTTTAAGTGGAAAACCCATAAAGGGAAAACTACGGTGAGTGTTAGCTCACAATATATTATGATATCTCAATACTGGATTACAAGAAGGCTCACTGCCCTATGAAGAAGTGCTCATTGCACAAAGGCTCACTACCAAGAGAAAAGAAAGAAAGGAGGATTGGCTCACTGCCATAAGATAAACTATAGTAAATACATCTACCACATGTTGGATCATAGTTCCATTGAAGGTTCAATATACAGATTCAAAGGTCTTCATTTATTCTACCCTACTTTTCAACTTGACTACATATACTCTGTTTTCTGTCCTTGTTCAACTTTTTCTTCTCTGCACTCTGCTCATAATCCTTCACACTTCAAATTCACACAATACACCATACAACCTCACTCCAACATCAAATTCCATCTATTATATATATTTGATACAAGATTTATCTCATAATCAGGTTGCAAACAAAACATAAACCGTGTACACAAATACTACATCTTGTCTTCTTGGACTTGTGTACAATCTGCAAACTTTAAACAAACATACAAAAGTCTTCATATAGGTTGGGTTCAATCATACCATCACTTAGATTGACTATTCAGACAATATAACTTCTCCGCATAAGAATCTAACATGTTTGTCAGCTTGTTCCTTAAGAATATACTTGATCAGCTCATATGTCACATTATAATTCCCACTGCAGACCATATGAGACTCTGAGATGCATAACCAATAATCATTTTGGATCTCTTAGTATACCTTTAGAACTACAGAACAAAATATACAACTACGGAGGAATGCAGACCCTTTTCTCTAGCACTGTGCACTCTTCCTATCTTTGCTCTATTCGCTTGAACTTAGGTATTCTACCATGTGACTTTCAGAGGAAGTCAAGACTTGAGCACTGGAACAAATCATCACTAAATAGTTATGAACAACATACCTGATCCACATATACTGATCTTTTACTATGGGGGCATACCATCCCAAACATTATTACTTACTTTGTATAATGTATGCTATTCATACTTAGTCATTTCTGCTTCCGGAGTAAAGTCTCTTTGTCATACCGGTGGAGTCTCTTTCCTTTGTTGCCATCAATGACAACATTCAATCATCAGAATAGTGTCTCTTGCCAACAATCTCCCCCTTTGTATTTAATGTCAACACTTAGTGAAAAATGCTTGTGTTTTCTCCCCTAACTATGTATTCCTTCTCTCTCTTATATGTTTGCCCTTTTTTCACTAGTTTTCTTCTCCCCCTTTGACATCAATGGCAAAGGTGTATGTGCAAGAGTCAAAATTGGACCAAAACTACAAAAATCTTCATACTCTACTACATATGTACACATACAATACTTAAACTCAATTAGTTGCTGATGAAAGAATATCCTTATACACAATCTTTAATTGTGTAATATCTTCATCCCATCGATTCTTAGCTCTTTCCAAAATTTGAATGTGACCATTAATTATAAAGACTGATTCTTCTACCTTTTGCACATTAGAATTTGTGTCTATTTTTAAGGCTACCTATGCTTCTGCTGCAATACTGATCATTGAATCTAACTTAGGAATAATTAGTCCTCTCAACTGACACATTTTATTTTTCATTTGATCCCTCTTATTTACAATATCACTTAACTCATTATGAATATTCATTACTTGTATTTATTTTCTGCTCACCGACTCAGCTATTGGATCAAATGATTTAGAAATATTTATTAGTTGTTGTTTTAGATCTTTCACCTTTTCTTCTAGCTATTTTGTGGCTACTGGCCAAGATAGACAAAATTTATACAGATCACTTACTTCTTTGATAGCACTTTGTATGCCTTTCATTTTATTGTCTAGTAGAGCTTTAGCATTCACTATCATAGTCTTCAAATCATTTAACCTTTTCTCATCAAATTCTTGTCTCACTTTTGTCTTAGCAAATCTCTCAAAAGATTCAAAATGCTCACTTATAGAATTTATGAGTCCTTTAAGTTGAGTTATAGAAGACAAAGAGGTGTCCTCCTTCTGATATGATGGCATCATCTTCTCCAAAATGGTGGATGCCACACCAATCAATTCATTGTCCTGTATGTGAGACTTCAAAATTTATTCATGTGCCTTTGCCTATACAATTGATACTAGTTTGAATTTTTGTACAGGGGACATCGAGTCCAGATTTATTGGTCCTTTCAAAAATTTAGGCTCATCCAGGACTTGTTTCTCTTTCTCTAGAAAGTCTTTAACTGAATCCATGGTGTCTCTTGCTATACCAGAGACATCTTCTTATTTCTTTAGTTCAGGAGGATCTAAATCCATAGCTTCATTTGCACTATCCTTTTGTTTCGTTGCAGGGATTTCCTTATCTTGTTTCTCTTCTTGATCATCGACCTTATCTGTCTTCTCAGTATTCTCCAATCCTGTCTTGTCACCTATTTGATGTTTTGGAGGGAGACTAGACTCAATAACTGTAGCAAGTGATTCCTCCTCTTTGACCACTCTGTCATCTAACCCTCAGTTCAAATTCACTTCTGGAATAGATGTATCATCTCCAACATTTGGTTCATCATTGTCATATATTGTTGGGAGATGAAATTCTTGTAGCACTCTTAAAGTTATTTCCTCAGTCTCCTTAACTACTTTCTCAATGTCATCTGACATGAGGGTATTCATTCTCCTTTGTTTTGAACTCCTTGTTGAGTGCTTTGGCCTATTTTGTCTTCAGGAGAGATCTCTGGACATAACATTATCAGTGTATGCTCACGGAGTTCAATGTCTTTTGCCATAGCTACTTCTTTTCTTATAGACATAATACTACCCAAGGTATCTAGAAGATTGCTAATTATCTCAATAAGGGCTTTGTTGCAAATGTCCATATATCTAATGACAACAGTTTCAATAATTCTGTTATCTAGATCATTGTACTCATCATATAATTGGGCTATGGGCTTTAAGTTTCCATCAACAGTTATAGCCTTTAGGACATCCTCAAGATCTATAGTAGCTTCTCCTATCTCATCTTGCCCTGGCCTTTTTCTAGCTTTACCCTTACTAGAGGGTTTCTTCTTTCTACTTCCAAAGGCTTTGGTGGCCTCAGTTTTCATTTTCTTCACTTCTTCATCTATTTCTGTTTCTTCCTCATCAACTGCAATGCTTACATGTATTCTTTTAGCCCTTGTTTTCTTCCTTTTGTGACTAGTGGCAGGAATTTCCACACTTGTAGATGGTGTGGGATCAGAGGGAATAGATGTAGCTTCTATAGAGGTAGATCCTCTGGTTCTCCTTCTTACCACCTCTAGTTTTTCAAGTTTTCTCTTGGGTTCTTCTGGAACTTCAACTGATTCACTTTCTCTCTTTTCTTTTGTTACCTTTTTAGCTTGTGCTTTTTCCCTTGCCTCTTTCACTTGTTCTTTTGTGAAGCCTTGTCTCAGGGTGAAATCCTCTGCCACTCTCTGCATTTTCTTGGAGATTTTAGGTTTTCTTTCTTCAACATGGATTTTAGCATATAGTTCTTCATATGTTCCAAATCTTTCCTCTTTGGGGTCCCTGGGCTTGCTTAGCATATGTTGTGCATAATTTTCCAATATTCCTCCATCTACCTCATAGCCCATTGGCATAACCCATACTGTTCTAGGCTCAATGGCCTCCATCAAGCATTGAACTTTTGTCACAATAAAGTAGATAGTGTCCATGTATTTTTTAACAAGTGATCTAGGGATCCTTTCCTGAGATTGCATTAACTTCTAGAAATTTTTGAAATAGCCCCATAGGGTTGAGTTTTGTGCCTCAATATTTCCTATGCTACTCAAATGGTTTCTGATCTGTACTGCAACAGGTTTGTCTCTAGTCCAAAATAGATTCTTCATGCCTGGTAACTCTTGCATAAAGTAGAAGAATAAGCACAAAATCAATGTACCAAACTTGAAGGGATATTTGGTTTCTTTTGTCTTCTTTAGGTTCTCCATTAACTACTGTCAGAGCAGTTCACACATGTCATATTCTACATTTTCCTTAATCATTTGATAGGCAGTATAAATGGCTATACTGAAGACATAATTTTCTCAGTTTGTGAAGTAGACCTTATAGACAGTCACCATGGATGCAAATATGACTGCATGGTCTTCAATATCACTGATAGTCAATGCCCTTTTATCAAATTTTGCTCCGGTGGCTTTAATTACTGTTTCATTTTTCACAACCTTCAATATAGGTACTGTACCGGTAGAGTTTAGTCTTGTGATAGCCCTTATGGCATCTTTAGTAATCTTGAATGTAGAGTGGAGTCATATAAACTCATCATGAATTCACCTTAAGACATACCGGACCCATTCATCTTCTACGAAGACTGGAAAATCTATATATTGAATAAATTTCTTTCTTTCCAATACCTTTTATTCTTCCTTCAAATCAAATCCATCTCCACTTAAATATTTTATAAATAGATATGAGAATGGACTATCTCCGTGTTCTTCTAAGGCAACATGTATATAGTCCCTAACATCTTCCACATGCATCACACTGAACAAAATCTCTAAAAATGCACCATTTGGATCAAGCTCTATTGATTTGAATGGATGCTTCTTGAATTTTGGCCTTGGTCTTTTAGTTATATCAATCACATGTGGTGTAGGCATTTTGCAAAAGTTCAAAAAGATTCATAGTGGGGTTTCAAATTTGATAAATACCTCTTTTCACTGAATTAGGGTTTTCTTTGGTCTTGTCTTAATTTGCTTTGGAAATCATTGAGTCACTTGGGATTTCACTTCAGATCACCTTAAGCACTTGAAAGATTGAATGCAAAGTGATTAACCTTTTACAAATCCAAGCCTTTAAACCCCTTGAGGCCTTAATTTAATCGTCATAAATGCGGTCTTTCAAAAAGTTGTCAAACACTTCTCTATCAGCCATAGTCAATCCAAATTGCTCTGCATTAGATCTTTCTCTACCGGAATTCCATTTAGAGGATTTATCATAGAGTTCTTCACAACATACCTTGGTACTAGATTCTAGCACTAACTTTCTGGCTAGGGGCTTGGATTTTCAACATAGCTCCCCCTGAGCTAGAGCTCCCAATTTACTTCCTGGAGGAAGTATTTGTACCAGATGCTGGTGTGGATCCATCCTTGATTTCAATTACTTCTTTCTTGATCCAGATCTTGTCCATTTCTTTCTTAGTTTCAAATGGATCAAGTTTTTCTTTTCCCTTGTCATTTGACTACTATGTTTTTCTTTCTTTAACATAGTAGTGTCGTTTCACATTCTTGCTTCTACAAAATCTTGTAACATGTCCAAACTTGTTGCAATTATAGCATAGAATGTTTCCCTATCCCTTATTCCTTCCTCTAAATGAATTCATCCTTAAACTACATTGATTAGCCATGGTCAAAATCTATTTCAAGAAAAACACCTTCCATTGAATGATTGAGTATTCCTTGAATTGTGAAAGCCATTTCTTACCAAACTTCTGCATTGATTTGATCTATGACCAATTTTCTTGCAATTGAAACATTGATCAGAGAATGATGGAACATTCTGATTTATTCTATTCCTACACTGAATAGCTTTATGACCAAACTTTTTGCAATTAAAACAATGGACATTGAAAGATGGGTACCGTTGAGCATTTGGTTGTCTGACCGAAGGTCTTCTAGGTCTTCTTCTTTGATTCCTGAATTGGTTGCCTTTGTTTTGCTTCATCTGAAAGTTTTCTTGACCTAATTTTGAACTTTCTCCTTTCTCAAATCTAAGCCTTGCTTGTCATCTGAACTCTTTTAACTAGCAATCATCTCATCAAGTTTTGCAGAACTTATCTTGAACTTTTCTTCATAGTTCTTGGCTTTTTCCAAGTCTATTTTTAGGCTCACAACTTCTTTTTCCAATTTGACACAATCTTCTATCTTGTTGTTTACCATCATATTTAGATCTTCTTCTGTTTTAGCTCTTTTAATAACTTCCACTTTCAAATCATCCAAGTTCTCATTTGCTAATATCAATTTTCACAAACATCTCTATATTTTTCTTTGAATTTCTTGACTTGTTCTTTCAGCTTTAAAATGCACTCATCAGCTTCTTGAATGTTATCCTTCAGATCTCTAATTTTTTCTTCAGATTTTTCAAGATCAAAAAGAGTTGCTTCCAATTCAACATTGTTTGAGAAGTTTCCAAATCTCCTAGCTGCCATGAGTGAATTCTCCTAGATCTTCCTCAAGCTATTAGGCTTCTTCCAAGGAACCTTTCTCTAATACCAATTATTGATTATAAGGAATACTGAGAGGGAGGGTGAATCAGTATTCCACAAAACCACTTCTTAACAATTTTATTAATCCAATTTCCAAAATCAATAACATAAAAGTAGAGTAAGCATAAGATTAATAGCCATAAAGACATAACACATGGACACCAAGATTTTTATGTGGAAAACCTAGAGAGGGAAAAACCATAGTGAGTGTTAGCCCACAATATATTATGATAGCTCAATACTAGATTACAAGAAGGCTCACTGCCTAAGGGCTCTCTGCCCTATGAAGAAGTGCTCACTGCACAAAGGCTCACTGCCAAGAGAAAAAAAAGAAAGGATGATTGGCTCACTACCATAAGATGAACTATAGTAAATGAATCTACCACATGTTGGATCACATTTCCATTGAAGGTTCAATATACAAATTCAAAGGTCTTCATTTATTCTGCCCTTCTTTTCAACTCGACTACATATACTCTATTTTTTGTCCTTGTTCAACTTTTTCTGTTCGGCACTCTACTCATAATCCTTCACACTTTGAATTTGCACAACACACCATACAACCCCACTCCAACATCAAATTTCATCGAGTATATATATTCTCTACAAGATTTATCTCATAATTAGGTCAGCAAGCAAAACATAAACCGTGTACACAAATACTACATCTTGTCGGCTTGGACTTGTATACAATCTACAATGCAAACTTTAAACAAACATACAAAAGTCTTCATATAGGTCAGCTTCAATCATACCATCACTTAGATTGACTATTCAGACAATATAACTTCTCTGCATAAGAATCTAACATGTCTGTCAGCTTGTTCCTTAAGAATATACTTGATCAACTCATCTGTCACATCATAATTCCCACTGCAGACCATATGAAACTCTAATATGCATAACCAATAATCATTCTGGATCTCTTAGCATACCTTCAAAACCATAGAACAAAATATACAACTGCGGAGGAATGTGGACCCTTTTCTCTAGCACTGTATATTGTTCCTATCTTTTCTTTGTTCACCTGGACTTAGGTATTCTACCATGTGACCGGAGAAAGCCAAGAATTGACCACTAGAACAAATCATCACTAAATAGTGATGAACAACATACCTAATCTATATATATTGATCTTTTACTGTGGAGGCATACCATCCAAAACATTGTTATTTACTTTGTATAATGTATACTGTTCATACTTAGTCATTTTTGCTTTCGAAGTAGAGTCTCTTTGTCATACCGGTGGAGTCTCTTTCCTTTGTTTCCATCAATGACAACATTCAATCATCAAAAAAGTGTCTCTTTCCAACATCTGTTTGTCATGTGGTTCTAAGGAATAACTAAGATATGTATGAGACATGTTTTGATGAAGTTACAAGTGGTCTGGTGGTTAGCAAGGTCAAAATTTAAGTGACAGAAGCAATATAGTTTGTTACAGAACTTGAATACACAAGTTGAGTTTTGCGAAAGTTGAAACATGTATAGATCTATCACTAGAGAATATGCAGAAGTATTACATGGTCCAAGGTTGGTGCAATACATATTTTGGGTCTCTTGGGTCAATCCAAGCTACTGTCCCACTTGAAATTACTTTGTTGCCCTCTTGTATAGTGTTCTATGTGTGTTTGTGATCAGATTTATAAGTGAAGAGTCCCCCTCTGCATCAATTAGTATCAGAACTCAGAAGGTCTAGGAGAGAGAGTTTCATTTTGTGTTTGTGTAGGTTGAAGAGAGAACCTGGTTGCCAAAAGACTAGGTAGAGGAAAAGAGAAGAGACCTAGATGAGGCAAAGACAAGAGGGAGCAAGGTTAAAGGGACTTGCTTGAAGAGGAGATGGATTTGTTTAGAAGGTACTTGCAGGCTGGGGGTTCACAAAAGAAGAAGGAACAAGAGAAAGAGAGGAAGAGGAAAGAGGAAAAGATGAGGCAAATAGAGGTTGAGAAAGATATAAGAGAACTGAGGCAAGCTACGGAAGAAATGAAAAAAGATATGGAAATAATAGTTTAGTAGTTGCAAAGCTACCACTTATCAGTGAAGAAGAAGGTTACATGGCCCATCAAGAAAATTGTCCAAAGAAGAAGAATACAAACAAAGGTAGCATCAATAGAGGAAGAACAAAAGCAATCTTTGACAGAGGAAGAGGTAAGCAATGAAATAGTGAATACTATTTTGACATCAAGCATTGAAGAAGATAAAGTAGACATGGTTGTGGATGAGCCTTCATTTCATTTTCAGTTGTTTGAGTCTCAAGAGCAAGTTGAATAAGTAGAAGGGAATATTACTATTAATGTTGCTGATAAAGTTGATGTTGATAATGAAGTTTCTGATAAGATTGTTGTTGCAGAGTTGCAGACCAAGTTCTTGCAGTTGGATGTTGTTATATTGCAAGGATCACCAAAGGAGTATAAGAAGCAAAGTAAAGAATGCATTGTTGGTAATGGTACTGACCAAGTTGTTTTGATGAATGAAGTTGTCATTATTTAGGTGCAGGTATCCAAAGTAGCAGATAAGAAGAAGTTATTTCCATTTGACAGGCCTAAGCACATGAGCAAGAAGGTAGGAAAGCCAAGAGTGAAAATGAAGTGGACATTACTTTGTTTCAAGAAAGTTGGAATGCAGGAAATGCAAGACATTAGTCAGAGACTATCAAACATATTTTTCATGATGATATTCCTTATTCAAGTGGACTTGAATTTTATTTTTTCCAGGAGTATGGTGCAGTAGCATTCATGGTCAATGGCAATATTGCATCACCAAAAATATTTTAATTTTCAGTTGTTTCTTTTTTCAATAATGTTGGAGCTTTGAGAAAATCATATTTTAATTTGCAAAAAATATAATTTCCCTTAGGTGCAATTGTAAATGTAATTTTAGTGGTATTTGACTGATTTTGTCATAAGTGGGGCTGCCAATAATCTTGGAATTGATTTCCAAGAGGTAGGGCCAGAAGCTTTGCATGTTGTTGCATGTTTGGGTAGTTATTATGAAACCAAATCATGGTAAAATGAGCATAACTTTCCCATATCTTATCAAAATTAAGAAATTTAAAATGTTCTAGAAAGATGGGAAGGAGAGGCATGAAACCTAGAAACTATTTTAGCAAATCCCAAAAATTGAGGGAGTGATGACAGGTTGGAAGTGACAGGTTTTTTTTGTGGATTTGTGGAGGTTGTTTTGAGAAACCAATAATGGTTTTCTTCTTATGCAATTGCTACATATTGAGGCTTATTCATTTAGTGAAAGGGGGCTTTTGGAGAATATGTGTTTGTATATCCAAATGCTACTGGAATGAAGCTGGAATGTTGAGTTGCAGATTTTTTTTTGTATGTTTGAAGCCAATGTTGTATGAGAGCATATGAGCTCCATGTTTATGTATCTCATTTTCATATTTTTAATATAATACATATTACAGATTTCTCTTCCATTTTATGTGTTTCAAATTATTTTTCTGCCCTCTTACATAGTGTTCTATGTGTGTTTGTGATTAGATTTGTATGAGAGAGAATCCCTCTGCATCAATGGTACATCAGGTATGATCTGCATGCATACAACTTTCATTTTCTAATACCACATCAGGTTATCATGTCTGCAAGAAAAGTTCTTAGTATAACTGTCCTCTAAAATCTTGGTTATCCAAGTCATGTTATGAATACCTCAGGAAACATTAGATAAATGTGTGTGGATTTGATAAGTAGCTTATATTATTGTCTAAGTTCATTACCAAAAGGTTTCAATCCTTGTACTTCACTGAAACATCATATCTTAAGATGTGAAGAATCACATGAGGTCTGAAGACTGTTTTCTATAGATAGTCATGTTTCTTATATTGTAGACGCATAGTTTGATATGATACTTCTTCATCAAGGTGTATGGATGTTGTTGTACTCATGTATGAATGATTCTTTGGTCAACATTACATTTTTGGCTTCTCCCCAGTAGTAGAAAGATGCATAGTTGACTGTCTTGAGCTGTATGAGCCGACTGGTTAAGTATCAGAATATGCGGAGGCTCCTGATTAATTTTCTCAAGTCTGGAAAGTATGTAAAGATGTACCTTGATCCTTTTCATAAAGTCCTGAGGTTGACAACAAGTCTTCTCATCATTTTTCATGTGTTGAGGCTGACTAGTGACAAGTTACACATTTCATCCAATATTGATCATGTTGTCGACCTAATCAATGTTTCAATGTGTTGTGGAGGATATTTATAGAATATATAATTCATTTGAGAGAAGATAAGGAAAACATCAATATAGTAGAGTAGAGGATAAGATATGAAGTGTGTAAAATTAGTTTGAAGATATGTATTGAGTGAGAAAAGAAGACTACACCATCAACATATAACAGATGTGTTCTCCATAGTAGACCTTGTATCTATATTATCATTATAAATCCAATAGTAGTGAGTTGAGTATTCAGGGAGTAGAAGCTTCCTTGGGTTGTAACTCTGAATCAAAGTTGTAAATTGGGGAGTAGTAACTTTCTTGGGTTAAAGTCCTAAAACAAAGTTGTAACATTTTTGCAGTGAGCATATTATATTGTGAGCTAACACTCACCGTGGTTTTTCCCTGTCTTAGAGTTTTCCACATAAAAAATACTAGTGTCATGTGTTGATTCTTGTGTTGGATAATTTTCCCTTCTGTTCTACATGTTATTTAGTTTTATTTGTTGACATATGGTTAAGTTTTAGTATGTGCTAATTCACCCCCCTCTCAGCACCTCATTATGTTCAACAATTGGTATCAGAACCAAGTGCCCTTGAAAAGCCTAATGGCTAAGGCAGATCCTACACTTGAACACATGGAATCTGAAGTTATGGACAATGATATTTTTGTACCAGAACCAGATCTTGAAGCAATGGAACCTGAAGGTTGGGATCTTGATGGGAGTGAAGTACACCTTGAAGAATAACTCAAATAAGCCCTTAATGAACTAGATGAAGTCAAAGGACTAAATGTAGGATATGAAGAAATGCTTGAATTAGCAAAAGAGATAATTGACAAATTGAAGACAAAGGCTAAAGAGTCAAGAGAAGAAATTGGAAAGTTGAAAACTTTATTAGAAGAAGAAAAAGGGGGTGACACAAAGCTCAAAGAGGCTAAAGATATGATCTCAAATCTAAAAGTCATGGTTGAACAAGAGAAGAGGATTGAAGACTTCTTAAACATCAAACTCAATGAGGAATCAACTAAATGTTCAAAACTTGAGGAAGAAGTTGTCATTCTAAGGAAAGAACTAGAAAAAGAAAAAAAGCAAATTGACAAAGGACTAAAAATAAAAGGAGGAACTAAAATTATTGATGAAATAATTAACTATCAAAAGCCAATAAAAGAAAAATCAGGTCTTGGTTTTGAAAAGGGAAAGAGTCCTATGATTAGTGCCTCTACACAATTATATGATAACTTTCATTTTGGAGGAAAGTTTGAAACTAAGAAGGAAGAGACCTACATAAAAAATCCTAAGAAGAAAGCCTACAAAGGTACAAAAGAAGATGAATTCACTCTTGTCCAAAGACAAAGGAAGAATGTGAGGAAGAATTTCAAAAATCCTCAACCTACAAGGCAACCAACTCACATTAGGTATTTTCAAGGTTTTAATGGCAATTGTTTTACTTGTGATAAGTTTGGTCACAAAGCTCAAGATTGTAGAAGTAAGATAAATCAAAATGTTCTAAGATGTTACACTTGCAATAAAGTTGGTCATAAAGCTACTGAATGTAGAAGTACAACAAATTACAAATCAAGTAGGTGTTATGCTCACAATAAGATGGGACATAAGGCTAATGAATGTAGGAGTAAAATGCCAAGGTATAATAGGGATAATGCTCAATCCTTTTATGGATACTATTATACTTGTAATAAGTTTGGCCATAAAATAGCTAACTATAGATTAAAGGCAAGAAGAAATGGAAATTCTCAGCAAACAAAGTGTACTTGTCATGAGTGCAATCAAACAAGGCACTCTTGAAAGAATGTGGGCCTGTTTCCCAAAAGAAAGTTGATATTTCTTAGCAAAGGATGGAAATGAAAAAATTATGGAAGAAGAAGGAAGTATGTGATATTTCTAAACCTCCACCAAGTGCAGGTGGATCCTCTAGTAATTAAAAGATGAAGTACTAGTTCAGGGGGAGTTACAACAATAAAACTTTTCAAACATCTGAATATGCAAGATGCTGAATTTCTCAACACTTTGGCTAGTGTTATTTTGTGCATACTAAGATAAGGAATTGAAGAAGTTTGATCAAGATTATAGAGAAAAATATCTAAATGCAAAAGAATGCAGAAGTCTCTAGGATTTACAGTGATAGGGGATTCTACCAAAAGGATACATGGACTCAGGGGGAGTTGTTGCTGCAAATCCTTCACCTCCTCTTCATGATGCTAAAAGAATTCAACATGCATATGAGCTTGATAGAAATTTGAGAGCAATTGATTGACTTGCAAAGGGTTGCTGAAGATTCATAAGGTTCTTAGATAAAAAGACTATATAGGTGATGCCTGATCATTTCATCCCATTTGATCAAAGTGAAGTGAATTGAAGAGCTAAAGGAGAGTTGAAGACATCTACCAGTTTGACCAAGAAAACCCTATCACTGCATTCTTAGGTATTCTTCAGTTTTTGATGTAGGAGAATCCATGGTTCAAGAGCAATCTTGCATTAACCAAAAATATTTTCATTCTTTTTGTTTTCTTTCATTTTCTAGTTTAGTACAATCAGTAGCATTTTTTTTATTTTGGTCCGCATTCTGCCACAGTTTCATTCTAGACCTTGCAGAGAAGGACTTAGCAGCTAGACATCAGTATGTAAATCATATCCAAATTTTAGATCATTTGGATCAATTTCTAGAAAGATATCGCTATCAAAAGATTGACTATTTTCTCAGAACAAAGCATTCAGACAGTCTCAAACAACTAGCTGAAGGGAAGGCTTGTGGAGCACTTTCATGACTTACAGAGCTAAATGAAACATCATTCAAGGTACTTTGGGACCTGGCTAACATTCCTTGAGGTCCGTACCTTGTTTCATTCATTTGCGGAGGATTTCCATATGTTCTAGGCTGACCTAGTTGTTGCTACACATTACATCTCTTTCATTGGAGTTTGTAATCATTCTTGGTCAACATAGAGGATGCTTGTGATCTGGAGATGATATATAATCATGTAATAGATGCATAGGAAAATAGTTAATTAGTGATAGATAATTCATAAGTTAGATTTTCTTCTTTAAGGATCTTTAAAGCTATATCTTGTGCATGTGTTGTAACTAGAGAATCAGGCCTGTGCACCCTAAATTATAAGCCCACATGTTACCGACATATCTACATTTTGAATCTATGATATACTAAACATCTGAATCTACATTTGTATTCTACATTGGAGTTTCTTCCGTTGTGTTTACTCTTGCTGCACAGTCTGGATGGTTCACTCTGTGGACCCTCCTAATTGTGACTGCACCAGTTTCTCTGGTTAAAACCCTTGTTCTTGAAGCTATTAAGATGGTTGCATCCTTTACCCCTCAATTGATCAACATTGCTGATAAACCCCAACCAAAATTCAAGAAACACCTTTATAAGGCAATTAAAGTTGACAGTAACAAAGCATTATCTAATGTTCCTACATTTGTGGTGTACACGAAAGATGTTAGGATATAATTCATGCAAAATTAGAGGAAATTGATCATGGCAAATTTGAAACCCCAAGGCATGAACTATTAGATGATGATATACATTACAAAATTGAATATGCCAACATTGAAGAAAAATGTTTGGATGTTTGGAAAGATTTTCTGGATTTCTGTAATGAGCATGATTGGGTTAGGTATATCCTTAGTAGAATTCATGATGAATTCATATACCTTGAGAAACCTTATCAAATAATGAAAGAAGCTATTAGAGTTGTAACAGGACTATGCTCCACTGGAACCATACCATAGTTGAAATCAATCAAGAATGAAAAGGTCACTGAATTAACTAGTGCCAAATTTAATAAAAATGCTTTAACCATTGATGATATTATTGATCCCGATGTAAGATATGCATCAATGGGAATTGCATACAAAGTGTACTACTCTAACAGAGAGGGATCTGTAGCTGCTACAACCATATACACTGCCTATCATATGGCTAAAGAGGGTAAGGACTTTGATTTGTGTGAGGTGATGAAGGATCAACTATTAGAGAGTCTAAGGAAAATAAAAGAGACATGAAACAACTTTAAGTATGGTTCACTAATCATTTGTCTGGCATTCTATTTCATGAATGAGTTACTAGGATTCAAAGGAAAGATATGGCAATAGGATAGGCTAGTAGCAGTGCAAATCAAAGATTACATAAGAAAATTTGACTCACAAAGATATAAAACTATATTATGGGGATTCTTCAAGAATTTCCAAACTGAAATGCATAAAAGGGATAGAATCTCTTTTGATTTGGTCAAGAAATACAAAGATGACAACATTTCTTGTGGACAAAAATTGTTGTTATATGGTGGCAGTTGAGCTGAGGACTTTGTGGATTCCCAAACTTCCATATGAAGTACTTGATGAGGAAGTTAAGGCCTATGATGGGATTTTGTTAAGTCCGCCTAAAGACCCTAAAGGTGAAATATATGGAACTAGTGAAGAAATTCAGGACAAAATATGCAAGAAAAGGATTGAAGAAGAGGTAGAAAAGAATAAAGGAAAGTTATTCAAGAAGTTTGGTATTCCACCTAGAGGTTTCACTACTCAAAACACTACAAAACATGTTGTGCCTCTCACTTCTGAGTGTCCCACACCAAGAAGATCAAGTAGGTCTAGTTCTTGGCTGCTTGCTCTCTCACTATCTTTGCCAATTCGGCATTAGTCACCTTTGAAGGAATTTCTTCCTCTTCTTCTCTATCTCCCATCCCTTTGATGGGCTTTGATACCACCTGATGCCGAGTGGCACAAGGGAAGCACAACACAAAGAAAGTTTGTTCTCCTTAGCCCACTCACCCACTTCACTTCTTCAATCCAACACAATCAAAGGCACATTCCAGGGTATATGAAGGATTTATTACCTAGGCTCTTGTCCAACTCTCAAGACTATGTCTACACCTTCATGTAAGTCTATAAACACCTTTTTGATAGTTGGTTTGGTTCCCAACTTCCCAAAACTCTCCAACCTATACCTTGACTAGTAAGGCTACTAGCCCTCCAAACTAGGTTTTCTTCACACAACTTGACAAAATCCTAAAGGACTAGGCAAAAAAATGATGGTTTTAGATACCCTCTATGGAACCCTATCAAACTCCCAAGTCTCCTATTCCAACTCTACTCCAGTAATCCAAAACACTCATTTGGTCTTCTAGGCCTAATTGATCAATTTAGGCTAGGTTACAAAGCAATTGCTCAAAATTGGGTGCATAGGTTAGGGGTAGGAACTTGGAATGACTCTACCATCCCCAAACAATACAAATCCACCATTCATTCATTCACTCTATCAGACTTTTGTCATTTACATCACCAAATTGCATAATTTCAGTCAAATACATAGAGATATTTGACCTAGGGCATCACCTTAAAAATAGAAGACTGCATTTCCCAAATAAAAGCTTTTGGCATCAAATAGTATACACCCCTAGCCTGCATGTCACCAAGTGGCATGAAATTTCATCAGTGGGAATGCATTCTAGGGCCCAATTTGTGGGACAACCCTAGAAAACAGGGTTTCTAGACCAATCCAGATTAAAAATGCAATAACTTTTCACTACGACCACTTTAGAACCTCAAACTAGTTGCATTTGAACCCTGACTCAGTCTAGTTTCAGAAAAAGTACATTTGTTCACTTGGAAAATCTGTACAGGCTATACACAGCAAGAAAAATAGGGAAAAATAGTCAATTTTCTTAATTTTTGTGCCCAAATTATGTACAAAAACTTTCTCTTCCATACTGGAGCAAGATGTCCTCCATATCAGCCTATCCAGGTTGGTAGACAATTTCTAAAAATAGTTTTAATAACTAAAATGAAGTTGCAACTAGTCAATGTGTCACTGACACCATTGACAACACTTGACACTATGGCCTTTTTGGCCTTAACACAAAGAAACTGATTGGTTTAACTTGTGTAATGGATCTCAAATGACCAACATACTCCCTAAAACATGACAAAACACAAAAACAATTAAAAAAAAACTCAAAAACCAATCCTTAGAACTTCTAGGCTTGATTGGTACAACAAGGATCCAAGTGGACTAAGCATGATTGAGGTTTATATGATTACCCCAATCATCTTGACCACACAAGAGGACCTTACATCCATGGCTACAGCCTTATTACAACCACAACTTTCAAAAATGCAAACAAAGTGACTTTAGGAACCAAGGTGCTCCTAGGTGCCCTGCACCATGAAGGATTCATAAATAAGGTGAGGCTTCGCATCAAAAGACCTCATTTCACCCACCAAGTTGTATTTGATGAAGATATAGTGAGAAATTGTACCATAATGGGAGAAGTGCATTTTTTGAGGAAAAGGTGGGAGACAATAATGGAGGGTGAAAGAATGAGAAAGAATCTAAACTCTGCATATCTAGGGGCATTTGTAGAAGAAAGTGATCCAATAGCAAGGATCCAAAACTTTTTTGATAATGTAGAAGAATTAATTGAAAGTGCTCCAATAGGAGAGGAGAGACATGTATATGACCTAGGCAGTTCAAGCAGAGTATATAGAAAAAGAAGTGAATCACCTGATGCACCTCCTACTAAAAGGGTAAATATCATTGATTTAGAACATGAGGAGGAGGTTGAATTGATAGATTTAGAAAAGGAGATAAATGAACAAGAACAAGAAATCTCCCAACATGTGAATTCACCTGTAAGAATAAGACCTTATGCCTCTCCTGATAACAAATTGGTAAGGTCAACCACTGGGTAGCATATAGATATAGAGGATATCAGAGTACTGGCCTACTCACAATTTTTAGAAGATGATGCTTTCATAAACACCCCTAAATTCAACAGATATGTGTTGAAGGTCAAAAATGAGGAGTTCCAGAAGAAGATAGAAGAAGCTAAGAGTTGAGATGACCAAGAGAAGTATGAGGAAATAACTTAGAGGGTGCTGAATGAAATTAGTCAAGACATCAGCAAGATGACCCCAGATGAGGGAAGAGCTCTGGTGGAGATAAGTGGCCTGCTATTGCTTCCACATTGGACCTTAGCAGATGCCATTGCTTTTGATATAGTCTCAAGGAATAATACTGATGAATCTGATGACCAAGTGGAGAAGGCACTCACTGGGGTAGGATTTAATCCTAGGTTTGAAACCCTAGTAATATGGGCATTGGCCCCAAATAACAATAAGCCAAGGGTAAGATTGGGAGAGTTGAAAGGGGATGTTATAATAAAGAGAGTGTAAGACACTCCAGCCCCTCAAGCTACAAGCCTGAATGTTCAAATAGCCCAATTTGGTGAGGCTGTAACAAATAAACTGCAAAGAGATCATGATGACCTCTTGCTGAAATATAGGCAAGCCATAGCAGAATTGAATAGATATAAGGAGCAGTTGATGTTGGCTCCAAGCACCTCAGCTCAGAGTCCTACATCTCTCATTCAAATTGCTGAATCATTTCCAACAGATGGGGAGGCTTTGCTCACAGAAATAAAAGAGCTAAAAGAGGAGGTGAAGAATTTGAAAGATGAAAAGAAAAATACATTGAAAGAGTTGATTACAATTTTGATAAACCACAGGTTGTCTAAGGTTATAGCCAGGAACGAGGACACATGGAAGTTATATTCAAGCATAAGAACAACTTAGGGAGAAAAACAAGGAGAACTTAGATAACATGATAAAGGTATGGTTGCCAAGAACAAGGGAAGTGAGAAACTTGCATAAGTGTTTAAGGTTTTCCCCAGATGCCTCACCTAAGATAAAATTGACTCTTGACATGCTGTTGATATTGGAGGAGGTGGTAGCCTTCCAATTGAAATTGGAGAAGGTTTTGAAAGAAAAAAGACAACTCATTGAGGAGATGGACAAGAGGATAAGGCCAAGCATTTTGGAAACTGATGGATAGATAAGAGGCATGGATATGTGGAAAAATGACTTTGAAAATCTAACTGGCCAGCTGGTAGCCTCGAGCTGTGTAGAGGGAGATCCTAATTTGAGCATTTTAAACTCTACATTGGACAAGTTCGACGCCTTTGAACTGAGTTTAGATACATTTTGTAAAGAATCAAAAATTCTATTGGATGCAAGGTACATAGGTCACAATGATAAAATAGAAAAATTAATTCCTTTCTAGTGACCCACAGAATGGTTATATACAGCTTGGATGGAGAAGTATGTCCTAGACAAGTCAAGACCCAATCATGTGAAAGGATAATACATTTCCAATTGTTTGTGTGATCTCCAAAATAAAATTGTATTTTGTCTTTTTCTCTTTCATGTATATGTAATTTGAACTTGTTTTCCCATGGGCGGTGGCTTGTAATGTAAGATTCATCTAACTGACATAGGATAATGAATATTGAGTACTACATTCTTGTGCCTATAAAAGAACATGTAGTACTAATTTGTAATATGGTTAGAGATTTGGGAAACTTTGATAAGAAAAATATAGAGCAATTCTAGAGGTTGGCCATATTTTTGGGTTGTGAGTTCATTTTCTTGCATTGTTTAATGTATGTTTTTATGAGCATTTTATCAATTTTAGGTTGAGATTATATGAAAAATGCCTTTGATCATGTGTTTCTAGTAATTGTCTCCTATGTTGCATGCATTTTCCTTTTGAAGGAAGATACTAAGGGTTTTTGAATTCATAAATATACATTTGCTATATTGCATGTCTGGTTTTCTGCTTCTATTCAAGGAATAGATTAAAATGCTTTAGGTTAGATATGGGAAAGTGTGTTTTGTAATCAGGATATTTGTAAGAAGATTTATTGGAAATACACATTCTTGGATTGTTTTCTATTAGGCAGGGAACATAGTAAATCCTCTGAATCTGCACATTTGTTATGCTTATGGGAAGTAAGTTTGCATTTGTAAGAAATTGATTCCAAACCCTAGGATTGGCATCGAATGGAGTTGGGCTTATTTTCATAAAATTACCCACAATCAGATAATCATACATTCATTAAAAAAAAAGAAAAATCAAAACTAACTTGTTAGTTTGTAGGAGTAGGGTATATGTTTCGTGTTCTCTGAGCCATTCAGTGAAGTAATTACCAAAGCTAGCCAACATTGAAGTGATTATACAGTCTTGGTCTACATATAGGAGAATATATCTGCTTAGTCATCAATATCTGAAAAAATAAGGATTTATCATATATAGATATTGAATTAAGGGAACACCCCCTAGGTCTAGTAGACCCTAAAATGTAGAGGAGAACAAACAATTGTCTCCTATTCCTTGGCCACTGACGTGAGAATCCTAAGCATAAAAGTTGGCTACTTTTTAGGGAAACATAGGCCATCAGTTGGGAACACCAACAAATTGATGACTCCACTGGGGAATTGATTATAAAGAACCTAGGATCCAACCTGAAATCCTATTTGTGGGTGGTGACTCTAAATTTATCTCCCAGCCGGTAGTGTTATAACATTTGTATGTAGGGAAGAAGATCCCAGCAAAACCCTTTGTTCCAAGAATAGCCAAAAATGGTGTATAGGAAACTAGTACTCAATCCAACCAAGAAGGATCTCTGAACCCTCAGAACAATGGTAATATGAAAAATGAGTTCGGGTCGTCTGAACAACCACACTTTTCAACTACAAAAGCTAGCATCCAAGAGATCTATGAGAAGCAACAAGGTGATAGGCTCAGGTTAGGATCTAATACCTTTCAAGATGTCCTTTTCTGGATCCACTTGATAGCTTTGAAGATGTAGAATCCCCAAGAGATATAGGTAACCCTAGACCATCCTCTTCAATGCCAAGAGATGAAGAATTATCAAAAGAAATCAAGAATCTTAGGGCTGAGCTTGATTACTTGGAAGCTTTTAAAATAAGGAATGAGATGAGATTTAAGGTTGAATCTCTAAGAATTGCCCACCAGAATACAATTCCAACTATCAATAATGTGCATACAATGGGTAATCAACATCCAAATTAGTAGAATAATTAGAATGTACCAGGAAATAATCAAGGGCTTAATCAACATGCAAACCAGAATCTACAAAACAATGAGGGTCGGAATGCCAATAATAATAGACCACCTCAGAACAATGTAAGGAATCCAAATCCACATGCACATGGTAATGTCAATCGCAATTCTAATGCAAATCAAAACTAGAATGCAAATCAGAATCAAAATGCATTTGGTAGGAGGCCCATGCAATTGGAAAGATATAGACAGTTGGATTTTATTGGTATCCCTAGGTATCCTAACCCCATTGACATCAAGACTGACCTACCGAAGTTTTCTAGTAACAATACAGTGTCAGGTGAAGATCATTTGAAAGCCTTTTTGAATTTAATGGATTGGAGTTGAACATGAAGATGTTTTCATGAATTTATTCATGCAATCTCTAATAGAAGAGGCTAGGGAATGGTATAGGAATTTTCCTAATCAGAGTATTTCATCTTGGGATGATTTTAGGAGGATCTTTAGAGAATAGTATGGAAATAAGACTAATCCCAGTTTCATTATAAATGAATTCACTAGCATAACTAAAGGGTCAAATGAACATGTCACTAATTTTAATGCAAGTTTTACCAAGGTATTGAATAAAATGCCACCTCATATGACACCAAATGAACCTATGTGCATGGTCTTGTACACTAATGCCTTTGATGCAAAAACATCATATGAATTGAGAGATAAAAGTCCAGCTACTCTAAGAGATGCTTTCAGAATTGCAACTACTATTGAGAATAATAGGAAAGCATCTGGCAAAGGAAACATGAGGGATGATGTAAGAATCTTACAAAATCCAAATAATAGTGTTTAGAATACTCAGAGTAGTGCTTCCACATTTGAAGATAAGCTGGATAAGTTGACAAATACTTTCAAGGACCAGAGTTATAAGCTTGCAAGAATAGAGAAGGGATCAGGCCCTGAAAAGCAAAGTTATTAGAGGCAGGAAAAAAGACCACAATTGCATGATATGTCATATAATACAAATTGGCACAATGGTAAGCCTATCCTGAATAATAACAATAATCAAAAATCTCAGTATGGTAAGGAAACTCCTGATCCATTGAAAAAAATGTCAATATGGTTGAAGATACTCCTTGCTGCATGGTGTGTGAAATGCCTCATTCATCATCACAATGCATGATTGCTCAATCTTTTCATAATGATTGCAATGAATGTAATGAGCCCCACTATGTTGAAGATGACATTGTTAATATGTTTTTTACTAGTGGAGAATATTCTTCTTCTGATGAGGTTGATGCAAATACAGGTGTGGCTGAAAAAGGGGCATCAAAAGGAACAAATTTATCAACAAATTTTCTCAGATGAAGAAGCTAAAGATCAACATGTTTATGCCCAAGATTCACAAATTTCAAATTTAAACTTGAGGAGACAATTTGATGAAGAGATCATAGCCCTAACAATTGTTGCAGTTGCTCAAGTCAAGAGAAACTATAATCTCAAGAGCAGAGCTCAAGCTAGTGACTCTGGTCAACTAGGAAGCATATTTGTGAAACAGCCTCAAAATAACTTAAAAGGATCCAAGTCACAAAGAACTAGAATAATGACAGTAAAAAGGATTCAAAGGAAAATTCAGGTCATAACATGAGAAGTTCAAACAATAAAGTGACTCGAACTGAGGATAAAGGTAAGAATTCCAGTGGGGTGAGTAGTAATCAAAATGCCACAAAAACTACACAAACTCATGAAAGAAATAAAAATGTGGGTGAGAGTACAACTGTTATACAAAATTATGTCCCATTTGACATTACTCAAGCACTATCCCAAATGAAGGTTTCTATACCATTTCTTGAAATGATGAAGATTGAAGAATACAGGAATAAAGCATTGTCTTTGATTTTAGGGATTTTTGACCATGTAGACCAAGCTACCAAGAATCATGGAAAAGGTCAAGAGAAGGAAAATGATGAAGAATAATTTCTTGAAGTGTATCTAGGGACAACCTTGACAAAATATCCCTCATAGGTAGAGTCATTTTAAGTGTCTCTCATCATCAATGGAAAGATAATAAGAAATTGTATGCTTGATTCAGGTGCATCCACAAATATCATGCCTTTGGCTGTCATGGAACAAGATGGATTGAAAATAGATAAGGCATGTAGCAAGTGCTTTGTTATGGATGCTAGAGAAGTGTAAGTGATTGGAATCATGAAAAATGTAGATTTTATGCTTGTTCTTATCCTAAGAAGATCTATACTATGAATGTGATTGTCGTTGACATCAAGCCACATTATGGGATGTTACTGTCAAGGAGATGGGCAACACTGATTAGAGGAAGCATGCAGTTGGACCTATCATATGCTATGATTCCTATGAATGACAAAGATGTCAAGTTGGATAGAGAAGAAAAGGGACTTGACACAATTCAAAAGCCTAAACAGGATGAACGGGTTTGTTTTGTTGATACTGATCTTGATAATTTTTAAGTGCTATCTTGTGATTAGAATACAAGCAAGAAAAAACCCATTGATGTTGAATTGGAAAGATTGAAAGATCAAGAAGGTCTATGGTCCATGTATTTTGATGGTGCATGCTCTAAGGAGGGCTCTAGTACTGGAGTAGTTTTTGTCTCCCTAACTGGTAAAGTATTTAAGTTCTCTTTCCTTCTAAAGTTTGGATGTATGAATAATATTGCAGAGTATGAGGCTCTTTTTCTAGGTTTGAATGTTGCAATTAAACATGGGATTAAGTTTCTCAAGGTGTTAGGGGATTCAGAACTAATTGTCTCTTAGGTGAGAGGTAAATATTCTTCCAAAAATAAAAGGCTGAAGCAATATAAGCATATAGTGTGGGATTGTATAGAGTTGTTTGATGCATTCTCAATAAATTGGGTAGAAAGGTCTAGGAATGTTTTGGCAGACTTCCTAGCCAATGTTGCAATCAGGCCAGATGATATCACACTAGAAGATAGTGCCCATGTAGAGATCAAAGTTAGACCCATAGTCCCAGATAACATTTGTAGCTGGCAAATTTTTAAGGATGACAAGGATTTGTTAAGATTTTTGCATTGCATAGATGATTATGAAAATCAGGAGATAGACCTTTAGAATTTTGTGGAAGTAGTAGATGGGAAAGAAACTCTTTTTGGAAAAGAAGTAATATACCTCAAGACTAACAAGATTCTAAGAGGGCTGGTAGCTCTAGAAAGAGCATTTGATAATAGGGATCAATTTGTAGCTAAGACATCTTCCACAAACAAGGAAGACTTGGAGGAAATAAATTTGGGTACACATAATGCCCCAAGAAAGTATATATTGGAAAGTAGCTGAAGCCACATATAAGGGTAATGTTGATAGCATTGTTGAGAAAGTATAAACATGTCTTTGCTTGGTCATATGAGGACTTGAAGGCTTATAGAGAGGACTTATTTCAACATGAAATCCCTTTGAAACCTAGAGCTAATCCATTCAGACAGAAGCAGAGGCCCATTAATCCTACCTTGACTCCAAAAATGTAGGAAGAGCTCATAAAGCTCAGAGATGTTGGAATCTAAAGCCCATAGGCACTCCAATTGGGTGTCAAACCTACTCCCAATAAGAAAAAATAATGGAGATATCAGGTTGTGTGCGGATTTAATAAATTTAAATATATCATCTTTGAAAGATAATTATCCACTGCCTAACATGGAAGCTATGCTACAAAAGGTGACATGGTGTGAGATTTTATCCATGATGGATAGATTTTTTGGATACAATCAGGTGAAAGTGAAAGAATCAGAACAGTACAATCTTACTTTCACCACTCCATGGGGAACTTATGTATATATGAGAATGCCATTTGGATTGACAAATGTAAGTGCAAATTTTCAGAGAGCATTGGATGTTGCCTTTGCAATACTAATTGATTCTAGATTGGATGTATACTAGGATAATCTAACTACTTATTCAAAGAAGGAAGAACAACATTGCATGCATTTGGAATAGATTTTCATCAAAGCATTAGAGTATGGCATCTCACTGAATCCTAAGAAGTGTACCTTTGGAGTGACTGAGGGAAAACTTTTGGGGCATATAGTGTGCAGGGATAGAGTTAGGATTGATCCAAAAAGGGTTTCTGAAATTGACAAAATTCAAATTCCTAAGACAGTAAAAGGTATTCAATCATTCTTTGGGCAAATCAATTTTGACAGAAGGTTTATTCCCAATTTTGCAGAAATCTCTAAAGCAATATCAAAGATGATGAAGAAAGGTGAGACTATAACATGGGGAGATGAAGCAGTTAGGTCATTTCAAGACATAAAGGAAGCCATCAAAACCACCCTTGTTCTGAAGTCTCCTAACTTCACTAAGCCTTTTCAGTTATTTTCTTTTGCTTCCTTCCATACAATTGCTACATGTTTGTTATAGATGAATGATGATGGATTTGAACAACCAATTGCTTTCTTTAGCAAATCCTTGTAGACTGCAAAGTTAAAATATAATATAATGGAGAAGCAGGCTTATGCTTTAGTCAGGGAAGTTAAGAATTTTAGGCCCTATTTAGTTGGAGCTTAGATTGTGGCTTATGTTCCCTATTTTATAGGCAAAGATATATTCACACAACAAGAGGTAACTAGAAGGTGTAGATGTATAAATAAGATTTAGGAGTTTAACATTGATATCCAAATCACCAAACTGGTAAGAGGACAAGGTTTGGCTAAGTTGATGGCAAAAGCAAATTTAGAAGCCTATCAAGTGAATGTAGTTGAAGATCAAGTATGTAGTGTACAACAATCTAAGTGGTACAGAGACATTGTTCAATACTTGCAAACTATGAATTGCCCAGCTCACTACAATGAAAATTAGAAAAGGACTCTGAATTTGCAAGCTATAAAGTATGTCATTGTTTAAGGAGAATTGTACTGGAGGAACCCTGATAGTGTATTGCTAAGATGTGTGGATCAAGATCAAGATGCAAAAATATTGATTGACATGCATAAAGGGGTATGTGGAGGATATTACATGGCCAAAACTACTACACATAAGATCCTTAGGTCAGGATACTGGTTGCCAACACTCTTCTCTGATGTACATAAAATGGTGAAAACTTGTGATTCATGTTAGAGGTTTTTAGGAAAGTTGAAATATGTAGGTGCATTGCCCCTTAAGACTGTGATAGTAGATGCTCCATTCTAACAATGGGGAATAGATTTCATTGGAGAGATAGTAGAGAAGTCAAGTGGTGGACACAGTTGTATACTTGTTGCCACCAATTACTTCACCAAATGGATTGAGGCCATTCCCACTAAGAAGGCTACAAGAAAAGTTGTAATGGATTTTATCTTGGAGCATATAATCATCAGATTTGGGGTACCAGCAAACTTAGTGACAGATAATGCAATGTGTTTCAGATCAGGAGAGTTTGTTGATTTTTGCAATGAGTATGGTATTAATCTATCATATGTCACACCGTATCACCCTCAAGGTAATGGCAAAGTTGAGTCTAGTAATAAAATCATGATGAAGATAATCAAGAGGATCATTGATAAAAATAAGAAGGCATGGGACTCTAAGCTGAAATTAGCACTATGGGCTGATAGGGTGACAATTAAGAAAGCCACTGGTAAATCTCCTTTTGAATTAGTATATGGCTTGGATGTGAAGTTGCTAATAAACAATCTCCTGCCAATTTACAAGTGTATATAGGAAAATGATGATGATATAGACAATCCAATGGCAGAAAGGGTTAACCAGTTGGTTGCATTGGATGAGGCAGAGAATCATAGAGAAATAATGTGGAGATGTAGTAGAAAGTGAAGTATTTGTTTGATAAAAGAGCATCAGAAAGGAAGTTTCAAGTAAATGGCATGGTTCTTGTGTGGAATGCCAGAAGTCAGGATAAGGGCAAGCATGGGAAGTTCACGCCTTTATGGATTGGCCCATACCTAATAAGTAACACTCACAGAGAGGATTCATATTTTCTCTAGGTCCTTGATGGCCAATTTCAAGAATTGATTGTGCACGGACAGTTCCTTTAACCCTACTTTTCATAAGTAGGTTATTTTCCTGTGCACATAGTAAAATAGGTTGTATATACTTGTATATAGTGTAATTTCCTATATAGTCATCTTTTATATTTTGTATTTGTGTTAGTTTTGGTTTTCTTCCCAGAGTCTTTCTGGTTCTCACTGCAATCTAGTGAATTGCACGTCCCCAGTTGGAGCTAATGGTGGTACCTACCTAGGTCTAGGGTTTTGAGTTATTTCTGCAAGTATTCATCTTCATTTTCCTTTAAACCCTAAGTCCCACAATTGTGTTTCACTTTATGTTATAATTTGTCTTTAACCATCTAGCATAGGTCACCAGTCACATAAGTGACAACCTTGAGTCCTTGAAGTCATAAGGTGACCGGCCCCGAGTCCTAATACTTACTTGTTATTGCCCATAAATATCGTATCTTTTGTAAATTATTAAGTCTAAAGTCTTTGCAGGTTCTAGGGATACAACTTGGTAGGTTATTGCAAGCCCATAGAATTGCTAGTGTTGATGTTGTATACCTACCATGGGGCTGTGAAATACAGACAATTGGAGAGCACACTTGGGCTTACAACCATTGGATCAAGGATTCTGAATCAATGCAGGAGGCATTGCCAAGTGTTGGGTAGAAAAGTAAGCTGCAGGAAATGGACATTCTAATGGTAGTGCAAAGGCGCATAGGAATCTTGTTAGAGGCAAAGATTCACCATGCAGTCGCGAGATCATGACATGTGGCTAGCTCTTAAAGGAAGAATAAAGGCTTGTGTAAGGAAGGATATGTGGAATCTTTAGCGCACTCGTGTAGAGCCAAAAGGTGGTGACCCACTTCCCACTGCAGTACTATGAAATGAAGCTACGTGTCCACATTAGACAAAAGGTGGAGGAGTTAGCAGAAAAAGTGTGTCTGACATGGAGTTATTTTATTGGCTAATGACATTTCAATGAAAGAGCTCAGATTTTCAAATTTGGCGGGTAACTCATGACCATCGATCTCATAGAAAGAAGCTCAAATCAATGAACAAAATTGAAACCTACTACAATGAATGTTGGAAGCCATTCTAAAACATGAATTGCAGTAAAGGCTAAAGTGACATGCATTGATGCAACTGGCCCTAAATTGAAATCTTCATTAAGGGTGCAAAATAGGGTTTTTCATATCATTTTTGTGGGCACAAAAAGAGTTCTAGTGCATAGTGAAAATTGAATGAGCAAATACAGAGATTCTAAAGCATTTGTAGAGCAAGAAAACCAGTAAATTGCTTCCACTTGTTGTGCCTATTTCAAATTGAATTATTATTCTATGAATAAGTTATGAGTGTCAATAGAAAAGAAAAAGCCCTATTCTATACAAATTAGTTTCAAAATGAGTCAAGTGAGCCAATCATCCACCTAAAAAAAGAGTTTAGATGAATATTTAATGGTCCAACTCCTATGGTCTCCATGGAGGCCTACAAATGTGCATGGTCCTAGTGGGCCGAATGACAAACTTTTAGAATTGTGTTATTATTGTCAGGATGCCCAGTTGCTCGTACTAGGATGGATTCTGTTTAAGCATTGGTATGACAAGAGAGAATACAATGCCCCTATTTGCAATGCTTGGAACCTAGACCTAGCCAAATTAATATGCCCTAATGTGTTTCCAAATCCATATTTTGTGAAGGTGGTTGTGTAGAGATATGATCCTGTGACTAGGGCAGTCTTGGTAGGGAATAACACTGTCATGATCAAGACCACAAAAGCCTACATCTCAAATGTGTTTGGCTTAAACCCTGTCACCAACAAATAGATTGATCTCACTGCTCTAAAGGAGGAATATAAAAGAGTTAAGCATGGATACAAAGAATTTAAGTTGCCCAAGCATAGACCAAAGGGCATTGTTGGAAAATTGGTGAAGATGTCTGACTAGGAAGAAGAACCATTTGATGTGTCATAGTTCATGCATTATTTTGTGAATACATATCATACTATGTGCTAGGTATTAGAAAGAGATGCATGGGATAAAATGCTAATTTCCTTGCTATTGATAATAGTAAACATACATGATATCTCAACCACAGAGCCTTTTGATTATGCAATGTATATAGCTAATAAAATGCACAAACAATTGATTGAAATCAAGAATAAGCTATATATTGTAGATGTAAAAGTGGAGTCAATGTTGTATTCAATGATGTGCCACATGTTTTTGTATGTTGGATTGGGATTGTGGCATAAAAATTTGCATGTTAAGGAGAAAGATTCAACAGGTAATTTGATCCCTATACAAATGTGGACTTGCATGATGGATATGCATTGTGTAGATGTAGACTGTGATTTTTGAGGAGCATTTTGTCAGAAGGATGTTGGGATTCCTGGAGCCTGAAGGTTAAAGGATGCACCCTCATGTACTTGATTTTTTGAGATCTTTGGATAGAACCCCAGAGTTGGGAATTTAGCACAACTGGGGAGATGGGTTTTTGCATATTAATACCACCTGTATCAAAGTCTATGGGAGCAAGGTTTCCCCATATATCTTGCCCAAAAATGTGTCAAAGAGAATAGCATTTTTGGAGATAATCAAACAATTGAATGAGTTTGATAAGGAGCATTTGAGGTTGTAGAAAAAAAAGGATCTTTCTTTCCTACCTCCATCATATTTTGTGATTTTTTGGTTAATAATAAGGATGACCTAGATCAAATTAATTTAGTGTTGATGGTTTACAGAATGGTATTTGAGCATCCAAGGGTATCTGACCCTGAAGGATTCATAAATAAGGTGAGGCTTGGCATCAGAAGACCTCAGTTCACCCACCAAGTTGTATTTGATGAAGATACAGTGAGAAATTGTGCCACAATGGGAGAAGTGCATTTTTTGAGGAAAAGGTGAGAGACAATAATGGAGGGTGAAAGAATGAGAAAGAATCTGAACTCTACATATCCAGGGGCATTTGCAGAAGAAAGTGATCCAATAGCAAGGATCTAGAATTTTTTTGATAATGTAGAAGAATTGATTAAAAGTGCTCCAGCGGGAGAGGAGAGACCTGCATATGACCTAGGCAGTTCAAGCAAGGTATATAGAAAAATAAGTGAATCACCTGATGCACCTCCTACTAAAAGGGTAATTATCATTGATTTAGAACATGAGGAGGAGGTTGAATTGATAGATTTAGAAGAGGAGATAAATGAACAAGAACAAGAAATATCCCAATAGGTGAATTCACCTATAAGAATAAGACCCTATGCCTTTCTTGATAATAGATTGGTAAGGTCAACAATTGGGCAACATATAGATATAGAGGATATCAGAGTACTGGCCTGCTCACAATTTTTAGAAGATGATGCTTTCATAAACATCCCTGAATTCAAGGTATATGTGTTGAAGGTTAGAAATGAGGAGTTCCAGAAGAAGATAGAAGAAGCTAAGAGTGGAGCTAACCCAGAGAAGTATGAGGAAATAACTCAGAGGGTGTTGAATGAAATCAGTCAAGACATCAACAAGATGACCCAAGATGAGGGAAGAGCTCTGGTGGAGAAAAGTGGCCTTCTATTGCTTCCACATTGAACCTTAGCAGATGCCATTTCTTTTGATACAATCTCAAGGAATGAAACTGATGAATCTGATGATCAAGTGGAGAAGGCACTCACTGGGGTAGGATTTAATCCTAGGTTTGAAACCCTGGCAATATGAGCATTGGCCTTAAATAACAATAAGCCAATGGTAAGATTAGGAGAGTTGACAAGGGATGTTATAATAGAGTGCTAGACACTTCAGCCCCTCAAGCTACAAGCCTGAATGTTCAAACAACCCAATTTGGTGAGGCTGTAACAAATAAACTGGAAATAGATCATGATGAGCTCTTGCTAAAATATGGGAAAGCCATAGCAGAATTGAATAGATATAAGCAGCAGTTGATGTCAGCTTCGAGCACCTCAGCTCAGAGTTCTACAGCTCTCATTCAAACTGTTGAATCATTTCCAACAGACAGGGAGGCTCTGCTCTTAGAAATAAAAGAGCTAAAAGAGGAGGTGAAGAATTTGAAAGATGAAAAGAAAACTACAGTCAAAGAGTTGATTACAATTTTGATAAACCACAGGTTGTCTAAGGTTATAGCTAGGAGCAAGGACACATGGAAGTTATATTCAAGCATGAGAACAGCTTAGGGTCAACATGAGAAAAATACAGAGAACTTAGATAACATGAAAAAGGTATGGCTGCCAATAACAGGGGAAGTGAGGAACTTGCATAAGTGTTCAAGGTTTGTCCCAGATGCCCCACTAGAGATAAAATTGACTCTTGACATGCTGTTGATATTAGAGGAGGTGGTAGCCTTCCAATTGAAATTGGGCAAGGTTTTGAAAGAAAAAAGACAACTTATTGAGGAGATGGACAAGAGGATAATGCCGAGCATTTTAGAAAGTGATGGATAGATAAGAGGCATGGACATGTGGAAAAATGACTTTGAAAATCTAACTAGCCAATTGGTATCCTAGAGCTATGTAGAGGGAGATCCTAATTTGAGAATTTTGAACTCTACATTGGACAAGTTGTATGCCTTGGAACTGAGTTTAGATACATTTTGCAAAGAATAAAAAATTCTATTGGATGTAATGTACATAGGTCACAATGAGAAAATAGAAAAATTAATTCATTTTCAGTGGCCGATAGAATGGTTATATATAGCTTGGATGGAGAAGTATGTCCTGGATGAGTGAAGACCTAATCATGTGAAAGGATGGTACATTTCCAATTATTTTTGTGATCTCCAAGATAAAATTGTATTTTGTCTTTTTCTCTTTCATGTATATGTAATTTGAACTTATTTTCCCAATGCCTATGGGTGGTGGCTTGTAATGTAAGATTCATCTAACCGACATAGATAATGAATATTGAGTACTATGTTCTTGTGCCTATAAAAGAACATGTAGTACTACTTTCTAATATGGTTGGAGGTTTGGGAAACTTTGATAATGAAAATACAGAGCAATTCTGGAGGTTGGCCTTATTTTTGAGTTGTGAGTTCATTTTCTTGCATTGTTTAATGTATGTTTTTATGAGCATTTTATCAGTTTTAGGTTGAGCTTATATGAAAAAAGCCTTTGAGCATGTGTTTCCAGTAATTGTCTCCTATGTTGCATGCATTTTTCTTTTGAAAGAAGATACTAAGGGTTTTTGAATTCATAAATATATATTTTTTATATTGCATGTCTAGTTTTCTACTTCTATTCAGGGAATAGATTAAAATGCTTTAAGTCAGATAAGGGGAAGTGTGTTTTGCAATCAGGATATTTGTAATAAGAGTTATTGGAAATACCCATTCTTGGATTATTTTTTTTAGGAAGGGAACATAGTAAATCCTCTGAATCTGCACCTTTGTGATGCTTATGTGAATTAAGTTTGCATTTGTAAGAAATTGACTCCAAACCCTAGGATTGGCACCGAAAAGAGTTGGGCTTATTTTCACAAAATTACCCACAATCAGACAATCATACATTCATTAAAAAAATAAAAATCAAAACCAACTTGTTAGTTTGTAGGAGTAGGGTATAGGTTTCATGTTCTTTGAGCCATTCAGTGAAGTAATTACCAAAGCTAGCCAACTTTGAAGTGATTATATTGTTTTGGTCTTTATATAGGAGAACATATCTGCTTAGTCATCAATATCTGGAGAAATTATAAGGATTTATCATATATAGATATTGAATTAAAGGGAACACCCCCTAGGTCTAGCAGAGCCTAAAGTGTAGAGGAGAACAAACAATTGTCTCTTGTTCATTGGCCACTGACCTGAGAATCCTAAGCATAAAAGATGGCTACTTTTTAGGGAAACTTAGACCATCAATTGGGAACACCAACACTCAAGATCTTTTCCATTTCCTTCTTTGTTTCTGTAAGATCAATATTTTGCACTGATTCATTTCTCTCAACCAGTTTATCCTTCTTCATGTTTCTACTTCTGCAAAAACCTAGAAATGTGTCTAGGCCTATTGCAATTGTAGCATATAACATTCTTCAAACCAGTATTCCTTTCATTCATTCTGGATCTACACTAATTAACTTTATGCCCAATTCCATTGCATGTATAATAGTAGCCTTAGAAAGATTGAACCATTCTACCATTGTTATAGCCATTCATCATTTGACTTCTACATTCACTAGCTCTATGACCAAATCTCTTGCATGTAAAACATTGACCAAAGAAAGTGATGCTAGGATAACCAGTGTTGTCATTGATGTCAACATACTCATATTGCATTAATGAGAAAGATTGGATGAGCTGTGTGCTGAGGATATTGAGAAAATTAGCCTCAATCAGGAATAGTGAAGAACAGTGATGACATTAAGGTAAAAGTCCAAGATAAGATGAATATCAGAGGATGCAGTTTAAAGGGTTTTCATATATGAGTCTCGAGATGCTCCAGTCAATATTTCAGAGGTCCGCATGAAGATATGAAGAAGTTATGGTTGCTCTAGTAGAACCGGTTCTGGTAGATGTTTAGTGGTGACAGATTGGTCTGGTGAGCTCCAGAATTGCGTTATCTCATTCTGTAGATTGGAGGGAGTGTTGCAGAAAGTAGTGTGAAGTGACAACTAGATTTGTTCATGGTTTGGAGGTCTGGAAGCACCTTTTTCAGTGTGACAGTGGCGATAGACTATGTTCTTGAAGTTCTGGATGAAGAAGAGAAGAATTCCAGTAAGCTGATAAAGTGCGGATGTTATTGGTGACTCAGGAAAGGTTTTGGTGATCTTTGGATCATGTACAATTCTTATTGGCGGTCCGCATTGAAGTTGGAGTTTGCATTTGAAGAATTACCACCTGGAATTGGTGTTCTTCTTGAGACTGGTCAACCAGATGTGTTACACGTCTTGCAAATGATCTTATAGGTGTTTGCCGACTTAGATGATTGTTCCTAAGTCGATACCTTGAATAAATAAGAAATTGTGAATTTATTTTGGAGTGTGTCTTGGAGTGGATAAGTGTGATATAGCGAAGAGAAGTGCGAAAGGCAGAGTAGGAGTTTTTGGGCTTAAATGGAACTAATCCAGGCATGGTAAAGATGTCAATCTCCAGTTCAAGTTTGTAATAGTTGTTACTTTGTAGACAGTGTGTCTCTTGTAGGCAGTGTGCCTCTTGTGAGCAGTGTGCTCGGGCAATGAGCCCTAATTGGCATGTGCCATCTATTTTTCTTATTCTTCTAATAGAGAATAATCCTTGGGTTAATCACCCTGTGGTTTTTCCCTTGATTGGGTTTCCACGTCAAAATCTTGGTGTCTCATGTGTTGATGTGTATCTGCTTTGGTGTTTATGCTTTATGCTTTCATTAATGATTAATTGATATACTATTAAATAACAAAGAGGATTTAAGTGTTTGAATTACAAGCAATTTTTGGACAACTGATTCACCCCCCCTCTTAGTTGTCTATCCTGAATCCAACAATTGGTATCAGAGCCAAATTCCTCTAAAGGAGCTTAACCGCTTGAGGTGATCCAGGATGTCCTCATTCAAGAAGGATAGTCCAAAGTTTGATGGAACCAAATTCTCTCTTTGGAAAGGTCGCATGAAATGTCACTTGGAGTGTATGGGAAAGGCGTACTTGTCCATGGTCACAAAAGCATATGTACCTCCACAGGGTCGTTCGACAACTCTAAATGAAATCACAGATGTTGAAAACAATCTGCAAACTAAAGAGGCTCTTCTAAGCGCATTGACTGACTCAGAACTCTCAAATGCTATTGACCTTCCAACTGCCTATGAGATCTAGATTAAACTTGAACTTCTACATGAAGGAGATGAGTATGTTAAGAGTGCAAGGTTACAGAGTCTCAAAGGGAAATTTGAAAAACTCAAGATGAGTGATGATGAAAATATTACTACCTTTATGCCAAGAGTAAATGAGCTGGTGTGTGGAATTAGGAATGCTGGTGGAGTTTTGGATGAAAATAAAATTGTTGGCAAAATTCTCAGATCCCTTCCTGCTGTCTACAAAATCAAGGTTGCTTCCATTGATGAATTCAAAGCCCATTCAACTGTCACAAGAGACCAATTGGTTGGCAAACTGGTTGCATTTGAAATGACCAAGTTTGGAGATGATCCCCCCAAAACTGAATCTGCATTCAAAGCCAGTGCCTTTGTGAAAGGTAAACAAAGATTTGATCCCGGAGCAAACTCTTCAAGGAAGCTGTCATGGTATGATCAAGCAAGAAGAGACTTGGAAGAGGAAGAAGCAGAAACAGCTCAACTTGAAGCCCTCATTGCAAAGAGACTGCCAAGAGGATCCGGTAAGTATGAAGGAAAATTACCCTTTAAGTGCTTCAACTGCAATAAGATTGGTCATTTTGCCCCAAGATGTCTGGAAAGATCTACAAGGTCAAATTCTACCAGACAAAGGTTCCAAAAGAATTGTTATTATGTTCATGAAGATGATGATAATGAAGGAGTAACAGATGATGAATCAGAAATAGGAAACAATTCCAGAAATGAATGGGTGTTTATTGCCATCAAGGAAGAAGATCCAATATCCTCTGAATCTGTCAATCATAAGGTTGTAGAAAGAGCTTTGGCTACCCAAGTTGAAGAAAAGGATGATTGGGTTATTGATAGTGGATGCTCTCACCATATCATAGATGACAAAAACAAGTTCTTAGACTTGGAATGGTATGAATGAGGAATGGTAAAGTTTGGTGATAATTCTGCTGGTAGAATCAGAGGAAGGGGAACTATTTCTTTTAATGGAAAAAGCAAAACTGGTAACGTACTATATGTTGAAGGATTCAAGCACAATCTTCTTAGTGTTAGATAGTTGGTGGACAAAGGTTATGATCTCCAGTTCAAGAATGGAAGATGCAGGATCTTTGAGAGCTCCGGAACTAAGATTGCATCCGGTACTCAAACAAAAGGTAATATCTTCCATCTAGTTGGTTCTAATAAAAGTTGTCTAGTTGTTCAAATTGATTAGAGTTGGTTATGGCATAGAAGGTTGTGTTGTGTAAATTTTCATAACATCATCAAGATAAGCAATACTCAGGCTGTAAGAGATCTTCCAAAATTGGTGAAACCTACAAATAGTTTGTGCAAAGAATGTCAGCTGGGTAAACAGAGCAGAGTCTCATTCAAAAGCAAGGATCAGTCCTCTACAGGATTATTGGAATTAATTCATACTGATCTATGTGGTCCAACAAGAATCAAGAGCATGCAAGGTGATAGATATTTCATGTTACTAATTGATGACCATTCCCGGATGATGTAGGTTACCTTTCTGAAAGAGAAATCAGAAGTTTTTGAGAAGTTTAAAATCTTCAAGGCTATGGTAGAGAATCAAACCAGATTTAAATTGAAATGTCTGAGGTCTGATAGAGGTGGTGAATTCACATCTGGTGAATTCATAGACTTTTGTGAGAAGCATGAAATAAAGAGATAGTTATCTGCTCCTAGGACTCCACAGTAGAATGGAGTAGTAGAGAGAAAGAACCGAACCATCCAGGACAATGATGATGGAAGCAAATGTTCCCCAGATGTTTTGGAGAGAAGCTGTCAGCACTGTAGTCTATACTCTCAATCAAGTTCAAATCAGAAGCAATACCGGTAAGACTCGTTATGAACTTTGGTTTGGTATAACTCCTACTATGATATATTTCATAGTATTTGGTAGCAAATGTTACATTAAAAGAGATGAAGATCTAGGACAGTTTGATGCTAGAAGTGATGAAGGAATTTTCTTGGGTTACTCCACTCAAAACAAAGCATACTAGTGTTACAATAAGAGACTAAGAAAGATGATAGAAAGTACAAATGTGAAGTTTGATGAAGGAATTGAGAATCCCTCAAGGTTTTATGAATATGATGAAGATGATTAGAATGGTTCTCTGGTTCAAGGAGCTCAATCCTCCTCTGAAAGTCAAATTCAGATTGATCTGGTAAATCAGGAAGAAGAGGTTGGTCTGAATGAGCCTGATCAAGAAACAGAAGTGCAAGAGACTCCCAAAGTTCCAAGGTATATATGACTGAACCACTTTGAAGATCAAATCATAGGTGACAAAAGCAAAGGTGTGCAAACTAGAAGGAAATTTGCTCAAAATTTAGATGAATGTTGTCTGATTTCAAAGATTGAACCTAAGACAATAAATGAAGCCTACAATGATGAAAATTGGACCAAATCAATGGAGGAAGAGTTGATGCAAATTGAGAAAAATCACACTTGGGATCTTGTCTCTAGACCTAGAAACAAGAATATGATTGGAACCAAATGGGTCTTCCCGAACAAATTAAATGAAGTTGGTGAAGTAATTAAAAACAAAGCCAGATTAGTCTGCAAAGGCTACTCTCAAATATAAGGGATTGATTTTGAGGAAACCTTTTCTCTGGTGGCAAGAATTGAAGAAGTCAGACTATTTCTTGCATTTTTTGCCCTCAAAGATTTCAAAGTGTATCAGATGGATGTCAAATATGCTTTCCTAAATGGTGACCTAGAAGAAGAAGTGTATATTGAACAACCAGATGGATTTCAGTTATCTGAGCATGGTGATATGGTCTGCAAATTAAAGAAGGCACTGTATGGTCTAAAGCAAGCCCCAAGAGCTTGGTATGAGAGGCTGGACAAACATCTTTTCAAGATTGGTTTCAACAAAGGTACTGCTAATAGTAACCTATATTTCAAAATTGATCATGAAAACATTTTGATTGTTGAAGTATTTGTTGATGATATCATCTTTGGAGGAAGAGACAGTATGTGTAAAACCTTTGCAAATCAAATGAAAAGTGAGTTTGAAATGTCAATGCTCGGTGAAATGAATTTCTTCTTGGGTCTGCAAATTACTCAGACAAAGAAAGGAATCTTTATCTCTCAGACCAAATATGTGAAAGAATTGTTGAGGAAATTCAGAATGGAAGATTCAAAGCCAATGAACACTCCCATGGCAACCGGATGTAAGTTGAGCAAAGATGATGACTCTCATAAGATAGATCAGACCAAGTACAGATCAATGATTGGAGGATTATTGTATCTCACTCAGACTAGACCAGATATAATGCAGGCTGTTGGTCTTGTGGCAAGATTCTAGGCTGATCCCAGAGAATCTCATGTCATGGCAATCAAGAGAATTTTTAGGTACTTAAAAGGAACAATTGAGTATGGCCTATGGTATCCTAGAGATCAGGATTTTTCTCTTCATGCATATACAGATGCAGATTGGGCAGGAGATGTGGATGATAGGAAGAGTACAAGTGGAGGACCATTCTTTTTGGGAAAAAGGTTGGTTTCTTGGCTAAGCAAGAAACAAGAGGCAATATCCTTGTCTACAACTGAAGCAGAATACATTGCAGCAACAGGAAGTTGCACTCAACTTTTGTGGATGAAGCAAATGCTAAGAGATATTCAAGTAGAATATGAGGGGCCCATCACAATTTTCTGTGATAATTCAAGTGCAATAAATATTTCTAAGAATCTAGTGTTGCATTCTAAGACCAAGCATATATCTATCAAATTTCACTTTCTGAGAGAGCAAGTGAATAAGGGTGAAGTCAGATTCGAGTATGTGCCCTCCAAGGATCAGCTTGTAGATATTTTTACTAAACCTCTTCCAAAGGACTCTTTTGAGTATCTCAGGGAGAAGTTAGGGGTCATTGCCCCTCTGGTGATGAACTAGGATGCACTAATGTGCATCAGTTCGGTGGATATCATAGTCATATCTCGTGATTCAGATTGGTGATGGAGAGCTGCTACTCAGGGTGAGCAGCTGGTATGATTCTGTTGTGTTAAAGTTGCAAGTATGAGCCCTTTTCCATTGATGTCAAAGGGGGAGAGAAGACATATGAAAAACAAGTGGTTGATCAAAGGGGAGCAGTAAAGAAAGAAAAGACATGTGAAGAGTTGTTGCTGATAGGGGGAGCTGTGACAGAAAGGAGAAGTTCTTGTCTTGATGGTTTTTCACATCGTATGTTGCCATCAATGACAAAGGGGGAGATTGTTGCAAGTATTAGGATAACCAATGTTGTCATTGATGTCAACATACTCATATTGCATTAATGAGAAAGATTGGATGAGCTATGTGCTAAGGATATTGAGAAAATTAGCCTCAATCAGGAACAGTGAAGAACAATGATAACATTAAGGTAAAAGTCCAAGATAAGATGAATATCAGAGGATGTGGTTTAAAGGGTTTTCAGATATGAGTCTTGAGATGCTCTAGTCAATATTTGAGAGGTCCGCATGAAGATATAAGAAGTTATGGTCGCTCTAGTAGAACTTGTTCTGACGGATGTTTAGTGGTGACAGAGTGTCACAGATTGGTCCGGTGAGCTCCGGAATTGCGTTATCTCATTTTGCAGATTGGAGGGAGTGTTGCAGAAAGCAGTGTGAAGTGACAACTAGATTTGTTCATGGTTTGGAGGTTCGGAAGCACCTTTTTCAGTGTGACAGTGGTGATAGACTATGTTCTTGAAGTTCCAGATGAAGAAGAGAAGAATTCCAGTACGCTGATAAAGTGCGGATGTTATTGGTGACTCGGGAAAGGTTTTGGTGATCTTTGGATCATGTACAATTCTTATTGGTGGTCCACATTGAAGTTGGAGTTTGCATTTGAAGAATTACCACCAGGAATTGGTGTTCTTCTTGAGACTGGTCGACCGGATGTGTTACACATCTTGCGAATGATCTTATAGGTGTTTGCCGACTTAGATGATTGTTCCTAAGTTGATGGCTTGTATAAATAAGGGATTGTGAGTTCATTTTGGAGTGTGTCTTGGACAGGATAAGTGTGGTATAGCGAAGAGAAGTGTGAAAGGTAGAGTAGGAGTTTTTGGGCTTAAATGCAACTAATCCAGGCATGGTAAAGATGTCAATCTCCAGTTCAAGTTTGTAATACTTGTTACTTTTTAGACAGTGTGTCTCTTGTAGGCAGTGTGCCTCTTGTGAGCAGTGTGCTCGAGTAGTGAGCCCTAATCGGCATGTGCCATCTATTTTTCTTATTCTTCTAATAGAGAATAATCCTTGTGTTGATCACCCCGTGGTTTTTCCCTTGATCGACTTTCCACGTCAAAATCTTGGTGTCTCATGTGTTTATTTGTATCTACTCTAGTGTTTATGCTTTATGCTTTCATGAATGATTAATTGATATATTATTAAATAACAAAGAGGATTTAAGTGTTTGAATTACAAGCAAGTTTTGGACAACTGATTCACCCCCCCTAGTTGTCTGTCCTGAATCCAACAATTGGTATCAGAGCCAAGTTCTTCTGAAGGAGCTTAACCACTTGAGGTGATTCAGGATGTCATCATACAAGAAGGATAGTCCAAAGTTTGATGGAACCAACTTCTCTCTTTGGAAAGGTCACATGAAATGTGACTTGGAGTGTATGGGAAAGGCGTACTTGTCCATGGTCACAAAAGCATATGTACCTCCACAGGGTGGTCCGACAACTCTAAATGAAATCACAGATGCTGAAAATAATCTGCAGACCAAAGAGGCTCTTCTAAGCGTATTGACTAACTCAAAACTCTCAAATGTTATTGACCTTCCAACTGCCTATGAGATCTGGATTAAACTGGAACTTCTGCATGAAGGAGAAGAGTATGTTAAGAGTGCAAGGTTGCAGAGTCTCAAAGGGAAATTTGAAAGACTCAAGATGAGAGATGATGAAAATATTACTACCTTTATGCCAAGAGTAAATGAGCTAGTGTGTGGAATTAGGAATGCTGGTGGAGTTTTGGATGAAAATGAAATTGTTGGCAAAATTCTCAGATCCCTTCCTGCTATCTACAAAATCAAGGTTGTTACCATTGATGAATTCAGAGCCCATTCAACTGTCACAAGAGACCAATTGGCTGGCAAACTGGTTGCATTTGAAATGACCAAGTTTGGAGATGATCCCCCCAAAATTGAATCTGCATTCAAAGCCAGTACCTTTGTGAAAGGTAAACAAAGATTTCATCCAGGAGAAAACACTTCAAGGAAGATGTCATGGTATGATCAAGCAAGAAGAGACTTGGAAGAGGAAGAAGCAGAAACAACTCAACCTGAAGCCCTCGTTGCAAAGAGACTGCCAAGAGGATCTAGTAAGTATGAAGGAAAATTACCCTTTAAGTGCTTCAACTGCAATAAGATTGGTCATTTTGCCCCAAGATGTCTGGAAAGATCTACAAGGTCAAATTCTATCAGACAAAGGTTCCAAAAGAATTGTTATTATGTTCATGAAGATGATGATAATGAAGGAGTAACAGATGATGAATCAGAAATAGGAAAAAACAAATCTAGAAATGAATGGGTGTTTATTGCCATCAAGGAAGAAGATCCAATATCCTCTGAATCTGTCAATCATAAGGTTGTAGAAAGAGCTTTGGCTGCCCAAGTTGAAGAAAAGGATGATTGGGTTATTGACAGTGGATGCTTTCACCATATGACAGGTGACAAAAACAAGTTCTTAGACTTGGAAAGGTATGAAGGAGGAATGGTAAAGTTTGGTGACAATTCTACTGGTAGAATCAGAGGAAGGGGAACTATTTCTTTTGATGGAAAAAGCAAAACTGGTAACATACTATATGTTGAAGGATTAAAGCACAATCTTCTTAGTGTTGGATAGTTGGTGGACAAAGGTTATGATCTCTAGTTCAAGAATGGAAGATGCAGGATCTTTGAGAGCTCCGAAACTGAGATTGCATCCGGTACTCAAACAAAAGGTAATCTCTTCCATCTAGTTGGTTCTAATAAAAGTTGTCTGTTTGTTCAAGTTGATCAGAGTTGGTTATGGCATAGAAGGTTGTGTCATGTAAATTTTGATAACATCATCAAGATAAGTAATACTCAGGCTATAGGAGATCTTCCAAAATTGGTGAAACCTACAAATAGTTTGTGCAAAGAATGTCAGTTGGGTAAACAGAGTAGATTCTCATTCAAAAGCAAGGATCAGTCCTCTATTGGATTATTGGAATTAATTCATACTGATCTTTGTGGTCCAACAAGAATCAAGAGTATGCAAGGTGATAGGTATTTCATGTTACTAATTGATGACCATTCTCGGATGATGTGGGTTACCTTTCTGAAAGAGAAATCAAAAGCTTTTGAGAAGTTCAAAATCTTCAAGGCTATGATAGAGAATCAAACTGGATTTAAACTGAAATGTCTGAGGTCTGATAGAGGTGGTAAATTCACATCCATTGAATTCATAGACTTTTGTGAGAATCATGGCATAAAGAGACAGTTATCTGCTCCTAGGACTCCACAGCAGAATGGAGTAGTAGAGAGAAAGAACCGGACCATCCAGGACAATGATGATGGAAGCAAATGTTCCCCAGATGTTTTGGAGAGAAGCTGTCAGCACTGCAGTCTATACTCTCAATCGAGTTCAAATCAGAAGCAATATCGGTAAGACTCCTTATGAACTTTGGTTTGGTATAACTCCTACTATGATATATTTCATAGTATTTGGTAGCAAATGTTACATTAAAAGAGATGAAGATCTAGGAAAGTTTGATGCTAGAAGTGATGAAGGAATTTTCTTGGGTTACTCCACTCAAAGCAAAGCATACCGGTGTTACAATAAGAGACTGAGAAAGATGATAGAAAGTACAAATGTGAAGGTTGATGAAGGAATTGAGAAGCCCTCAAGGTTTTATGAATATGATGAAGATGATCAGAATGGTTCTCTGGTTCAAGGAGCTCAATCCTCCTCTGAAAGTCAGATTTAGACTGATCCAGTAAATCAGCAAGAAGAGGTTGGTTTGAATGAGCCTGATCAAGAAACAGAAGTGCAAGAGACTCCCAAAGTTCCAAGGTATGTAAGACTGAACCACTCTAAGATCAGCTCATAGGTGACAAAAGCAAAGGTGTGCAAACTAGAAGGAAATTTGCTCAAAATTTAGATGAATGTTGTCTGATTTCAAAGATTGAACCTAAGACAATAAATGAAGCCTGCAATGATGAAAATTGGACCAAAGCAATGGAGAAAGAGTTGATGCAAATTGAGAAAAATCACACTTGGGATCTTGTCTCTAGACCTAGAAACAAGAATGTGATTGGAACCAAATGGGTCTTCCCAAACAAACTAAATGAAGTTGGTGAAGTAATCAGAAACAAAGCTAGATTAGTCTGCAAAGGCTACTCTCAAATAGAAGGGATTGATTTTGAGGAAACCTTTTCTCCAGTGGCAAGAATTGAAGCAGTCAGACTATTTCTTGCATTTGTTGCCTTCAAAGATTTCAAATGTATCAGATGGATGTCAAATCTGCTTTCCTAAATGGTGACTTAGAAGAAGAAGTGTACATTGAACAACCGGATGGATTTCAGTTATCTGAGCATGGTGATATGGTCTGCAAATTAAATAAGGCACTATATGGTCTAAAGCAACCCCTAAGAGCTTGGTATGAGAAGCTGGACAAACATCTTTTGAAGATTGGTTTCAACAAAGGTACTGCTGATAATAACCTATATTTCAAAATTGACCATGAAAACATTTTGATTGTTGAAGTATTTGTTGATGATATCATCTTTGGAGGAAGAGACAGTATGTGTAAAAACTTTGCAAATCAAATGAAAAGTGAGTTTGAAATGTCAATGCTCGGTGAAATGAATTTCTTCTTGGGTCTGCAAATCACTCAGACAAAGAAAGGAATCTTTATCTCTCAGACCAAATATGTGAAAGAATTGTTGAGGAAATTTAGAATGGAAGATTCAAAGCCAATGAACACTCCCATGGCAACCGGATGTAAGTTGAGCAAAGATGATGACTCTCCTAAGACAGATTGGACCAAGTACAGATCAATGATTGGAGGATTATTGTATCTCACTTAGACTAGACCAGATATAATGCAGGCTGTTGGTCTTGTGGCAAGATTCCAGGCTGATCCTAGAGAATCTCATGTCATGGCAATCAAGAGAATTTTTAGGTACTTAAAAGGAACAATTGAGTATGGCCTATGGTATCCTAGAGATTAGGATTTTTCTCTTCATGCATATATAGATGCAGATTGGGTAGGAGATGTGGATGATAGGAAGAGTACAAGTGGAGGAGCATTCTTTTTGGGAAAAAGGTTGGTCTCTTGGCTAAGAAAGAAACAAGAGGCAATATCCTTGTCTACAACTGAAGCAAAATACATTGTAGCAGCAGGAAGTTGCACTCAACTTTTGTGGATGAAGCAGATGCTAAGAGATATTCAAGTAGAATATGAGGGGCCCATCACAATTTTTTGTGATAATTCAAGTGCAATAAATATTTCTAAGAATCTGGTATTGCATTCTAAGACCAAGCATATATCTATCAAATTTCACTTTCTGAGAGAGCAAGTGAACAAGGGTGAAGTCAGATTGGAGTATGTGCCCTCCAAGGATCAGCTTGTAGATATTTTTACTAAACCTCTTCCAAAGGACTCTTTTGAGTATCTCAGGGAGAAGTTACAGGTCATTGCCCCTCAGGTGATGAACTAGGATGCACTGATGTGCATCAGTCTGGTGGATATCACAGTCATATCTTGTGATCCGGATTGGTGATGGGGAGTTGCTACTCAGGGGGAGCAGTTGGTATGATTATGTTGTGTTAAAGTTGCAAGTATGAGCCCTTTGCCATTGATGTCAAAGGGGGAGAGAAGACATATGAAAAACAAGTGGTTGATCGAAGGGGAGCAGTAAAGAAAGAAAAGACATGTGAAGAGTTGTTGCTGATAGGGGGAGCTGTGACAGAAAGGAGAAGTTCTTGTCTTGATGGTTTTTCACATCATATGTTGCCATCAATGACAAAGGGGGAGATTGTTGCAAGTATTAGGATAACCAGTATTGTCATTGATGTCAACATACCCATATTGTATTAATGAGAAAGATTGGATGAGCTGTGTGCTGAGGATATTGAGAAAATTAGCCTCAATCAGGAACAGTGAAGAATAGTGATGACATTAAGGTAAAAGTCCAAGATAAGATGAATATCAGAGGATGCGGTTTAAAGGGTTTTTAGATATGAGTCTTGAGATGCTCCAATCAATATTTGAGAGGTCCGCATGAAGATATGAAGAAGTTATGGTCGCTCTAGAAGAACCGGTTCTGGCAGATGTTTAGTGGTGATAGTGTCACAGATTGGTCCAGTGAGCTCCAAAATTGCGTTATCTCAGTCTGCAGATTGGAGGGAGTGTTGCAGAAAGTAGTGTGAAGTGACAACTAGATTTGTTCATGGTTTTGAGGTCCAGAAGCACCTTTTTCAGTGTGACAGTGGCAATAGACTATGTTCTTGAAGTTCCAAATGAAGAAGAGAAGAATTCCAGTAAGCTAATAAAGTGCAGATGTTATTGGTGACTCAGGAAAGGTTTTGGTGATCTTTGGATCATGTACAATTCTTATTGGTGGTCCGCATTGAAGTTAAAGTTTGCATTTGAAGAATTACCACCAGGTATTGGTGTTCTTCTTGAGACTGGCCGACCGGATGTGTTACACATCTTGCGAATGATCTTATAGTTGTTTGCCGACTTAGATGATTGTTCCTAAGTCAATGCCTTGTATAAATAAGGGATTGTGAATTCATTTTGGAGTGTGTCTTGGAGCGGATAAGTGTGGTATAGTGAAGAGAAGTGCGAAAGGCAGAGCAGGAGTTTTTGGGCTTAAATGGAACTGATCTAGGCATGGTAAAGATGTCAATCTCCAGTTCAAGTTTGTAATACTTGTTACTTTGTAGGCAATGTGTCTTTTGTAGGTAGTGTGCCTCTTGTGAGTAGTGTGCTCGGGCAGTGAGCCCTAATTGGCATGTGCCATCTATTTTTATTATTCTTCTAACAGAGAATAATCCTTGGGTTAATCACCCTGTGGTTTTTCCCTTGACCGGGTTTCCATGTCAAAATCTTGGTGTCTCATGTGTTGATGTGTATCTGCTCTAGTGTTTATGCTTTATTCTTTCATGAATGATTAATTGATATACTATTAAATAACAAAGAGGATTTAAGTGTTTGAATTACAAGCAAGTTTTGGACAACTGATTCACCCCCCCTCTCAATTGTCTGTCCTAAATCCAACAGAAAGATGGAACATTCCGGTTCATTCTTCTTCTACATTCTATTGCCTCATGTCCAAATTTATTGCAAGAATGACAAAAACTATTGAAAGGAATGTACCTTTGTGCATTTGGTTGTCTGATTGGTGGTCTTCTAGATTTATTTCTTTGATTTCAAAGTTGTTTGCCATTTTTCATATTTTTAGCATTTGATGTTTGACCTAATTTTGAACTTTCATCATTTTCAAATCCTAAACCCTCTTTATCATTAGGACCTTTCTAATTTGCAATCATTTCATCAAGATTTGCAGTACTCATCTTGAATTTGTCTTCATGACTCCTTTCTTTCTCCAGATCAAATTTCATATTCACAACCTCTTATTCAAGCCTTGTACATTCTTTAGATTTGATTTTTACAAGTGCATTGCGACATTCCTCAATTCTTTTATTTTCTTCACCTTGTACTTTTAGACCAGTGATGGTTTCATTTGCTTTTCCCAATTGTTCAATAACCTCCATATGCTTTTCTCTAAACTTCTTGATTTGCTCTTTCAATGTTCTAATGTATCATTTGCTTCCTCAACATTTTCTTTCAAGTCTCTATTTACATTTTCAATTCTTTCAAGATCTTCAAGGGTAGCATTGAGTTCTCCTATGTTGTCAAGCATACCATCTTCTTCAGTGAAATTAATAGTAGGAATCTCTTCTGAAGGAATAGGTTATCTTCTAGTTGCCATGTGTTCAATCTCCAAGATCTTCCTTTAGTGGTTATGCTTCTTCCAAAGGACTTGGCTCTGATACCACTTATTAAACACCCAGATTACTGAGAGGGGGGCTGAATTAGCATTCCTTTAAACCATTTAAGCATTGAACATCCAATCTACTCAACATATTTAATTGCAGCAAATGAAATAAAGCATGAAGCAATCAAAAACAACTCAAACCACATGAACACCAGGATTTTTATGTGGAAATACCAAAACAAGAAAACCCACGGTGAGGATTAGCTGACAATATTATAATAAGACAATTGGTTAAGGTTGATACAATTGGTGGACTCACTATCCAAGAATGCTCATTGCATGTGGCTCACTACTAAAGGACTCACTATCCTGAAATAAAGAGATAGAAGAAGATTTGTGGCTCATTACTAGAATTGCTACAATTGCATCTAACTTATGCATGAAATACAATTCCAATGAAGCTCAATTTACATAAACAAAACCCTTCAAATTGATCACACTACTTTGCTCTATATTTTATCAATTAGCACTCACAAGCACTTGTTGCCTCATACAATCACACACCAATGCACACTTTCTAATATTATTCCTACACATACATATCTCTATTCATATTTCATATATACATAACATCAAAAAGATCTATCATATATATCCGCTACAAGAATGTCAATTAGGTCATCCTAATTGAGTGTAACAAGAAAAATGTCAAAATGTAACATGTTGGCCTCAAACCATTACACACACACTTTGTGCCAATATTTAAACTTTGAAACAAATTGAGATAGGTTGGCATGGGCCTAAAATAGATCTCACTTAACTCCACAAAGCATATTTACCTTCCACATAACTTCACACTTAATAGGTCGGCACCACTGAAGACCTAATACAAAAACCATTTAATTGTAGATCCATATACTGACAGATACATCTCCAATCAACATAAAAATTGGAAGTCCCACTCTATTCACATCTATTAACATTGTCTAAAAATTGTAAAGTTAGAAACCAAACCATGGAGGAATGCAAACTCTCCTACATACCTACTCTGTACTGGAAACAACTGTGTTCTGTCAAGCTGAACTTCTGTTACTCATTACTTTCAAACCATACATAAAAAATGTACAAAATTCTAGATTTAGAAGCATCTATCAACCAACAACAACATACTAGAACCACAGAGCAAAATCTTCAACAGTGGATAAATGCGGACCAAAATATCAGATACTCTATAACTTTTAGAAATCTAGAGTTGACACTTAGCCAAACTACATAACAAGTTTCTTTATCAAATCAAACTTTGGATCAAACCTTCTTGCAAATTAGTGTTCTATCAAGGATCAAACCATCTTGCAAAGTAGAAAATCAAACTAATCTGCATCAAACCAAAATATAATGTTGACATCAATGACAACATTGTAATGCATAATTGTATGTACCTTGTGCTCATGCTCATGTTAACAGTAGCAACATCAATGACAAAACATCTTCCCAAGGACCTTCTTCCAACATAATGCTTAATTTTATTCTTCTTGCAAAAATATATATTTGTTTTTGTTTTATTTTTTTCTATTAAATTATTTGCTTCAACATAGTGTTTGTGGACATAAAATGAAGGGTGAACTAACATAGATAAACTTATATATAGGGCTATTCTCGATTTAAAAAAAAAACATATAAAATTTACAAACTGTTGTAGTGATTGTAATAGAATAATAAAATTGGTTTTATTCACAAATATATATAGATAGAGAGAGAATATTTTTCTTTAAATATAAGAATGTTTATTTTTTTATTTTTGTTTAATGAATGGGCAAGGGGGAGGGGGAAACAACCCATATGGTTGCACCTTCCCCCATGGGGAAGCCACCACCATAACCAAGCAGCTATGGGGGAAGCCATGGATCTTTCCTCATGGCCTCCTTGGCCGCTTCACATAGTTGTGGGGGCGGCCATCAATCCAACAATTTGTTTTTGAAAAAAACAAAAATAAATCAAATTTAAATCACTTTTTTTTTCTCTAATATAAATTCACTTATCTAGTACTATTTAGTGTTTGGTTTTTTTGCAACATTTGTCATTGTATAGAACTCACAAGTACATGTATGTATATAAATGCACACAGGTGTATATATATTTATATATGCATATATATGGACAATAAACACATCAAAGCTACAAGAACATAAATTAATTAATAGGGATATATATACAAAGGAATACATATATGTATACATAAAAAAATTATACAATTAGAACTATATATATAAGCATGTGTAAATATGTACATTTGAGTATACAAGTCTATATAAACAATTTTATCTCTGAGTACATATGAATAACAATATTTACATAAATAAACACAGTCCAATACTTTATATAGTTGTTACCTAGTGATAAATTAATGGACAAATGAACATAGTAGTGAATAAGGAATGTTAATCTAAAAAAAGCATTTCCAGCTGATAGAACAATGATAAAATAAATAGGGCACATAACACAGTATAATGTTTTCCATAGATATACAAATTACTCATAATAGTTTTCTATAGGTGATCAGTGAACTAGAATGAAGAAAATATAATGCTATATAAACCTAATCAAATCCATTATACACCCACAAACATAAATTCTCTACACACCTATTAACTTGGTTTGCATTCACAAGTTGTGAAGATACACAATATCAAAACTTTTGTAAAAGGATAAGCTACAAAGCATTTATTTTTTAGCTTATGAATACATACATTTTTCTTTTAATGTTTGTAGATGCCTACATCAAAAATGCCCTAACAAACAAAAGAACACTAAATGAAGGAAAAAATCTAGTTTCTATCATCAACTATTATTCCTTCATTCATTACAAATCCTTACATCCTTTAAAACTAATTGGTTTGCTATAGTCTTACATACTAGACAATTACATGAAGAGAATGTCCTCTTCAAAATATAAATGCACAAATTATACAGATTTTCAACAAAGGAGGACCTTCCAATAAGTCATGGAAATTTATATTACTCCAACCACAATATACAACAAGAGACAACTTTATCTCATATATCCTCATAGTGTAAAACCCATCCACAAGTAGATCCTAAATGGCAAAAATAATGAACAAAAAATATTTTCCTTAAATTATGCCCCATCTAATAAGTGTAAGTATGCCCCCTCTACTAAGTGTAAATTTTTAGCATCGCATATCCAAAAGCTAACAACAGAAAGCTAGCTCACCTCCCAATCATAGGATTTGCAATAAATTCCACCCGTGATCTAGGAGGCTCCCAAGAAAACTAGTTCCACAATAATATCACACACAACAATACAAAACAACAAGCTACCAAAAATGCCAACTCACATAGACAAATGGATTTTCATAAAATCCATGATAGAGGGGGAGTCAAGGGAACTCACTGACCTCTTGGGGAAATATGAAGATCAGATTTCTAGCACCACCCATTTCACAACCCACTATTCTCAATGTAATCACAACATTCCACACCCAAAATACATAATCTCCGTGATACCGTGCCATAAAATAAATACGCCATTATTTCAATCCATTCACCAAAATAAAAAGGCACTCATGTCATCACATAATTATAACAATTTCCCAAAAGAGGATCCACACCTCTCTCAACCTCAAACATGGGTGGATCTTAACCCAAGAGGAACGATCAACACCCTAAAAAACCCATAACCCAAAATGCCTATTAAAAATAAAATTAACACATAAAAATGGGGTTCTCAATCACATATATAGACATTACTTTAGAAAAACAACCAACCAACTAATTTATCT